>OY744515.1:239050668-239135668 GCA_963556195.1 Sepiola atlantica | reverse complement strand
ATTAATATTTTAAGTCTTAGTAATATTATCATCATTATCGGTAGTAGTAGTAGTAGTAGTAGTAGTAGTAGTAGTAGTAGTAGTGATAGCAGTTGTTGTTGTTGGAATAGTGTTAATAGTAATATAGTCACTAGGATATCACAGACTGGTTATTATCAGTGATGACTCACGTAAAACTACAGTTTGTGGTAGTCTATGTTTTCAAGATCATTCACTATATTTGATCACTTTTAAACATCACAAACCTTGTAAGGCCGTTTACCATTGCTTTCTTAACAATATCCGCCCGTAGTTTTTTCTACTAAACCTGAGTGCTAATAATTAATCTCCTTTATATGTCTAGTACTGTACGGCTTCTTCTATGTTGGTGGTTGAATGGTATCTCCCACCTCGGTCTGTAATAATAGCTGACACTATTTTAGCCCGTATAACTCTCCTATGTATATATATACTTCATAAATCATTGAATATTTTCAGACCTTCCACTACCAATATCGTCTCAATGAACTAACATACACGGCTAAAAGTATTTCAAAATGTTAGCTTTTCATGAAATTAGTAGGCCTCTATCTCTTTCGCGCATTTCGTTGTCAAATCAGTTGCAATTCATATATATATATATATATATATATATATATATATATATATATATATTTGAAAATATGAGTCTTTATCATGCCAAATTAATTTATTATTTGTTTTTACTTTTATGTTATTTATTTCGGAATAATATTCAATCATCAGAGTTGCCCAGTATTGTGTCATATTTGTTTTCAAACAAACAAAAATAATAACGATTGTGTTTTTGTTTGTTGAGGACATGTCATTGTTATCGGTGTATCCGCCGTGATATTGTTGGTGGTTATGAATTCAAATTCTGGTTGTAGAACGAACAAAGCATTTGCAGCTCGAAGTTTAAGAAAATGGGTCGTTCATTCAAAAGCATTGTGGGTCAGTATCATGACATTGCAAATAGAAGCATTTATCAATGCAGCATTAATTAAATATTTTTTTACTTTAATCCTATAAATTTCGTAATAATATTCAATCATGAGAGTGTATTAGTATTGTGTCATTTTTTTTCAAAAAAACAAAATTAATTCATCATCAGACGTATTTTCCAACGGTTAGGCATGTGTCTATAGTGTCGCTGGTTTGGACCCTAGTTGTGTTAGACACATTGATTTATAAACATTCTCATGTTCTTATATGTGTCTGTTGGTATGACTATATATATGTACGTATAGGTGGACTGGCTAATTATATATGTTTTGTAAGCTTTTTCTCCGATGATTGTTATCCCCATTAACACAGATGTCGAAGAAGCCAATGATCTTAATACATCCTCCCCTAGGGGTTTTTCCTTGACAGATCAGTTAGACAGGCATGTCCTGATATTTTCGAATGATATATGTATCACACCTCCGGTGGTCAGACAACACGAGAGCTTAGGGAAATCAGTTCGACCTCGAAAACCAATGACATGTTTCTGTTCTCACACATATTGATAAAATCACCGCTAAACATTCTAGCATGTATTTGTTGCCGACTTTTGTGCTATTCATCTTACTTTTACATGGCCTATTTTTATCATTTTTTCGAGAACATTCTGATTTTGTTGTGTACAGTAAAAACTGAGTCATTTTCAGCCCACTGTAAAAGTAGGGGCATTCATGAATAATTCAAAATAATATAGTTAGAATTATTAGCGTCACTGCCATAAAAAACGTTGACATGTTGTCAGCATAGGTGTATATTGATAGGAAGAAGATTAGCTGTCAGCTAATCGAATAAGTTTGGGGGTGTCACCCGTATAAAAGTGCGTGTCATGAAAGTAAATCCATGCGAAAGTATTATGTATGGTCAGTAGAATGCACCTATGTTATTAACTGATGGTAATTTATAAGTGAAATATAATATCTTATATTATACGTATATTTATGCTAAAAGGGTGTATTAAGATTTCAATATTGGCGCAGAATATACAACGAGCTTTCTCTAGAAGTTTTGGGTATTCACTGATTCCACAGAAGTATTGTATATGGACTGGTTACCCAGAGAACTATTTTTTCTCATCAGTCACAATTAATTACCCTACGAAACTACCATAGGATGAGAGATTATTATTTGGATTGATTGAGACTTAATTTCGGATGGCGAATTTAAGAAAATAACATATATTGTGAGTAAACTATTAGTACAACATGAGTATTAAAGAGAATAATTTAAAGAAATCGGGTGTTAATAAAAATACTTCCTATAGTAATAATTCATGTATTCCTAAAGCAGGTATAGAAACTGCTAAGAAAGCATGATGCTCACAGTAAATTTAAAATAAACACTGCGGCCATTAAATTTTCGTATTGTATAAATTATATTTTTTGGAAAGAAACACTTGCAATCCCTTAATTATAAGGAGGTATGTTTTAAGTGCTCTGCATATACGTTAGTAACAACTTTTACATATATGGACAGTTGTGGAATGACGCTAAAATAAATTAAAACATATTTTTTTTCAAAACGTAATTTTATTCTATTTGCGTTTTCTGATGATTTTATTTATTTATTAGCCTGATCTTTCTGCTAATTCCAGGAATGAATTCCTTCAAATTGCTTTGTGAAAATGGTGTGTACGTTGATTGTTGCTAATATTGGAAGGACAATAATCAACAGATGAAATAGAAATACACACCGAAGTGTGTCCCTTCTTTTACCTATAGGTCACCATTTATCAAGGCCCGAGGGCAACTCGAGGATAAGGGTTAAAGAAATTGTCAGTGAGACGATGATTGCAACCATGAGAGCATTGGAAACAATGGGTAGAATGGGCAGGAGATTTTATTAAGATTATCCAAGGAGACGGATCGACGAGTATTTGCTTATATTAGACTTGAGGACGACCATGTTACAGTCGGCCGGGACGCAGATGGATTTTCTGAAAAAGGAAACGTTGTCTATTTGAATTCCGTTTGTTTTTTGCTAAAGAGAGATAAATAGATGAATAAAAGTTATTAGTTGTAGTTGTAGCTAGCAGAGTTCTTTGTTGTGAATGTTTTACAAGGGAGATCAAGGATTGAAGCTCAGACAAGCACCTGCCAGGAGCATCAATACACATTAGAGAGCGGCTAGCAACAACTCTGTTTCCCGTATATGCCCTAATGGTATTACACTATAAGAGAATGTGATGGGTTCCACTAAATTCGAACTCTTCATAGACGATTCTATTTTCTTCGTCGTTATCCATAAAACCGGTCTACCAATCACTTCGCATCACAGTCTCAGTGATTCGAATTCATTTATTAATAAATATTCATGTAATTTGTGCGTGAGGCTTTATATTTATTAACATTTATTTTTAAAACGATGAGCCGATTCCCAATTCTGATGAAGATGTTGTGTTCACTTTCACATAAATGGTATGTATCAGAAGTAGTTCAGCTACAAGTTTAATAGCAGAGTAGACTGGATTTGATACTGTCAGTCAGCTACAATAAGTCGAACTAGAGTAAGTAAAGAAACAAGGCATGCTCATTGTCAATACAAACGAAAATCAAACAACTAAAATAAGTCCTTTATCGTTCCAGCTACTCAGGGATTGGCTACATTGAATTGACCGGAATGGTAGGGGAAATATAGCTCAATAAATCTACGGTAATTAAAGGAGTTGGCGGAGCATTAAGAGCAGTTCAAAATAAAGTAAAAATAACAATACATTGGATTCTTCAAACGGATTGGCACACTATACTTGTGGACCTTTAAGAAGAAAAGTGCTTAATACCAAGTTTTCAAAGATAGAGTTTACCTATTCAATTTATAATAGATAACGTGTGTCGGGCATGGGAAATATAATTAAATATAAATGGTGCACCAATTTAAGGAAACATCCAAAATAATTGAAATTAAAGAAACTGTTATGAATCTAAATAGGTCTCTAAAATGTAGTGCATTGAATGGCTAGTGTATATCTGGCATTATGTAGGTACCCCATCCACGTAACAAACAAAAGGTAAAGAGAATTGATAACACACAGCTTAAAACTCAACCATTTCATAATATAAAATTGTCGAACCATATTTTACTTACACATTTTACCAAGAACATACTCTGACGCTATGTAAGAAAATAAGTTAAATTATATCCGTTAAAACATACTGAGTTCAAACAACATCGGTGTCTACTGAGGAACGTTTGCAATAAATGGTACGGTTAGACACAACGTCCAAATAAGTGTAGCGGAATCAAGAGCTGGACTGAAAGGAAAAATAAACTGTACACATGTATACTGCGGGGTATAATGTATACTCGGATTTCTAGAGAAAATACGGTACATTTTCAGCAGCATGGAGGTTGAAGTGATTGTTGCTATCACACAGTGAGTTACAATTAGTGTCGACTAACACAAAAAAAGAAAATACGAATAGACAAACAAATAATTTGACATAGCGGTTGTAAGCCACACTTAAAACAAATATGATAGCTGCATATGTGCCATTATTTTTATAAAGTGTGTCCATTTTTGCTATTATTTAGCTCATACGCGAATATATATATGTGTAAGTATTTGTAAAACTATTAAGGTACAACGGTATTGAAATAAGAATCCGAAGTCTTTGAAGTTTAAAAAAACCTATGACCACGTAAACTTACAAAAATAGAAAGGAAAATTAATTTGCTTTTCTTACCCTGATCAACACGGATAGTTGATAAAAATATCCTGATTTGCAACTGATAGTTTATGACTGACTATTTTTCTATTTTAAAGTCATGCAGAAGGATAGAAGGACTACTACAGTTATCGAATAAGAAAGTATGAATAGTAATAAGGTTACGATGAAGAACAAATAAAGTGAAACATAAATCGTATAAACGATATACTAATATGTCTCTTAATGCTAGCATTGCATTATATGTATTAAAACTGTGTTACTCGATACTGTAAATACACTTTCATAGGAAATGTTTTTGCTAATATTTACGAATAAATTGATCTTTGTATTCATACCTCATCCTACACCACATGCACATCTACTGTTTATGAATTTTAATTACGTATACATATGTTTAATTAAACGTGTTTACTAATTACTACACCTGAAATCTTTTTAAACGTGAGAGAACTAAATCTAATTATGTTAACATAGATAGTATTGGTTTCATGAAACAAAAACAAAATGTAACATAATCTCCCAAAACATATTTAAATATTGAAAATACAAATTATATCCGTATTTTAAGATTAACAATTATTAAACTACATGCGTTTTGTAAAAGGTGTATGTTGATGTAAAGGATCGAATCATCGTCAACTATTTTTGTTATGTGTTCCACGTATACAAACTCTATTTACAAATAAAGTAATTGTGTGCGATTATTATAGATATATGACTATATTATTCAAATTACAAATATATGCTGTTAAGACAATTCCCATTATATATATATATATATATATATATATATATATATATATATATATATATATATATATATATATATACGTACAAATACACATTTAAGTTGCAGAGCCAACATACTGACTATATTGACAGTAAACGAAATAATACAGGGTGTTCCAGAAGTCCAAATGAACTAGAAACGTGTAGCAAGAAAAAGTATACGCACTCTCATATTTTGACACTCACTTCATAGAATGATTATGTTGTTGATTTTTAAGAGAAAAATGGTCCGTAGACAGCTTTCTTGGGCATGCTTCTTTTAGGATTTTTTGTGTGCGAAATGCACGTTGAACACGTTCCCATGATTCAGTTTTTAGCAAATTCAAGGACGCAATACGCTTATTCTGGTTGAGTGAATGCTATTAATGGACCTGAAAAATAGACAAAAACATTAGCATTATGAAATAACTTAATGGATTTAGCTTTAACATGTAACCACTTCTATCTTACTGCCATGTATAGTTCAGCAGATATGAGGACTTAAAATGTGTACAAGACTTTTCGAACAACATGTATAATATTTTTGCTATAAAGACATAAGATCTGATGAATCCGAAAGGTATATAAATATTGCGGACAAAATTAAACTCAATGGTTAACAGATATTGTTTAACACTTTTCATATATTTAATTGTGTTCGATTAACAAGTGGATGCCATGAGTAATTAAACTTCATGTACATTTCACATTCGTTGTCTATTTTCATTATAACACAAATATTTTCGTTATGCGGATATGGTTGTTCTTTGAACTAATTGCGAATATGTTGACTAGAAATAACCCAAATTGAAAGGGATGAAGTCTATATACTGTGAGAAATGTCATAAAATGTTGCCATGCTCTACACTTATGTAATAGTCATTGAATTAGATTTTGTAACTGGCGTACATATTGATAATTATTGTTAAGTATTAATTTTCGAAGTTACATTTTAATTAATTATGTAATACATGTTTTAACGACTTAGGGTATAACTAGTATAAATGGTGTTAATATATTTATGTTAAGGTTTGTGGTATGGTGATCATTAAATATATGAGTATGCAGTTAGTTGATAACTTGTATAGAATGAAGAGTGCACAATGTCATGACTAGGTTAGTTATACTGATACTACTATTAGTACCACTACTACGACTGATCCTACTACTGTATATAGTATAAATGATATAAATAATAGGAATAAGGAGCAAACACCCAGGAAACTAATGGTAATGTGCAAGACAATGCATCTGAAGCATGCGACTTACGAATTTATCAGAGGAAATAAGTAGTTTATTGATGCCGCCAAACTTATCGCCAATGCGCACAGTACATAGACGAGCGAAACGACATATACAAACGCGAGAAATATAACGCGCTGATAAGAAATTAATCTTACTAAACCAACCATAAGAGCATGAAAAATATAAGCCGGATTACGAAACATACACTAGAACAAAAAAAAAACATTACTATCAGGCTTAGACAGAAAAAACCCGATCAGAAAAGCTAATGTATACAAAATTTAGTGACTAAACAACATTGTAAACTTTTTCATGTTTGCTTGCAGCCTACTAGCGGACACGGACCAGACACTAAACATGAATAAGTCATGAAAGATATTAGTTGGTGAAGCCAATTAATATGTTAACATGCAGACAAAGCTAAGCCAGTAAGGACAACTAAATATAAAATGTCTACAAACATTCCTTTTTATTTGTAGTTTTTTAAGGGTTTTAAGGACATAATATTAGTACAATCTCTACCATTAAACATTCAAATTTGCATTGACTTTTATAACATCTATTCATTGGACACCAATGACGAAAGGGTGTATAATTTCATAATCTTCTCAATACAACTCAAGCTTAAGTCTTACATGTTATTCATTTCATAGAATAAAACTCATTTATTGGAGTTTGATCAAAGTTAGTATAGTGATTCTACACATGAGTTTTAATGTCATTATATCTTGATTATACTATTCGTAAACAAACATTAAGTTGGTGCCAAATTATCATGTTCGCTGAATACATCTTACGCTTCTTGGGACGCGTATTGTTTTCTTATATTTATTTTAAATCATTTCATTAAACACATTTTGCGACTGATTTAACAAAGGTTAGGGGGACCTGTAAGAGTAGATATTATATAAACCGGGTAGAATGGTATCGATATTTAGTGTACGTAAACACCCGTATGATGTAAAATAATAATATAACCATACAATAATATTAAACAAGAGAATTAGAAAACAATGCAAACAAAGAGATATATGTTCAAACGATTCCTGGTCATATTATGTGCGTTTACGTACAGATGACCCCTCTCACGAGGATGATATAGCGACCGTAGGGATAACATTTGGTTATGAGAAAATATCTCTAAAATATGCGTATTTGCATGTGAAATGGTTGATTTGGAATTGTTTGAAGTATAGTCGATCCTATGATTCCTATGATCGATGGGATGATCAAATTAGAAAGCATGTCTATTTCGGTGATATTAATCAAAATAGGGTAAGCACGAGGATAACCCCTGCTAATTTTATATACTACTACACGAACACTTCTATAACACACACACATACACACACACACCCATATGTATATATATATATATATATATATATATATATATATATATATATATACATACATATATATATATATATATATATATATATATATATATATATATATATATATATATATATATATATATATATATATTTATAAATAGTGTTATTTGTACAAATATTATTGGATTAAAAACTTGGGAAACAAGTTTGGTATAAAGTAAACCAGATCGTTGAAATTTTCTGCCCGCGTTTAATAAGTAAAATGGAACGATTACACTCTAAACACACGAGATCAATACACATTATCCGTATAATTCTTTTAATTATAAATGTAATGCTTTGCTTTCATTTTTTTAACTCTTACACTAGATTAATCTCTGACATAATTTAAGTCAATTTTAGTGTCGGAAGACCTACAAAGCCACTTACATCCTTGGATCGACAAGCACTTAGATACAAATGCAATCTAGAACCACTTTAATATTAACACACGCACATATTACACGGATTACCTGAATTACCAAATATATATATATATATATATATATATAGTCATTACAAATATTTAAAAGTGACTTAACTCGTTACTGCAGTTCAATATATGTATATATATATATATATATATATATATATATATATATATGAGTGTATATATATGCATATATATATATTCGTGTATACATATATATATATATATATATATATACATATGGGTGTGTATGTGTATATATATATATATGTGTGTATTAACATGCATATGTATATGTATATATATATATATATATATATGCATATATATATGTGTATATATATGTATATATATATGTCTATATATAGGTGTGTATACTTATGTGTATATATATATATGTATATATATATGTATATGTATATATATGTAGATATCTATATGTATGTATATACGTATATATATGTATATATATATGTACATACATATGTGTATATATATGTTCATATATATATATTTATATATACATGTATGTATATATATATATATACATATATATATATTATAATATAAAATGAAGTAATAAAATAAGGTGTCAATCAAATTTTATTAGAATTCAAAGTTCATGCAAAGCATCCCTAAGTCCTTAGCTCATGAGTTTTCAAAGATAATTCTTCTGTTCAGAGGACCATTACCGCAGTTATACTACTACAGTTGACGCTTATATCTTTTGTTGGATTGCCTCATATACATATATATATATATAAATATTTATATATACAAGTATGTATACATATATATATATATATATATATATATATATATATATATATATATGTTTGTCGGTATAGATAATTTCTAAAATATCACGGCTACTTACCTTCAGCGATACGATAAGCCGCTGACAAACATATGCACGGGATAGGAGGGTATGTTAGGAACACTCCCACCTCCTTGACTGGATAACATAGGTTAGAATCAGATGATCATCCCTACATGTGCTTTAGATTGACCTTACTTAAAAAAGTGAGTTAGTTATATTTCTTATACCGTTCTCCTTCGACCCAGGACTTTACCCGTCTTGACTCTGTCTCTGAAAGCTTTGCTTGAGCACTCTCACTCGACTCGAATGCGCTAATACATGTATTTGGAGATCTTAATGCACACCACAGTGACTGTTTGGGATTCTCCAGCGTTACTAACGCAGCTGGGAACTATACGTCTAATTTCTACTCAGCTCACAGCCTCTCACATACTGACACTTTTCCGATCAGCCTTCGTGATGGTGCGGATAAGCAAGCCTTACATGTCGACCTGTTGTTGACCCCAATACGTAGGCCTGTCCGGCGAATGTCCGTAGCATGCTCGGAAAGCCTGATCACGCTGTTGTAATTATACTTATCGGCTTAAAAAGTCGTTCAAAAGCTGAAGAGCCGCAGCTTAAAACGTAGAGAAACTGTGAGCAGGCGGATATTGAATACCTCAGGGATCACACCAGCGACGCCCCATGGGGTGATACTTGCTCACATTCTGCTGATAAGTGTGCAAATGAGCGCACCGAATGGGTCAAAGCAGGCATTGATGTTTTTGTCCACAGGCGAACATTCATCAGAAACCCCACCCTCCTCAATGGCTAACCTCAGAATGTGGCAAGCTGCATAGAGGCAGAAGGCATTCCGAAAATTCTGACGCCATGAGTCAACTGCGAATAGCCATACATTTCTAGAAGCAAGACTTGATTGCAAAGTAGTGATAAGTGAAGCAAAGAAAAGGTATACAGAGATAACCAAAAAAATACGTATTCAGCTACAGAAACTAGGTACTCGCGATTTCTGGAAAACTTACAATAGTGTAATGAACAATGGGCAATCGACAATTTTACCGCTATCAAATCACTACGATATTGTGAGCACGGAAACTGATAAGGCTAATCTTCCTGCCCAGCATTTCGCCTTAACACTATTTTGCATTCAAGAAAACCACTCCCTCCTTAAATTCCCAATACGGACTGAAGCCACACTTGGGAACCATGGTCATCGCCCTATCTCACATAAGAGACATCATAAAAAAACCTTGACACCTCCAAACCCTGTGGGCCTGCTCTTATACTAGTAATTGTAATAAGGAAACTATATGCTGAGTTGTCCCCTGTCCGCTCCAAATCATACAACAAATGCATTGCTGAATCTTGTTTCCATGATAGTTGGAAAATTGCTTCCGTGGAATTCTGGAGGTAGAACTGATCTTCTAAACTACTGCCCCATCGCTCCACTCCCGATCTTGGAATCATTAATCAATCTAGCGATAGTATGGCACCTAATTCATGCACAAGTTATTTATGATCATCAATACGGATTTAGACAAGCACGATCTACCGCAGATATTCTCATGGCCACCTCTGAACGCATATATCATACACTGGACAAGACAGGTGAAGCTAGGGTGTTAGTGCTTGATATATCCAAGGCCTTTGCAAAAAGAGCTTCTCCTAAAACTGCACTAATAAAGTATTACTGTACACATATATAATATAATTAAATGTTTCTGAACAAAAAGAACGATACACGTAGCACTCGATGGCCGTTCATCTAAGCAACATGACATAAATGCTGGTGTACCCGAGGGATTTATCCTTGGGCAGCTACTGTTCCTGATTTTCATAAATTACCTCCCTGATGTCATTGAGACTGTAATAGGACTATTTACTGAGGACACCACACTCAACTCTCGTCATGTGAGCAACACCGACGCATCCATATCTGAGGTAATAGCTACCTCTTTAGAAAATGATCTCAAGTCTGTAGTGGATTGAGGTCAAAATGGATGGTAACTTTATATGCCGCAAAGACAAAGCTACTTTTCTTCAATAAGTACAAGAAACCTCTTCAACCACCGATTGCTTTCATTCCAACACTTCGGCCTAACTTTCACAGATAAGAAGGATTTTTATAAATACATTGAAGACAATGCACGGGCTGCTTTCTAAAGAATAAAAATATATACAAAAAATACACCAAATGCAAATTAAAAGCCTGGTTTAAAAGACTTTAAATAATTCTAACAGGGATTTAAATTTAGATTTAACCCAATATGGGTCTTGCAAGCTGGCAATCTACCTACCGAAAGAAACTCTACAAGGTTCTTCATGATTCTGTATTCGGAATTTAACACAATTTAGTTCTGGTAGTCTTATATGGTTTACACATTTGTTGTACTAGATCTACGTATGGTATAATAAATAAAACACTTTCCCTATGTTTCTGAGATATCTCTCACATCTTCTAATCTCCTAAGTTTGAGTTGATTTATATATGCTGTAATATTTGTTAGTGACTTTTTACACTATACAACTGATGAACTGATTTCATACCACAGTATCGTATAAAATTATGGCAAATGTATTAGTTTATTAACTCATATATCATTATAATAAAATATAGATATTCTAGAATATAATACTCAATATCAAAGTACAATGATAAAATAATTATTATATAGAAGCAATTGAACTTTGTAATTACAATTATAGTTTGTAATTGTAGTTTTAAGTTACATAAGAATAATGCCAGAGCAGGTGTATGAAATGTATATATATATAAAGTATGACTGCACGTGTGCTTATGTTTATTTCCAGAGTCATTGACAGACTGGTAATAAACACACATAAGAACGCACGCTAAGCTATATCACTCGACTGAAGTTCACGAGTGGCAGGTATAAATCTATATTCGCTGTACAGAGGGTAAGCTTTTCTAAGGAAGACAACTCCTATGCACTTATGCTGATTTTGAGTACTAGATGATAGCCGGACAAATGATAAATAAATACCCCCACGCACACACACACACACACACACACACACACACACACACACATATATATATATATATATATATATATATATATGTATATATATATATATATGTATATATATATATATATATATATATATATATATATATATATATATATATATATATATATATATATATATATGGATATGCTCGATAAATGATTTGTGAGATCGCAGGGATAAATATTGGTTCAGGTGTCAATGATCCAGTTGGTTGAAAGCCAAAGCGGTTTGCCAATTGTCCGAGCGATTCGTGACGTAAGGAAAAGGCAACTAAACTGTGAATTTGGCAAACATTTATTTTTTTTTTTTCTAGCGATATGTCGTATGTATATCTCATGCTGCTTTACGAAACTACAATGCATGTAAATAAGGTTTCAGACCATATTTCGAAGTTTCGAGGCATACACTAAACTTTTGTCGAAATAAGTTTTAATCACTACTATTTTCATAAAAAGTGGGCTAATTTAAAAACACCTAATTAAGAAAGTTGCTCTTTTTCAAAATTGCTTTTTTAATATAGACTTTAAATTTCATTAATCTGAAGAGTAACATGAAGATGTAAGGACAATTAAACACAATATGAGAATGATTAATGTGTTGATACTTCTACAATATTTATTAAAGATGCAGAAAAGCACTTATTATAAATAATTATTATATGAATTCTCATGGAATGATAACCAAGCATCACATCACATGATACAAAATTAATATTACTATCTGGATTCACAAGTAAATGTATCGATTGGCTTTAACTCTAAATGTGTTCCACATATATATGTAAATTATAACAAAGGTATTCTAAAACAATGCAAATGATTTCACATGAAAGCCATCGTAATTTATTGCATTCAAAAAATACATTTCCGTATATCTAAAAATGTAAAAACAATTGAATGGATATACTTGTAAATGTAGAGTTCTATATAAAAATACTTACATTTGATATCATACAATTTTACGAAAGTAACTTAATTAACAATCAGTGTAACAACGTTCAGATTGGAAGTCTTTATTAAAAAAGAAAATAAGAATCATAGAAATTGTTTACGGTACGTGGCGAAACATTATTCAAAATGCGATACTAACAAGTGCATATATATATATATATATATATATATATATATATATATATATATATATGTATATATATATGTATATATGTATATATATATGTATGTATATATATATATATTTATATATTTATATATATATATATATATGCATATATATATATATTATATATATATATATTATTTATACAGTAAAGTCGTTTTCCCCTTTTACTTCTTGCAATTATATATATAATAGTAAAACCTTAATATGCTATACATGTTTGTAAACGATCTGCAGCACTACCCAATGTGTGTTTAAAAATATAAGCCCATAGTTCTTTTGCATACAAATATCATAACATTTAATCCTGCCTATGTGTTTCAGGAAATCACATTTTTCATAAAGAAGGTAGCAAACACTTCCAATCTATTTTATATCATTTTCACACGTATTTCTTTGACACCGAGTTCTATTAAAACAATAGAAAAAAACTCACTTTATTCTATGTAAACATAACTTATTTTCTTCTACATAATATGCATACGCCCAAAAACAATATAATCGCCCTCTTTCTTAAGATGCAGGAATAGCGGACTTTATAGTTCGCTCGGTGCAAATTACTTGTTCTTATAGTCTGTAAACTCATTTCAAAATATCTCTATACTTAAAAACAAACACATCATATATTTCAGATAAAAAATAGCAACGTTATTCGTCTACACTTTTGTAAATTGCGAACGGGCTTCCATTTGTCCATGAATAATTTATTACATTAATAAAACGTCATATACAGAATTAATAAACTTCTTTTCAAACAAACATGTCATTATATATGTAATCAACTATAACTTTACTGGGTATATTTCGTAATTCACAAGTCAAAAACAGCATTTGTTATATTTGTATTGCCTGAGTCCACAAATTATTTTACTCATGAAGATAACACCTTTATTAAAAACCAGTTGCATCAGACTAACATGATATTTCTATCTTTTATTCGCGTCGTCTTTTCCTAAATGTTTTTGCTTATTGGTATGTATTTATTTATTAATAGAACTGGGACAGTTTTTATTCAATACCTATATACAAAGAAACAGTAACTCACGGAAAAATTGTCTTCTTTTTCATCATCACAATTTATAATGAGAGCGATTTTTGTTCCAAACTTAGAATTAAAAAAATAAAATTAAGCAATGATATATTCATTTCAGAAGTGCTTTATTTCATATTTCATACGTGGTGTTGTCTCCCCCTTGTTTGTTAGTTTTTCATTTGCGTTTGCAATTTCAGTGTCGGTAAACTTTTCATATTTTTTTCTTTAAACGTATGGTTTGTTCTTTCCTCTTGATTGAAAATCTGATATATACCTGTTTTTTTAAATTCCATAATTATTTTATCTGTTCTACGATTGACCGATAACATTCATGTTTACGTTGTTACCTAAGTAGAACCCATACTTTTTCGTCATCGTCGAGGTAGTACCCTATTTTCCTTTTCGCATATTGCAAACCGTTATCTGTTGACGATTAGTTTGTTTTCAAAAGTGGATACTAACTTTTCGTCAAAAAGTAATTAATATATTTATACCAGAAAATACTCAACTTCCTTCTTTCTATTCGCCAGGGTGTACAATGTTTTAATTGTTTGTAATTGGTTATCCTTCCGTAAACGAGAACAATTATATTTACGACCTCAATAAACTATGACATAACCTTATTATCGGCGCCCAAATTGTGATATATTTGGGTTACCACATTTTGCAAGCTATTATGTATGGATCATTCTTTGTTTCCCAATAAGGAATTGTCGGTGTTTAATTCAACACAATTAAGTAACATATTTATACCAGACATACCAGTTCCCTTGTTTCTTCGTTCTTTTTAAAAGAGCGGGGCAACTACTTTAATGTGTTCACAATCTCCTATATTATAAGCGTAGAAGAATGCTGTTTACTTTTCAGTATGTTGATTTACCTTCTGCAGGGACTTTGTGTGGCAAAATGATAATCTAAGCGAAAGTCGGTGTGGAAAATAAACAACATCCAAACATTGTATAAAACAAAATAAAATTGCCGACATAATTTCTTTAAAGCAAATAAACTTAGGATAATCCCCGAAGTTATGACCCATTTAACACAATTTTCAATGCATGATTAATGCAAAAAATAAATGAACGTTAGATGAACTAAACATATTCAATACAGTTAACAAATGGTGATAACCATTAATTTCAAATATATACAACTAAACTAACCACGACTACATACGTGGAAAGAATCAGCCCAACAATAATTCCAGAGTGTCCAGGAGATCGAATAAGATGTTTACATTAATGATATCATGGAGTTGCACAGCTTTTTAACATTGACTTTTAACTCGTAGATGTGTACACTGATATATCGAACCATGTAAACCAGATTATTAAGACGTGAAAAATGAGAAATTATTAATCATAGTGATACATCAATGAAACCGTTAATAACGTAGATTTCTCATATCGCGATGAGATCATTAGATTACGCAGCCCAACTTGTAAGTGTAAATAGTTTTTATAATCCGATATTCGAATACAGTGATACCGACTATATTAAGACAGAAGATAAAGTTTGCAGGTGGAATCGAGTAAATACAAATGTGAAATTTTCAAAAATATGATTGAAATTAACATATTGGGTCTAAAATCGAAATAACCGTTAACTTGAAATACGAAAGATTAGATACGCCCTTCAATAATAATACGTATACACTGCATTAAACTGATTAGGCCACCCAATGGTGTACGACTTAAATGCAAGCGTCTGCCATACATCATACAATTAGTTATATTTAATGTAAGCTAAGCCGAAATTGAAATATCTTAAGAATTAACGTAACCTATATGACACAACTCAAACAATAGTGACAAATTGAAACACAACGTTACATATGAGTAACAATATACTAGAAGAAATTGAAATATAATCATATGCTTATAACTCAAAGTAGGTAGGTGAAATAGCGTGTAATCTTATTAATACACAGTTTACAGTAAGTAGTTTTCTTTAACAGAAAACATCCAGTACAAATTATCTGAAACATAGTGTATATGTTCTAAGAATATAGGAAAGGCTGAGAGTTAAAAGAATACTAAATAATTATTGTGAAAAGAAGAGAAAATAGACAAAAAGAACAAAAGTGATCGTAATTCCCTGTTATGGCCTGAAACCTATTATATATATATACAGGCTGATTCATAAGTAACTTAGCTATTTAAAATGATTACCATATGAATCACAAACATGCTATAAACTTTTGATGATTTTCATCTTACTCTCTAATTACTGTTATTTGATATTTTAAATTTGTTCGTTTATATATTTGTTTCTATATATATTTATATTTATTCATTTAAATTTGTGTAAATCATCATATGTGCTTTTTTTCAGCCAGTATGTAATTTACAATTGAAAAGCGAATTTTAATTGTTATTCATATGGGCAAATATGATGAATCTCCCACACTTGTTGAAAGGCAATGGAAACGTGATGTGAACAGAAAGCCTCCTTCGCACAACACCATGCGCTCAATTTTTTAAAAATTCAAGGAAACTGGAAGCGTCCAAGATGCTCAAAAACCAGGTTCTCCGAAACGTAATGATGCAAAAGAAGAAATCCAAACCATGTTGGAAACAAAACCTTCAACATCAATTCGCCAGGGTGTTCAAGTTTTATCGACATCATATAGCTGCATTCAACGACCCTTCAAGCTGTTGGGCTTAATAATTGTCATGTCCAAACAGTGCAAGAACTAACAGAGGTAGACAAAGCAGCGAGACTGGCAATGTGTGAAGAAACACTTCATCGAATATCGTGGACTCTTCTTATCTCTCCAACGTTGTGTTTAGCGACGAGGCAACTTTCTTCGTCCAAGTATTTAGGTGATCAAAACCGTAACAATAACGCCAACATGACACGTTCGATAGTAAAACACAAGGCTATCAACCTCAATATCGAAGGTTCGATCATTTTCTAAATACGGCATGATGATGACTGATGTGAACAAGAAACACGCGTCAATGGATTACATTCATGTACATAACATTTATATATATATATATATATATATATATATATATATATATATATATATAAATATATAATTAAATTTAATATTTTGTTACCTACGTACGTCGTTTTTAGCTTGTGACTCTCATCAGCGCAGGCAAATAACACTCTCAGCCGGTCATAGAGCGGGAAACTCGTACACAGATAGATCTTGAATCTGTAGGTGTTCACCTAGTCCATTTGTGCCACCATAGATTGTAACATAATAACGGATAAATTAAATGTTTATTTACACTGAAAGCGGCGAGTGTTGACACTTAAACATTCAATAGCTCTCAACGACGGGATCAGAGCATTGCAATAAAGCTTTTAGGCGAATGTTTATTTATGATATTTACGACAGTGCTCTACTTTCAATTTAACTTGGAAGGGGCTTATAAAAATATTAAATTATTTTTTATATATTGTATATATATATATATATATATATATATATATATATATATATATATATATATATATATATATACATATTGTGTGTGTTTAAGGAGCCTTTTTATAATTAATAAAACATTGTTAAAGATAATAACATTCGTCTGTGTTATAATACTTTTGTTATGTTTTTAAACTTTCTGATGGTCTTTGTTGTATCAAAACCAAAAGAAATTAATAAACCCTATGGAATATATATATATATATATATATATATATATATATATATATATATATATATATATATATGTATATATATATATTTATATATATATGTGTATATATGTATATATATATATATATATATATATATATATATATATATCTATGTATGTATATATATATGTATATATATATATATATATATATATATATATATATATATATAAATATGTATATATTAGAACATGTTTTTATATTTAATTATAGACAATATGTAACGTATGTCAATCAATCACACCATAACATGTATTATTAAATAAATTAAAGGTATGCGAAATGAAAAGGTAACTTTATTATCCATTTTTTTCAAATCATTTAACAAATACTTACAATATTAAATATATCTAGTTTAGACTGACCCCCTGTGAACTTATTCATATTGTTTTCTCCGTAGTTAAATATTGCATTTTGACTGTTTTTTATATATCTATAATAATTGTCACTACACCGGTAAAATATATCGGGAATATACGGAATACTGTAAACATATAAATCAAGTCTTCAACGCTCATCCCTATAAATTAAATATATATCTGATCTATCGCTTAAGTCAGTCATTAACTCAATGTTGTAGCTTTTTTATCACACTATATTTACTCGGCATATCTATTCATATGAAAGTAGTGTATGTGCATATATTTACATATGTGTATTAAAGAAATCACTGGTACGCTAATTAACTGATTACTATATATTTCAGAACATAGCTGTAAAGCGTAAACGGGAATTCTATGTTCTATATTCGTTAAATTCAGTTTAAGACAACACGTTAAAACGCCTAAAAAAACCTTTCCTTAAACCTCCGATGGATTCAAGTATTATCCAATTCTGACAATACGCATGAGACTCCAATTAATATATATTCCGAGAATTTGAGAGTCTTTGAAATATGGGAAAGAGATTTAAAAGCACATAACACGGACATATTTTCCAATTTAAAATCAGATTTTTTCTAATTTGAACCATTATCATTAGCCACAGAATTAAGAAATAATATTTTCAATTCCATTTCTTCTTACGTATCTTTAAGCTGCAGCCTTACCTAGTAGGCGTTTTCTAGAATATAAAATCATCAAACTGGAATAAGTATTCTAGCTATAGGGTTGTATATACTTATATCTTGATTTAAATCTGCCTAAGAAAATATAAAATTGGTGTAATACTATTTTTATTCGTGGAACTATTATTATTATTGTTATTGTTATTATTATTATTATTATTATTATTAATATTATTATTATTCAAGTTAATATATCTGATAATATACGATTCATATTACATAAGTATGGAGCATATTCGAGACCCATTCGTCGGTCAATATTGATTATTTCTACTGAAAATATAATTATCATCAGATGTGTGTCGATGCCTTTTTCTTAGTGCATCATTGCTATCATGATACATACTCATTAAGAAGTGAGCAAACTTTTTACACTTTGAAATATAATGTTTGTTTTTAGAAGCTGAGTTTGTATAATTTATTGTTTCAGATTTTTATGTAAAAGTAAAATTCATATGAAACATAGTTTCAGTTTATACGTCATGATATGTGTGCAGCTTATAGAGACACACATACACAATCGTATACGAGGAATTACACACATATATACATATATGCATCAATATTTAATTCCTTTGGATATACACACAATAGGTAAAGTGAAATATATTACTGTGCCCATATATACACACATGGTCTAAAATATTTCGTTGCTTTATTTTATATTTTTTTAATTTTAGAAAGTAATGTTTTACTTGTAGTTTGCAAAATTAAGTCGTTCTTACAGGTCTTAACTATGTTAATTAATCGTTTTATTTTCTCGTGTATGTTATAGCTACGAATTGATTCCATCTCATTCGTAAACCCACATGTTATTGTAAATATTTATTCAACTGCGTAGACAAAAGCAGTCGTGACTTTTTTATGTGTTTAGCCGATGCAAAAGAAATGCAATTATGTGTACACACTTATATGCCATTCTCCACGTTGCAACACAAACACCGTTAATACAATGCCAAAAGTAAACATCTTATCAATTCAATTCACCCATAAATACTTTTTCGCGATAAACAAATGGAGATATATAGTGGCTCTCTTTATTCTGATCTACCTGAATGTATTTCCCAAATATAATCAGTTCTCACGAGAAGGTGCACGTTGACTGTGCAACCTCTTTTAATTGTAAGTCAGTGTCGGTATCAACAATAAAATCATGCATATGCTATTCACATACAACATTATCGCGATCCCACAAAAAACATACGTTGGTTTTATATTATTCTTTTTGTAGATTGTTTAAAATAATTATTTTAAATTAATTATAAAATTGACTCACCTTATAATACAAACAATACTTTCACAAAACAATTACGTGTTATTACACCATTTAGGTGAGTATTAGCAAGTGTATATAATTAACCCAATAGCAATATATATATATATATATATATATATTTATATATATATATATATATATATATATATTCATTGCAAAATGTTTTTATACATATATCATTACGAAATAATACTAGTAAATACATGGACTTGTGAGCATAATTGTAATTCCACATGTTTAACTTGTTTATATCATAATGGATCTCCATATTAAAATAGAAAGGTTTACTAAAATTATGTTGTAAATATAATTTGGTATATCGACGCTCTGAGAAAAACAAAATAATAACGTCAGTACATCAATGCCAATGTGATGATATTCCGCCACGCCAACAAACTTTTAGTTCGAAAATGACACAAACCTAAAAATATACTCGCTAAATATTTATGAAGTATTATACAACAATATCATGTAGAAGTTGCACGGGATACGCGTATGTATTTTTCAAAACTTGTATTCCCAATAGGTTTTGGCAAAGTTCCGCTTCGGAAATTGCGAGAAAAGTATTCGCTTTTAATTTTCAAACTAGAATGTATTCGATTACCACACAATACATATTCGATCCTGGTATGCATACACTGACATGGGGCTCACACACGTTGGCTCATAAACGCATTTAAACAGTTCCACAATAGTACGAACACGTGTATGCAGAACATACATTATGCCTAATTATATCGCACTGTAAAATTGGTAAACACATTGACAGATTCCCTTCTAAGGCTACATTTCTGTCTGCGTACTGAACTTTACAAATGAATATATTGACAATGTATATATATATATATATATATATATATATATATATATATATATATATATATATATATATATATTACCCTCTATATGCATCACAGAAAATGAAAATAACATCGGTACTGACATTGTTCATGGTACGTAAAAATTAAGCACTCTTATGGGATGTCTAATAGGAACCTTATATAATATATATATATATATATATATATATATATATATATATATATATATATATATATATATATATATGTATATATGCATATATATATATGTATATATGCATATATATATGTATATATGCATATGTATATGTATATACCTATTCCATTCATATATATATACGTATTCAATTTATATATATATATATATATATATACATATATATACACACACACACATATATATATATATATATATATATATAAGTCTTCGATGTTTTCCAGATTCTTTGCCATAAAATTCTGTCCTAGAGTATTCCATAAGTTTTCTATACCGTTGATGTTAGGACTCTTAGCAGGTCAGTCAATTACCTCTACTTTTAGATCATTCATGACCAGCTTTGCATTGTGGCAGGTTACATTATCCTGCATAAAAAAAACATGGGTTTCGATACCAGAATTATGCAACACTGGCATAACATACTGTTCTAAAACATTATTGTATACAGTCGCATTTACTTTAGTATTTAAGCGTACAAGTAGGGATACAAGTATATAGGTTCCACCTCAACCTCATCCTGGTTTACCAATTCAAGTCAGTAGACTCACTTGTACTAGTTGTCACCATGTCCTCTGCGGCATCATTCATATCAGTCACATCCTCTTCTGGGATCCGGATTTTCCTTTTAATGATCTGGTCTGAATGTCTCTGTGTAACTCCTCTCTCGGTATCTACCTCAAAATTTACATCACCCAACTGCCTCGTAATGATGCCCTCCAGCCATAGTTGACCAGGGCCAAAATTCCTCAAAAGGACTGAATCATTCACCCCATGATTTCGGCATGGTGTCATGATCTTAGTACCCTTCTCCATTTTGTAGTTGTACACCCTGCTCTTAAACTTGTTTGGCTGTAACAGATGAAAGAATGTTCTTAATTGTCGCTATAACAGCAATTCAGCTGGAGGAACCCCAGTTACTGTGTGTGGAGCTGTCCTGTATTTAAACAGGAATCTGTTGACGTTTATTTCAAGAGATGTTTTTTGTGCCTTTGTCCATCCTCTTCATTGTTTCCCAGAATGTACGCACACTGCGTTCAGCCTGGCTGTTGGGGGAGGGATGGTAAGTAGCCGTGAATATGTGTTTAACCCCATTTGCCTCGAAAACACCCTGAATTCATCACTGGAGAAACAAGGGCCGTTGTCACTCACAACCCGCAGAGGAAAACCATGAGTCGCAAAGATTCTCCTAAACTTCTCTATACCATTGGCTATAAGAAAAAATCCACACGTTCAATGTAGTTAATCCAGGACTCCTCAACATCGTTCCATTCCATTTTTTTGTGTATGCTTTTGGGAAGGCCGAACAGATCCAATGAGAGTGTTTACTTTTTTTCCTTAAAAACTTCCAGCACATTGTTGGTCTTAATCTTCTAAAGACCTTCCTCGCATTGTCTTCTACTCCCTCGTCGCAAATGTTAGGTCTGCACCATTCACTAAGTGTCAAGACTGAATCAAGTCCAGACCTGTTAAAGTCTCTTCTTCTCGTAATCAAAACAACAACAACAAAAATTACAACAAAGGCGCCGTCTGGGCCAATCAAAAACTTCACCCAATGCCGGTAACTTGATACATTACAGGATGTACCCTGCCATTATATCATGCCGAAAACTATCACGCTATTTCCATCAAATTTAACAGTTTTTTTTTATGCAGCTAGGACAGAACTTTCGCTTTATCTTTGTCTTACAAATTGTTTTCAAACACATTAAATTCCGATTCGGCACTGAAATAAGTTTACTCCAATTTTTTTCTGCCCATATGACATGCTTTTTTGCGAACGCCAATCTAACTGCTTTGTTTTTGTTTACTTATTAGAGGAGATCTTGCAAAAATACTTATTTCGTGCAATTTTCTGGACACAGTTTGTCGTAAAACATACGTGACACCTTCTATTTGTTTAGCAATGTTGTCAACTGTAAAGAAACGGTCTTTTGCTACTACGCGTTGTATAACTCTGTCCTGTTTTTCCGTTGTCTTTCTTGGTCTACTAGGTTGCAATTAGTAAGGTAGACGTTGTACAATATATGCCATAGAATATTTTGTTAATTTAGACTTGAGATAAGAAAAACGAGATCTTAAGATGTTAGGATCGTTTAATGGGACGGTGTAGGAGATGACGGGGGAAGGTGTGCATATTTGCCACTTACATATATCTGTATGAGCATACACTCATATACTCATTTAGACACATATATATGTATATATATGTATATATGTATATATATATATATATATATATATATATATATATATATATACGCACATGCACATATATAAATTACACCATGAAACGTGTGGGAAGCTAAAATTAGACCAATTATAACACATGTTTTTATTTTCTTGTTATGGTGTGAATGGAAATGTATATAGTCGTTTTTGTAGGTGGTTTTGCGGTGGACTTAGAAGGATAGTTATTGTTTGATTTTATAATGTGTGTGTCAAAAAAGGTATCGAGTAATATATTTCTGTTACATATCTACATTTTATGGAGGGTTCAACTGTATTTGATTTGTTTTTGAGGTGTTAAATTTGTGTGTCTTCCGGAAAAAAGATTAGAATGTAATCAATACATCTAAAATACTCAATTTTAGGAGGTAATCATTTTGCAAGGGGCAGATTCTTAGAATCATAAGAAAAAGCAGGTAGGTGCTCCACTGCGAGGGTTATCAATACGGAGTTCCGAATTTTTTTTATAGAAATCATTGTCAAATTGAAAATGTGTCGTCAGTAATATGAGTGTATCTATTTTTAGGAGGTTTCTCACGTTACACTTAACGTTTTCCAGTTCTCCAACGGTAAATTTAAGAAATTATGTTATTTATATAGGGGTATGTGTGCATGCATCTGCACACACACACACACACACACACATATATATATATATATATATATATATATATATATATATATATGCTGCGTGTATGTACTTATGTGCTTATGAATAATTAAATGATGAATTTATAATTCATAAATAAAGAATAACGAATTACATTAATAATATTTGTAAAACCACCCTTTTATATTCTTACAACGTCTTGTTACAAATAATTCACGAGCACGCTAGAACAGAACACACCATTTTCTTTTCCTCCCTTTTAATTTTAGCTTTCCAAACATTGGAAACGATTTTACATGGTAATTAATGTATGTGTATATATTTGTGTGCTCACATATATTAATGTAGGTATAAATTATGGGCACTTTCGCCACGACTGACCTTGTTTCTCAATCCCCGCTTTCGCCCTCATCACCTCCTGCATCGTCCCATTACGCGCCCCTAACATCTTTACCGCCAGTGTGTGTTTCTTTATCTCCAGACTTCATAAAAAAGAAATTCAATGATCTTATATCGTATTCTCTCCCCTCTAGATAATGTGTATTAATTTGAGCCGCTCCTAACCTTTACGATCATTCTCCCCACATTTATTGTAATACATCTCGCACTTCCTAATGATGTTATATTCTAACCGCCCTTTACCACTTCCACCGTCTATTTCTATCTCATAATGTTATTGTTTTCCTTAAGCGGCCGCAGAGATTTAGTCGGCAAACCTTTTCTACTTGTGTAATGTTTTCCTCGGGCAATTCTCCTGGTTAAGTCTTATGATAAAGACGAAACGTGGATGAATACGTGGATAATATTTTTTAGTTTTCCTTTTTCAATGTCCATATATATATATATATATATATATATATATATATATATATATATATATATTCAGCGGGGGCGTAGAAATACCTGGTATAGTGCACAGGAGCGATGCTACCCTACTCGGCGAGATTAACTCGTAGATGTTGTTAGATCATTCATCTAGGAGTCAGAAACTCCTATAAAAATATGCGCCGTACATAGTCTCTCAGTTATCTTCATTCGGCTTGCCACTAAAACAAAACTTTGTAGAAGGGCGGCCTGCTCTGCGTGTCGTACACACGCAGAGTATGGTCATCTACCATGTAAACATATCCCTACAAGACTCTAGGCCATGAAAGCCTGAACAAATATACACGACGACAATCGAGCATTTCAATTTTTGTAGGTATGACCTTTTTCCTTGTAAAAGGTGGCCATGATCAAGTATATATATATATATATATATATATATATATATATATATATATATATATATATATATATATATATATATATACAAAGCTTTTTTCGATGTATCATTAATATGTTTATATCAAAACACGTTACGCTTATTGAATTCCATTATACGTGTAAGTATGTTCAAATACATTGTGTATACCAAACGGAACACTGCGTAATCACATTCATTCCGATGATATCAAAAGAGAAATATTTACGCCATCACATATCAAAACTTGTTTGGTTTATTACTTATGGGTTGCCTATACCGATGGAAACACCTGTTAATGTATTTTAAATATAGTATGTGTTCAGTTTGTAATATAAAGGTTTTAAATAGCAATCAGATGGTTAGATTTATCTTTAATCTCACACACGCTTAGCCTCAAAGAAATCTGATAAGAAATAAAAGAACATATGAAACATAACACACACACGCTTAAATAAAGTATGATTAACACTCAATACTTCTACATCATCTATTAAAATCAAAGTAACCTTTGTAGGGGTCTTTATATATTGATTACATATTTAATATATATATATAAATATATATATATACATATATGCAACATATTCCATTAGCTTGAACCTGATTCCAGCATCAAATAACCCGTGTTTTCTATGTGTGCACTTGGCAAATTATACATATGTCGAAAGCATAGCTTACCAGTGCGGATCGAACTCAGGACGTAATAGAACAACGTGGTTGGTTAGTGCACTGCAATAAGAACATCCCCTATAATAATAAAAATGTGAACCCACGAACTATTGTCATTTTTGAAAGACAATGAACTGGGGTAATTAAACGCCTGAAGTGTGCTGCCTTGCAACTCGTCGTGAAGAAAGTCGTCGCTTTCTCACCCTAATAATTTCACTCGAAGCGACATTCAGTCTGACAGAGGCTGGGCAATTATAACGGTTGTTGCGTCTCTCTGTCTGCCTGTGGTATTTATTCTGTTCAGCTCTAGGAGTTCCACCCGCCCAGGACTTGTATTTTCGTTTTGTGAAAGAGTTAGCATATAGCTAACTGCCTAAGGCCAGAATGCCAACGGGGCTGATCAGGCTATTTTAATAAGACACTGTGCACTGTTCACTAATTCTTGTGTGCTGACTTATTCTTCCAGAATTTCTGTCACTGTGCGGCACTGCGCTTGGGTGGAGGGAGGTGATAACCTCGAGGCAAAACCAGAAGCAGCAAGCTGGAAAATTAATTAAAACATCACAGTGATTGTGAGCCCTATTATTTACTTGACTGTGGCAGTAGGTCAACTTATTTACATATTTAACTGGTGAAATTGATCTTAAAGGATCCCGTTGAGGTCAGGATGTGAGCAGTGCGATCATACACTTATAATCATTTTTTCTAAAATACAATACACTTCATTTAAATGTAAAGATAAGATAACAGTATCAATTAGAGATCTTCTCTTTAGAAAGTCTTGGATTGCTTTCTTTTTTATCTGCCCATAATGGTGTCAATGATCTTTACTCGGACAACTTCATTTAACACAAACCGAATCATAGATATGGTGTGTGTTTTCTCTTTATTTCGCTAACCTCCGTCTTCAAGTATTGCTCACTAATACTTGCAACCATCTGGTGTTGCGTATATTTACCAAAAACGTTTGTAGTCACTCTTCATCAGCTAGACCTCTCTGGATCACATCCCTTCACCTGACAACAATGGAATCGTTGAATTTTCACAGATCCATATAATGATAAGATTTCCAAAATGATTAATTTCATTTAATTCAACCGAAACCACAGGATTTAAAACTCTGGTTACAGCCGCACGATTGTGAGTAGAATAATGCAGCATATATTTTAATGCACAGTAATCAGTAAAGATGCACATTGATATGTTTTAATTCTTAATAAATTAGTGTTACATTGTTAACAAATGCAAACATGATTAATGTTAGAAAAACATTTTTTCAACTTTTCTACTTATAATTATAAAATCAATAAACTACTACGGGATGCGTAATACTACGAAGTAAGAATTTCATAGTTGAATACCCACATTAATCTAGCAGGTAACTATGGGAATGCAGTTGATACAGACTGATGGGTGGCAATTAATTGAGGAGCATTGATTATATCTTCGTTAGATTCGAGAATAAATCGCACCAACAAACATAAAATACATACTAATTTGTTTGTTTTTAATTTTGCTTACAAGATAATACAAACCAGTTACAATAATAAAGCCCTATACAAATTAAGTAAATGCTCAATGGCTCATGCTGTTATATATTTATAATTCCATTAAATGATTCGATTGTATGAAATATAAAAATGTATGATATTTTTAAACAATCTATTTTACATCAAACCCACAAAAATATATTTTTGTCAATTTTTTTTTCTGATCACGTCTGATTATCATTGTTTATTTTTACTTGTGCAAATAACAATACTAAATTTAGTCTCATTTTTCTATTTTTTAACCTCAACGATTTATTATTTCGTGAATGCAAAAAAGTCCTCGTTACATACAGATCACCGTTCGTCATTGTGCATGTATCGATTGATGAAGAATAATTGTGTCTAGTCATATTGCAAACATGTTTTAGCGATTGAAAGATATTATTGAACCTGAATTATAAAATGGGGGTTTGATCATTAAAATAATAGACAAGGCGGTGATTCTTGGTAACTCTCATACCGAACCATGGGAATAATTTATAGCGACCTTTAGAGCCGAAAATACACTTAAATTTATATTATTCAACGATCAATGATTTGTAAATTTATATTAGACAACACATCATGAAGTAACAAGATTATTCAGCGATCAATCATCTGTACTCAATATTTACGCGTATAACATATCCTTAAAACTAGGGTTTTCTTCAAACACAAACTGTATTTTTATAAAGAAATAATGTAATTGATGAAAAATGCAATTTCTATCGATATCACATCTGAATATTTCATTTTGCGTTAATAATAAACGCCAATTATCTAACCGGATATGCGACGTTCCTATTTCATTTGATTTTGTAGCATTTGACATTTTTTGAAATATTAGGTAGTGTTATTTTATTACCATTCATGCTCAATGAAAAACAAATGCCCATAGCTGCACGAACTCAAACCCGGTAATAAGATAGCATCTAGTCAATAACACGAATTCATACACGACGGTTGAAGTGAACACCTGCTCAAGAGCGATACATATTAAACTAGTTTTTGGAGAGTTGATGTCGTATAACTTGAATATCAGATCGTGTCTTAAGTATGGACGCCTTGTATAAATTAAGGTAACGAATAAATTGCTAAAGCTACACTGACATTAAAAAATGGGTTGTGTATACATAGCTAACCACACTTGATGACATTATTTAACATTAACATACATCTATTCTGCCATTCACTGTCCCTTACTTCATTTTAGACACCCACAAACACACACACCCACACACATATATATATATATATATATATATATACATATTATACTTAGGCAGCAAGGCATTATCTAAGCAAGCGTTGTTGAACGTCACTGAATCTTTATTTTTTATTTATTTTTTATTTTTACTTTATTTTTATTTAATTATGGAACACTGCGTACCTGTGGTGAAATATATTTTGTTAATATTAGGCTGTTTAGTTTTAATGAATATTGCTTCTAGTATTTTACGTTAGTTTATGCACTTATTTTTGTGTATTAATTTGGTGTTAGATGTTAATATTTTCCGTGTATCGGCCGACAGAGAGTTATTGTGGTATAGCCAATATAGGTGTTATGCACTTGTTATCTTTGGGTTGTTGCGAGACATACCTTAGAAGGGCATGAGAACATGTATATAACGTTAGTTTGGCTGAGAGTTGTATTGACAGTAGTATATTTAATAATTAAGTTATTTGTTTTAAATGTTTTATAGTAAATTATTAGTTTGATATTTCTTAGTTGGGCGTAAGGTTTAGTGTATCGTTTTATAAGTGGAGTATTGCTTTTTCGATAGAATAACATGGACTCAATCACACCCCCTCTCTTGTCTTTCATTCGTCCTTAACGATACCTATAAACAATTAACTGAAGTCTTCTAATTAAAAAAAAACACCTAATCCTGAAAACGACTATGAAAGTCGAAAGCGCTCGAAAAATATGGCCGAATTTAGAACAACCGGGGAATACTTTACGGATTGCCACCTGAAACCAGAAGGATAGCTCGACGGTTGGATAACCTCACGAAGTAGATATACACACGAGAAAGTTCCGTGACGTTCAACAACGCTTGTTTATATATATATATATATATATATATATATATATATATATATATATATATATATATATATATATAAATATGCATATTCATTTAGTATCAGTGAACGTTTTCAAAAATACAGGTCTTCCTGAGACTAACACCTTATCTATATTTGAGATACTTATATATCCGAGCGTAGCATTTAAATTCTCATTTTGCTCACACACTTTGATTTTTAAAAATAGTGGAGCACATTAATTTTCCTCTCACCAAATGGGCAGTTAACCTTGTTATAGTTTATATTTCTTTCCGTTATTCATCTGATCTGATTGAGCATCCAGCGTAGTGCTTTTACGTTAGATAACATTACCAGTAGAAGGTAATTCATTCTTCGTATTATCCAGTGTATAGCACGTTACGCGGATCTTACGTTAATGTTTAATACTATGTTATTTGGACGATTTGGTCAGGGTTAATGTGTAGGGTAAAGTATTTAATGTCAGTTTTTTGGCAAATCCTTACACAGAGAGACATGATACCCTCGGGGATAGTGTCTAGAAAGTAAATCAAACTATTCTGTGGGTTATTTAGGCGCCGACCGTCAACTCGACGGTTGAGTTTTAATTCCGGCTGCAAACACTGACTGGTCTAGCAGAATTTAAGGGCTGTGGTTGAGCAACACAGTATGTATGTTGATGACTATATAACACTCGATTTCTTGGGTAGAGCTCAATTTTAAAGATTTTGCCAATTTCCACTAGTTTTAAGCCATAGCTAATTAAGTAAAACTGATTCGAGCTCCAGCCACTTGACAATATTTACATTGTAGAAATCACTTTAATGCAGCCAATGTCGTATTAGAGCGGAGGGGTAAAGGCGCCGACCCTCAACATGACGGTTGAGTTTCAATCCCAGCTTGAGACACTTGCTGGTCTAGCCGCACTGAATACTGGTGGTATAGTGTGTATATATATATATATATATATATATATATATATATATATATATATAGGCGTGCATATATGGGTGTGTGGTGGTGTGTGTTTGGTCTAATATAGCAAAACATTTACTTTATAAAGATTATATTTCTATAATGAAATAATAAATCATATAATGTATATGCGTATATATATATATATATATATATATATATATATATATATATATATGCATATATATATATATATATATATATATATATATATATATATATATATATATATATATATATATATGCATTTTTGTTAGGTGTTGAATTGCTTATCCTTTATTCCATTTTTATTTTTACATATATATATATATATGCCTATTAAATTATCTTGACGCTTAGTATGATTTACTATTTAATTAACTATCCTATGTATACGGCAATGCCTGTTGGACACATCGGTACGAACTCCGACTACTGAGTTAAATATGACTTTCGTATTAATGTTCGAACCGTTTTACCGGCAGCAATTGCATCCTTCAATATGGAAGATTTCAGGTTTTCTATGAAACAAATGTGTATATGAGTTAATTTTTAAATATTAATTATACAGGGTGGGCCAAAATAAGGGTCCTATCTTTAAATTTGAATAACTTGAATTTGAATAACTTCCACAAAATAAAAGTTAAACTCACCAAACTTTATGTGTGTGTAGACTGACCCTTCCGAGATTTTTTGAAATAAACAAAACAAATTTTAGCCGAAAAACACTTCTTAAAACTTACTAAAAATAAAGTATTGTTTTTTACACTGTTTTGAGTTTTTTAAGCAAAAATAATGTTTTCTAAATGAGGGTACGTTCCTTAGGGCTAATACGGCTCATGCTTGCTTCGGAAAGGGTCCTTTACTTATTCTAAAAAAAAAAAAATCAATAAATAAAAAAGTTATGAATTTTTAAAAATAGGACCCTTATTTTTGCCCACCCTGTATATATATATATATATATATATATATATATATATATATATATATATATATATATATATATATATATATATATATATATATATATATAATCGAACCCCCTGTATACTGGCGTTCCCCGGGGAAAATATAAAATATATATTTTAAGTCAAAGGAAATGAATCGTAAAATATGAAAAAATACAAAAGAAAATCCTGAAAGAATATAAAAAATGTAAAGTTTTTCCACGCTTAAGAAAAAATAAGCAAATTCGAGAATGCGCTGGTCGGTATTGCATGAAAAAATGTCCCGCTACCATCTACCATGTGTGGGTGTGTACAATATTGTTTACACACCTCTTTTTCACTATTCTTTTTGAGAAATGAAAACAAAATTTTAGTAACAGCGATTTGTCTTACTTACAGAATTAATAATTCAGATTCTGGAAAAATTGTAGATTAACATCCTTCGCTATTACACAACACAGTATTTGTTAGGTCATTACGTGACAACCCCGTATATAATTGTGTTAAAATACAGAACACATTATTTAAGAATGTAATTAGAGGAGTTGTTTCGTATATACATTCAATGTTAAACGAGTCCAATTTCCGGGGAAGTCTGATGTTGTTGTTTTTTTCTGTTAGCGATTATTGTGTTGTTTCTTTGGTAAAAATATGTTAATTAATGTTTTACGAAAAAATTAAAACCAATAAGCATCCCTACATAATCGCTTGCAAAATGTGGCGAAGCAAATATTTCACATGTTAAACAATAGGGATAATTGAATGTTTTACTTTAGTGAGCATGTAAACTTAATGCTTCTCGGTCAATTGTGAAAATGATGAAATAGTGTAAACATTTGTTTAAGATGAGTAAATCTTAATTCCTCACCGATCCTTATTAAAAAACAAAATATATTGTATTCAGGCGATAACATGGGAATACCGTAGAGATCTTTCGTGGGAAGACAAACATGGAGATCACTTACGTATAGGAATTCACTGTGAAATGATCCCCCATTTCCGGCCTGTGTAGCATTTTTTTCTCAAGTAGCCAAATCTGGTGCGATAATTTTTCATGTATTAATATTTTATTTAATGTTAAAAAAAAATTCGAACCAATAATGACCAATTATATTTTTACATGAGTAGTTCGTAATTAAATTGTATTAAAATAAATTAACAAGTAGACAACGTTTACGTGGGTTTTATAACGTCTGGAAATGATCGCTAGAGTTTAAATAAGAAATACATGAATGTTAGTCGATGCAAGAGTCAGGAAACAGATAAAAACTGGAAAATGTAAGATTATTTTGCTTTGATGTGAAATAATGTTTGAAGGCAGTACATAGGACAGAAACACTGCTATTTTAAAACTTGCGTGAAAACATTAATTCAGATAACTACGGAGATGTGTGTTTTGCAAATAATATCATTTCATTTTTACACTAATATTTTAAAATACGAAATTAAATATTTTGAATCAGAACGAGACTAAGTTTCGAAGGTTTAAGCAAATTCTTACGACGAGGGTTTATATTTTAGAGTGATTGAGTGTCTGTTTTTTAAGCACGCGTAAATTTCGGAATAGATTTACAAATTGTAAATAGTAACGATCTAACTATGTAATAAGACATTCCCATATTCAGAAGAACATACGATTATCAGTTTGTCCTGGATGTGTATGTATTATGTAAATGATAATATATAAGTTCAAATAAAAGAATGTAGTGTTTTAGAATTTATCTTATGTTAAGTTACGGTGTCAACGGGTTGCGTGGTAGTAGTACATTCATAGAGTGTAAAAGTGTAGCTACCTTGTTTGTGGGAATACGTATTTGTGAAAAACAGTTAAATGTTAATAAGTGTAAACAGTGTCATACGAGGACATACACTGGTACGCACATTTTTATGGAGCAGGCTTTATGAAATGCTGAATGTGATAAGTGGTGCAATAGTGTTTCCTTAGTTTGCTATGATGTTTTATTTTATAGAGATCTATTACTTAATATAACGCACCCACCCACACACACACACACACACATATATATATATATATATATATATATATATATATATATATATAATGCAGGGTCTATATTCCCTCCTCGACACCCCCTCTATTTCGCTCTGTCTATACATATGAGTATACCTATACACACATATATTGCGGACATATCGCATAATCAGTGTTCAAAAGGTGCGCGTGCCTTAGCAACGTGTTTATATAAGTAATACTTTCATATTTATTCTAGCAAACGACTGTCACGTAAAATATGTTGCATTAACTGTAATATCACAAATGAATATGCACTTGCTGTGTACGTCTAATAAGCCCTACTGTTTCCAAGAATGTTGTAAACAAAGTCGTAGTTCTTAATATAACATTCCATATCATTCAATAATATACTATAAAATAAAGCGGTGCAAAGGTCAGAACTTCATTTGGGCATTCTCAATTAAAAACTTTCCATAGCAATAATTTATTGATTTTGTCATCGGTATTTGCGGTATATATATATATATATATATATATATATATATATATATATATATATATATATATATATATATATATATATATATATATATATACGTGCGTGTGTGTGTGTATGATAAGGTATGGCATATTTATATAAGCGTCTGTGAAGGTTGTATTGCTAACACATAAAACCAATAATTAATGGTTGTATATCAAGTCTTTTGGCTTGATCGTTTCACATGAGATATGTATTTACTTACATTCACTTTTAAGATAAATAGGTCAAAAGGGCGTGGAAGACCTTTCAAATGCAATATCTCCGATGTTTGTAAAATGTGATATAGTATGAGATTAATTAAAAATATCCGCTCATTAAAATTTATTTTGAGTATTAAAAAATGTAGGGTACGTAATATAGGCACTATATGTTATTTAAAAGTAAAACTATAACAGATTTGCATTGAATTTGATCTTGTCAATAATATACTTATCTGTCTTGCTATAATGTTTAATATATGTAACTATTTTTTAACTCCTCGTAAAGAGGCATCAATGTTGTACACAAATATTTTGGTAGGAAATATTTGTTTTTGTCCTAGGACGAGTATTGTTCTAGTATCATATATATGTTTGTATCCTTTTTCATTGATACAAACTGCTACGGCTGTATCTCTACATACATGTAATGACTACAGCGGAGATTGACCAAATTTGTGGCAGGACATATATAAAAGCAAAGTGGAGAGGTTTATTCTAAAAACATATTCGCAAAAAGATAGTGTTATGTAACCAGATTTAAATAAAACATAGGCTATGTTCTGTCCAATATTTTTTTTTTCTAATAATAGCAGAGCTCATTTTTATAAACATAGATAACACAAAGGTTTTATAAAAAAATTGGAATGAGGCAAGAATAGTGAAAGGTGTTTTTTCTTATTAAGTTGGGTGTGCTGAATTCAAATTTATAAATAGTTTTGCTCTATTGACTATTGTTTTCTAGCTTTTAAATAGTCTCATTTAAGTATAAACTTAGAATAAATGTGCATATCTCAAGAGTTGCAGCAGCTTATATCAGATAAAAAGGATAGATAAAGAACACTGATTAAATAAATATACTTGAATGACACGATTACACAATTCATAGTACCACAGCCAGTCAAAAGTGTGTGTTTCTTAAAGTATCTGCTCATTTTGCATCCGGGATGTCACACTAGAGCATCTTGCAAATAACTCCCATCATGTCCGGGTTCCATTTGCCTTGATAGTTGCTCTCCATCTTCTTAATGTCTTAGTGGTATGTTTCTCCATGTTCATAACTCACTGCTCCAGGGTTTGGCGGCACAAAGTTAAGGTGAGAATGGAGAAAATGAATATTGAGTGATATTCGGCACCCCATATCCTCGTAATACTTTACCAACTTTTTAATAGAGGCTTAGTAATCTGGCACGCATGTGTTACAACTGAATACACTACATACTGACTTGAGTTGTTCGTATGCTCTCAGTTCCTTTAAGTTAAGAAGCTCCTCGAAATCAGTATCTTTCAGCACTTCTCGGATGTGAGGATCGACAAAATGCCCTATTTGAGATTAGCAACACAAAGACTTGCGAACACAGTAGACAAGTGTTCGAAGGCAGCAGCATTTTGGTTACCGCTTTCACAAAAGTATTCATCAAACCAAGCTTGATGTGAAGAGTAGAACGAACTACATTATTCATGTCCACAAGAAGATTCTCCTTGGCGCTGTGTTGCTGGGCTACAGATTGACTATCCTATAGACAGAGAACACAACAATTCTTTGGTAAGCATGCTTGAATACTCATAAGAAGACCAATGACCTTGATATCCATACACAGCGTGCACTGGTACTCGATGTACTTAATAGCTTCACAAAGAAGCTCCATATTGTCGTGTGACTCCTTTAAATCGGCAGAATGTGCAATGAGAATGCTGGGATATTTATTCCCGTTGTGTAGCAGCACAGCCTAGATACTTCACTTAGAAGAGTCTATGAAAAGACGCCAGTCAGAAGGATTATGTGACAAACATAGAGACATGAAAAAGCCAGGTATGTTTGTTCAGTAGCACAACTTGTTTTGCATACCGAAAAAGTAAGCTAAGTCTGTGTTCAGATTCCTGAAACTAGTGATTCTTATATCTTCCTGAACTAAGTTCCACTGTTTTAGCCGGGAAGCCAAGAGCTTTGACTGCTGTTTTGACAAATCACGAGCAAGATCATTCAGGTATTCTTGCGTGATCCAGTTAGGCTCGTTGCCACTTGTTCCTAAATGTGTAGACTCAATACCTTCCAAAGATATTGACTCGGCAGAATCCTGACTTGAAGGCATTTCTTCATCTTATGAGAAAAGAAGACTGAATGGTGAACGGGTCTCATAGCAGATGTAAGGTTAGGATATTTGTTTTTTTCCCCTAGACGATGCATTGAAACTAGTTATATTAGTTAGGCAAAAATAGCAATCATCCGCGTGCCTTCGTGGCCCTCTCCTAGCCATCAGGCCTGAACAGTTGAAAGCCGCTTTCTGGCCATTAAACCAGGCAGTTAGTCAATCGTAGCAGGGTTTACAACATATGTGTGGAGCCCAAGACTTGTCTTGATCACCAATTTTACAGTCAAAATAGTGAAAGTAGGCGGTTCTGAGGAGAGGAGTGATGGATCGACGCTGTGCGACTATTGTAAATCCCCCACACACGATTGAGCCCTGCTGCCTTAACTGCCAAAATCCGTATTGATATATGACTATATAAATAATGTAATGCTATCACTTACATTTAGTGCATAATAACATAAATTAAGCCATATGTCTCACAATATTGGGATTAACCCTGAATGCATATACGCCTTTATGAACCGTAGATGCACAAAATGAACATTATGTATATCTAAAAAAACTAGAGGTTATGAGTAAAAACGAATTTCAAATTTAAATTCAGCACCCCGAAATCAAATAAAAATTGATATTTTCGTGCTTGCCTTGATTTCTTTGTAAACCAGTGTAATAGTTGAATTATTATATTAAAATGTACATGCTTCAAAATTAAGAGTTCAAAATAGGAACGAGTATCAATAACTTTCGTAGCTGTTTTAGTCTGCTCAGAATTTATTTATGAAAACAAAGAGTTTGCATTTACTAGAATCCATATTTTTCTTAAAGCATGATTTATTTAAAAGAATAACTCTATACTTTCTATGGTTTAGGTTTTTAAGCTTTTTATGCATATTTTCCTTCGACAACAACAACACGAGAAGTTGTAATAAAGTATCATAAGTTTTACTTTTACAAATTATATTTGTGTGAGAGAGAGAGGGAGAGAGAGCTACATCGAAAATAAATGTTGCCTCCATTATTAGTCCTTACTGGTCTTTTCAAAAGTAGACTACGCTTGAATGTCAGTGGTTTAAGAACACGTAAATCAGATAAGTATAGTTTCTGTTAAAAATACTGCATGGCATGGTTAAATAGAAATAATACATCCAATAAGATTGGAATTAGAAATATAGATTGATAAATTTGTAAGACCCTATAATCGTCGATTTATGTTCAGGAAAATTACATGAAATTATTTGTTTAATGCTATACTATGAAACCCATTTTCAAAATTATGAACTTACTTTTAAAGAAAACATTTACCCACTTCCTCTTAACAAAATGATTCGTTTACTACCTTGATCATAAAGCAGTCTATCTGCGTATTCGTAGTATTCAATACAAAAAGAAATAGCATTACAAGGGTTGATATCTTAAAATATTACATCCGTGTTCTGATGATTTAAAGCTGAGTATGTGCTACTCTTTAAAACATTTTCCTGAAGATTAGCTTTATTTAAATCATTTAAACAAAAACATATTTTTCTAGCAATTTTCATTTGTATTATTTTTCTATTTAATAAATAAATGTTTATTTCTGAAATTCTTATCATTATGAGATGTCTAAATATCTGTGTCGTATATGTGTGTCGTGTGTTGGTCTTTTTATGATAAATTTAAAATACAGTTTTATATTTTTTATTGTTGCGAAGTTTTACAATTTTAAATTGTCTACATGTCCATTCTCACACAACATCTTATTTCCCAGTTCTGTTTCATTGCTTAATTTATGAGGTTAGTTAGAAGACGTTAAGAGAAAATACAAGTTTACAAACACGTAGTTAGAAATTATATATTTGTTTTGTCTTCGGTCTATCTGCTTCCTTCTTGCGTTTCTTTAACGTAATACTATTCTTTTTTATCGTGTGTGCTTCCATATTTATCATCTTTAACACCTGATTACAATGTCCAATACATTTCCGTATTGTCGGGATGATATATGTATTCTCTAATATTAAATTTAAAATGTCTCCTCAGGATTATAATAGACACTCTAAGATCTTAAAAGTTCATGATTGTTATAGGTAACATAATGCAGTTACATGGATCTAATGATGTACCTCTAATTATTTTTCTCGTATGTGGTTTCTGTGAATTAGGTGACCGTTCTTCACCCAGGTTGTACTGAAAATATCAATATAAATATTAAGTCGACGCACCTCAGTCGGAATCTGTAGAAATCATGTGGTCGGCAATTGTTGTCTGCTTTGTTCGAAGATGGGGTAGCTTAATATACGGGGTTGACTGTTTGGTGGCAATGTGTGTTACTGTGGTTTTGAGATGGCAATACGGAATAGATATTTTCATACAGAACGGAAATGTTATCTTATCCTATACACATCTACCCATTTAAATAGATTAACTAACATGGTGTATCAATTCCCTAACTGATCTACAAAAATATTAAGTTTTACATTTTCGTCATTCCTCTAATGTCAGCTAGCTACTCAAAAAATAGCCTCATCAAAAACCTTTTACTGTCAAATGATTTTTCTAACACAATCAGATACCAACGGCCTAAGTATTTACTCGAAGAGATGGACAACATTTAGATCCGCTATGCTTTTGTTAATTATTCAACAATAACCGGTTACTGCATTTAGATAACATGTCTTTGAGATATTGTTGCAGAAAAAGTTGTTGCAACTCACAAGCAACATTAAGCTGAAACTTACACTTCACTTGTACAACAGCATAAATATAAACTACCACATCTGCTTGGTGGTCAAACATTTTTGAAACCTGCTCCAATAGATATGTCTGATTTACTCGTATTCTCGTAGTTTGGATTTCTGTACACCAGCATTGGAATTTTTATAGCGCATCCGTTTGCTGATAAATTAATATCATCAGTTCACTTAGAAAACACCTGATACCTGGTAAATATAATCATGGATTCGAAAAGAACAAAAACACATTTTGTAAGTTTAATAGGTGCATGTGGCGTTATTACAAGGCACACATATTTTATGTTTTCTTCGATTTGTGACCATAACTGTAAATTTTTAGAAGGACACATAAAACTTTTCTATATCATTTGACACGCTTTAATACAGGGTAATTTCTTTCAACACTTTCGCGAATTGCATGACTAGTATATACATCTACCAGCGAATACGTTTACTTTCGAAATAAAACAGTAGTACCAACCATTCGTATAGATTGGCCTCGGTTTATTATTGAATTATCGTAATGCTAGGATAGAATAATATCTATTGTAAGTGAATGCAGTATTCACATAAATGTTAAACACTTATAACCCATCTCTCAAATCTCATCTTGAAAATATAAACGTGTATTTAGACATGGTGAATTGAAGAATAAACTAGAGAAATTGTATATCATCACCATTGTATTACTTTGATATAAAACCCTGTAACAACGAATAAAGCAGCTAAGTCTAATACGTGTCAAATCCGTCTATCTATACTTGTAAATACATTTGCCTCACTATAATTAGAAAATCTATTTCAAATATGCAACTGGTTCTCTTCACTCGTTTAATTTATCATCTACGAACAATGTTGTTTTAAAATTAATACATATTATAAGCGTATGCTGCGGACTTGTTATTATTCGTCCTTAAATTGATGTGTTCTGGGATGTAAATTTACCTGTTTATATTATTACAACTTATCTATTTTCAGTGGGTGTTAACAATTTTCTCTCGTCACTTAACTACTGTTCTTCCATAGTTGCGAAATATTATTGGACACTTTAGTTTTTCTAATGGAACTACAATGGTATGCATTATTTAAACCAGACCCATTAATGCTTTCATCAGTTATAGGTGTTAGAAAACATAGTTTATAATTACCATAAGACACTGCCTCTTTTACGAGAATGCCATCAGCTTTTACCTCACAGTTTGTCTAAGCCATTATTATCCGAGTGAATCCGCGGCAATTGATATCCAAGTCTCGATTATTTATATACATCTAATTTTTGAATATATATCGAACATTTAAGAATCTACCGTCATTTATAATCTCAACTTAGATATAGGAAATCAAATGTTGGATATTTATCTTCATACAAAACAGTTAACTATACTGCATGAAGTTTAACAGCAATTCTTCGATACTCCGATCTGGGAATACTCTCATATTTTCCATTGTTACATACATATAGATTATGTGTGTTCTTCATAATCTGGTATATGATTATTTTTAATATACGAAGTCACAGCGAATGTAATAAAGTGTACCGGATCAATAAAAAAGCGAAGGGTGTGACAAATAATACCACAACCTTTAGCTAAAAATGGACTATATTATGTAACATAGTATCTTTCTAGGATGATACTCATTGGATTGTCTGTATAACCTCTTCATATTTGTAAAATCTAATACACTGAATCACTGGTAAAAAAATGTCTCAGAAGAGTCAATAATCTTTGGGAGCAAGTCTAGCGCAAGCATGTTTTTGTGGAGCAATTCGAAGTGCAATTCATTAAGTGGTGTTTCTATTGTTGGCATAGCCTTTCCTGGTTAAATCGGGTTTCGTCTGTAATATATGTTGCTGTTTCAAAGCGATTTATTATCTGAAACGCACAAATAATTCCATAGAATAGTCGCTATTGATATGCTTTATTTTCCAAAGTAATTGTATGGCATTACACGTTGCGCATACCTACAGAAGGAGACACCAGTCTCCCTTACTAATGTTTGCGTATTTGGTCCCATTGTGCGTTATTCTCTGTTGGCTGTACACACTGCTGACTGCTGGTTAAACTCCGACTAAGATGCTGGATGCATAATTAATCCATTGCGGTATATTGAGTCAAAAACACATGTGTTTGCGCTCTCAATCATCTATGCTTTGTTGGTGTTCATTGATTCGTAGCAAATGCGAAACCACAATTTAAACACAGCTTTCTCTTTGGCAAGTGTCTATGCAAAATGCTTAATATATTGCTTTCTGATATTTTCAAACTCTGTACAATAGCATATGTCTTCAATTTACGACCGGTAAAAACGAGTTTCTGGATATTTTATTAATAGTTTCAGGGTGTACTGCCGAATTTGGTCGAATTTGGCCGAATTGAGCCTTCGCCAGGTTGTGTGTATTTACGACCGCGTGCAATGTACGCATACTACCTCTTGAATATGGTTTCCGAGGGAGCAGCACCTGCACCAAACTTATCAAGCTATTGTTATGCTGAAGCACTATTTACTCATCAGAAATTATGTTTATAAACATGAAATATCATATTTCTGATTTTTTTAAACTATGAACTGTAGGTTCATTTAAATAAGTTTATCAAATAATCCGAGTTGGCTCAAATTCTGTCACGTACTCTTGAATGTAAGTACTTTATAAAATCACATATATGTGTGATTGTTGCACCCTTTATATGTCAGCTAAATACACGATTATTTATATTGTAACACACTAATGTATATTTTTCATAACACTGTAGAGATACTAGAAAGTAGTGTTTTCAGAATGTTGCATAAGCATTTTACAATGATGAAACTGTGTTAAAATAAGGGTTGCATTTGCTCATAATTAATTAAAAAAACAGCAACGTTTCGGCGAGTGTGAGCGTTGTTTGAAACTGTTTTAACGTAAGAAAAGATGGAGTTTACATCAATATGTAAACATTCCAAGGTTAAGTTGGCGGTCAGCGTCGTGGACAGCAACAGGTTAAACCTATTCCCACGAACAAAAACGCGAACATCAATAGGCAAAGTGTTGGCCTTCGTATTTTGGGATTGGCTGGACATTTTGTCAATGGGTTTCTTTGAGAGTAGAACAACCGACAATAGCATATATTATCCAGAATTATTCATACGTTCAAAAAAGAAAATTGCTAAAAATGGAATCGAAGGAATAAAATAAGTATATCTCTCAGGTAGACAATACACCGAGTCACAAGTCGATCGCAACCTGTAAATAACAATATCAATTGTAGTTCGAATTACTTCAACACGCACCATATTCCTTATATAAGGTCCAACCGACTACTAACTATTTACAGACTTCAGAAGAATCTTTCATTCTACAGGGTGGGCCAAAATAAGGGTCCTATCTTTAAATTTGAATAACTTGAATTTGAATAACTTCCACAAAATAAAAGTTAAACTCACCAAACTTTATGTGTGTGTAGACTGACCCTTCCGAGATTTTTTGAAATAAACAAAACAAATTTTAGCCGAAAAACACTTCTTAAAACTTACAAAAACTAAAGTATTGTTTTTTACACTGTTTTGAGTTTTTTAAGCAAAAATAATGTTTTCTAAATGAGGGTACGTTCCTTAGAGCTAATACGGCTCCTGCTTGCTTCGGAATGGGTCCTTTACTTATTCTAAAAAAAAAATTTTTTTAAATCAATAAATAAAAAAGTTATGAATTTTTAAAAATAGGACCCTTATTTTTGCCCACCCTGTATAAGAGGTATCGAACACTAGACCGTATTGTGACAGAAGCGGCAAATTGTTCTACTAAGTGCACAGAATTGATAGAGACGTTTTTGAATCAGTGTATGCTAATAGAAGGAGAATTAATTGATGCATTCCGTCGAATGTTAGCGTAAATGTGTTGTTTGTATTGTTAGTGACTGGAGTTTATGAATGAAGTGTTATTGACACAGTTAAATATTGAAAGTATGGCAAGTCGGGAAAGGACGTTGTATGTTAATAAATTACGAAATGTCCATATTTTATTTTATATGTGAGAAAAGCAGGTCGACCGATGTAAATGAATATACATTAATAATATATTTATTTCTTGAAAATGTTGTAATATACCCTTTACCTTTTCAAATTAATTACACATTGTTAGCAACATATTTTATCGTTTATTATAAGTTTCTAATTAGTTTATTAATTAATAGCGGTAAAGTGCAATGAATAGTTATTTATGTGTACTTGTGGAGACTTTCTGAGTTGGATACGATATACGATAGTAAACAAATGGAAGAGAGGGTCTTGTACGTAACATTTTGCGCTGTTTTTAATAATCTGAAAGGGTTCGCTACAGCAGGTGATTCATTATTCAACTCAGTCGGCTGATATATAGCCGTAGAATTGCAATTGAAATAAAGAAGTAGTTGTAGTAGGATATATAATAGCGGGTAGTATGTGTAACACAGAAACAAATCGTCTACAAGCAGCAGGAAGTATGCAGTACGGCGTTGTAGAGACGATTTAACCAAACCTTAAAAATAAATAAGTTCAACTTTAAATTAAAACGTTCTCTTACAAGTAAGACCAACTAAAAAATATCAAACATCAACAGGTGGAATAAGCCATATAGCGGGTAACACGAAGGCATCGCAAGCAAATTAGTTGTCGTTTTGAATAACGAATAATCCTTTCGATTTCAGATGGATTTTGGTTTGAAGTCTAGCGAGATGTTAGTAATTATTTTGATTAAAATTGGATTCGTCAAAATGCCGTTCCAAATTGAAAATTGTAAAGAGGTATTCTCCAGAGATCACAGATCGATTAATATCAAATGAAAAATTACTCGGCTTAAAAACTAAAATGTAAATAGTCCATGAATAGGAAATATTAAGATAGGTGATTTCTCAATTAAAACATTATTATTCATATTATTTCACAGTTTTACTCGGTACTTTGAGTTCATATGATTGCTAATAATATATATGTCAGTAGAATACATGATATATGTATTTAAAATATGTTTAATTTCTTACTTAACGATACATTACTGGGTTCGCTACAATCAATATCCGGTATATAGGCAAAGAACAAATAAATTGGCTCCATTGAAAAATAAGTATACAAACAAAATGCATGCAGACCCTTACATATTTTTACTGTATGCGTTTTTCTTTTTAATTTACAACAAAATGAACGAATATATTCGTCCAAAATGATAGCTGCTATTTAACTCTCTGCTTTTCTTTCCGTCTCTGTCTCTCATGTATATATATATATATATATATATATATATATATATATATATATATATATATATATATATATATATATGCATATATATGTATATATATGTATATATGAATATATGCATATATATATATGTATATATATATATATATGTATATATCTATTCCATTTATATATATACGTATTCCATTTATATATATATATATATATATATATATATATACACACACACACATATATATATACATATATATATATATATATATATATATATATAGAGAGAGAGAGAGAGAGAGAGAGAGAGAGATAGAGAGAGAAGCTTTGAATAATTTTAAACAAAAAAAGAAAATGCAGTTTAAATTCCCAGAGAAACTTACTACATCCAATATATCGCAGACTTAGCATTGATGCATCCATGTCATGAACATCAGATTATTCTATTGTTGGTATTGGTTTCCTTATATATTTATAATTAGAACCATGTAAAAAATAGACAGGCTTCTTAAAGTAGATGTCACGTGAAAGTTTTCCAAATCTTAAACGAAAGTGTTTATATCCTAAGTGAAAAATACGAGATTCTAACTTAGTTAGCAACCGTGAACCTCGCTATCAGATCTTACATCCTCCAAACAACTATAACCTTAATGTTGAATCTGCAATCAAAAATGGTTGCATGTTATACTCCCTGCCAGTCAATTATAGTAAGAGTTGCGTAGCTTGCTCTTCAATGGGAGATGTTATTTTCATGATTTATTTAAATACATAACATTTTCTTATATACACGAATTTTTATTGATGCATTATACTATTCTGATATAGTAAATATTTAGTACCTTCTAAGCTTTACTTTAACCTAATCTAGCTAATGTAAATTATTTTTGAAAACACATGTACGTAAACATGGACGTTGTTGAATATGAAATTTCGTAACTGTATTCGGATATTTGCAATCATAATATTTATTCTATATATATAGTGTTTAGCTAATAAGTATATTCACGCCCTAATTGCTATTACGTTTAAATTATGTTGCTACATTTTAAATGTGGGATTAATATATATATATAAATATATATATATATATATATATATATATATATATATATATATATATATATATATATATATATATATATATATATATTGCGTATATTATTTCATATAATCGCCAATAAAGCCATATATTGATTGATCTTCCTAAGGCTAAAACTAGATTGGTTTCATCTGAACAAATTCGCCTTTATATATATATATATATATATATATATATATATATATATATATATATATATAAATGTATGTATATATATGTATATATATACATAAATATATGTATATATATAAATATATGTATATATATATGGATATATATACATACATATATATATATATATATATATATGTATATATAACAAGTATCCTCATAAATAATTTTCAAATGTATCATAAATAAGTTTCTAATACGTATATGTATGCTCAATATTAAAAATAACACACACTTATTGTTGAATGAAAATGAATATAGTCGCGTATATACACATTGTTACACATTCATTTTCATAATTTCTTGATAGTAAACCGATAAACAAGAGATGGCACATTTAAGTTCCTTTGGATTCCAGATTTGTTAAAGAAAATAATTATCTCGGAAGAAAACAAGAACTTTATTTATAAATAATAATAAACTTTTACTATTTTCAATGAATATTACATAGCTATATTAATAGTATATATTTTTTTATTCAATGTAAAATAAGATATTTAAAAAGTAAAAATGAAATAGTGACGACTAATTGTTCGAGATAACGATTGAAAACGATAGAAAAGTATGAAATGCTTGAAATTAAATAGTATTTTGAGTATTCCTTGAACAACAGTTTACCACAATTTCGAAAAGAGTAATATTAAAATAAAATTAATATGTAATAATAATTCAAACATATGTGAACGATCAATATATATATATATATATATATATATATATATATATATAACACAATATAAATAGAGATCGCGAAAATTATCATGATAATTTTAAAATCTATGTTGAATTAGATAATACTTCTAATCGTTCACATGTTTTTAGATTATTATTCTTTAAATGTTTGTTTTATATTACATTAATGTGCTCCCTTCTTTTGTTTTGTACGTATTTTCACTTTCATGAGTGTTTAATTTAAATTATATCTACGTATATACATTTTCAGGTAGTACCTGAAAATGCACCTCATAATCGCGTGGAGACTATGGTAAAATAACCTGACCTTACGTGGCATCCCGAGATTGCTCAACGTCTGAGTATTTCTATAACCGTAGTCTGATATGAGGGTCTTACTTCCACATACTGTCATTGTTTCTGATCGTGCTGAGCGTTTAGACATAAGCAGAGTCAGCTTAGCTGAGGTGTAATTGAATATTGGTCGACACAGTTTTAAGAATAGAGCACACACATGCTATGTATTTTCACCAGATAATAAATTAGACGTTTCATTATTATGGCACATTGTTTCTGTGATAGTGTGATGGAGATCTACCCTATTTCGTTAATGTGTGGCCTCTTAAAGTTATTATGTATCGATCAGATTTCAACACAGTCTCGACGCTGTCTTGGAATGTTTCATGTTTGAATAAATCAAAGGTGGTAGTATGTTAATTAATACAATACATAGAGCAGTTAAACCGGCACTCGATTTTTACATATAAGGTGTGCCACATTTTGTGAGAGCAAACACTCCAACGTCAAGAAAGTAAAGTTTGTTCTTGATTACGTCGAAAAAAAGATATCAAATCGAGTTTTAAAACTTTAAATTGTTCAAACTCGGGTAAATCGATGCGAAAAAAAGCAAATAACATGTTTCGTTTCTTTTAATTATTAAGAACTTTACAATACGAACCATGCGAATTAGACGGATATATAAAATGACCGATTGTTTTAATAAGAATGGCTATGATAAAATATATCAAATTTGTTAGTTATATATTGCCTCAAAAACATCGACTTATATTTGTTGAAACGATACAATTATTACGTAAGTTCTTTAAAAATAACAACGTTTCTTTACACAAAAGGTGTAAATGGGTGTAGCTCACAAGGGAAATAGACGAAGCCTACGCTCCTTTCTCTAGTGTAGTAAACAACCACTGCGGTTGATTGATGTATCCAAAGGTTAGCGCTAATACTTTTAAATTCTTTATCTTTACACAAGGTACAATGAAATACACCAGAAGTAGAGTTCTTTATAAACTAGAATAAGTAACTATCCACATGTTATTAGCCTTCGGCAAAGTTAAAAATACATTAAACAAACCGGAGTGTAACATATAAGTAACATCTGAAACGAAAAAAAAAACAATACTTGAAAAGAAAACAAAATAACAAAACACTAAATTACATAGACAAAATACTAATAATTTGGCTCCTAACCTGTGTAAAGTTTGCGAGAAATTTCTCTGGTTCACTGATTGTCAAAATACAATTAACAATGTTTTAATTACGGCCGTATGGAACACAAAAGTGCACACCAAAACTAAAAAATTGAATTAAAAGGCTTGCTAAAAATGGGTATGATGACGATGGTGAAACTATCTGAATTTTTGTTCGAGTAAGAATATTGAGCCTAAAATATAAAATGGCTAAGATTTATCGATAACAAATTTTAAAACGTTAAAAAAAAACTTTGATAAATAGTATTACGGTTACCTTAAGAGTCACTGGATAGAACATTACATTTTAGGATGTGCTAATAACCAAAGTTACATTATAAGAAGAACACCTTTGGAATTTAAAATGTTTGTTATAGACAAGTTAAACAAAGTGTCGGCATTGACAGAATGGAGAAGTTTCAATTATGGGATATGCCATATTTGTTATCAACATATGGAAACCATAAATGCTCAAGCTGAGATAATAAAGAACGAATTAAACGAAAGCTTTTCAGAGTCTTTTTCTGGATGACTACGATAATGTAAACAGTGACTGACAGGCTTGAATTTAAAGCTAAATGGTTCACCAGTTTGTTCACAGAAATGTTCAATTCGCGTCATTAAATGCAATTGACAAGGAATTAAATAGACTAAAAATAGGTATATTATCGAAAGTAGAATAAAGCAAGTCGGATCGCCTACACCTTACGTAACAAGGTCAATAGATACGTGTTTGTGCAGATTTCCGCACGAGAATTTACCGATTGTCCACAAAATATATCAGCTAAACTCAACAACTACATTTTTTTTAAAGATTACTTAAAGTGATGCGTATCTACAAATACCTGTCACCGAATAGTGCTTACAACTATTTTGTATAAATACGTATTAGCGTTGTAAATGACCATAACCTACTGTTAAAAATGTATGTGGCAGAAAGTTTTGACGGACACATATTGCAGACAGCCAACATATATGGGTGGCCATTCAACTCAATTAGAATTATAAAATAGTGTATCTCATATTGTCAAATATCAGTCATGCTCGCGGATCATATAAACTCAGCCCAAACATATAATCAACCTTTTCAAGACAGAGTGATTGTCTTGTAACGAACTCACGAAGCAGTAAATACATGTGTGGTGTAACGCCATTAGGGAGCTTCCGGAATTATTATAAAACATCAAAGTAACTGGGCTATACGACAATTTTATTAGAAACATAAAACTTAAAATAAAATAAAAATACCGACACATCTCAAAAGTGTATACCCTCAGTGATGAAGAAGTTATGTACCGCGATCAAGTGATGAATATTGCAACATTACAAAAAATTGTACTAAAAGCATATGTCGGTCACCCTGGCATCTCAGGAATGAAAAGTATTATTGGAATGCATGTGTATTACAGAAGCATTGCCACTGAACACGCGATGAAAATAAGTGAGGGGTTAGCCTTTGCAACGAAAACACTACCTATAAAGTTCAGACCCTGGCCGAATACACACAGACAATGGGCTAGGATCAAGCTACATTTTGCTGGACCGCTGGAGGTTTTTCTCTACGAATATTCATGGGGAGTTTCACTATATAGCTGGACACATTTAAATATATAAAAACTAAGTACGTAAGTTTGGGCCTGTTAAATGTATTGTATCGCTCAGTAGACCTCAATTAACGTACTGTTAATTTAACTATTTTAGCTAACTTTTATAGTGGAACATATTCTGTACGCGTCGTACAATCCAAAAGAAATAGTAAGGGAGGACGGTCCGTGCATACGTTTAAAAAAACACTTAAGAAGCAAAAAGTGAATTGGTCAACCATCAATTATTTCAGGTATAAAGGATGACCTTAAATTACAATGTTGTATATTTAATGAGATCAACACAAGCAGTGTTTGCGATAAAAATTCAAACGGTGTTTGATACACAATTGCCAACCCATAAGAAATCAGGATGTTGAAAACAAGTCACAAACAGACCCTTCAGATTTAAAGTACCAACTACCTTTCGGATGTTATAACTCTAACACTTAGTGGGAAACAGGTATAGTGAATCAACATATGAGAAACATGATTTACATGGTGCAGGGGGTCAGATTTACACACAGAACAAACATGCACTAAATAAGAAACCGATATTAAGATGCTGTCGGAAATGATACTGAAGAGGGTGATCAATGGATGTATCGCTCGACACATTTCAGATACAAATCCCGCAAATAAGTTCTGAAGAACGACGAAAAAAAGGCGTAAGATTACGGACTTAATTGCAATGATCCCCCAAAGACAATTATTATTCTAGATTGTTATCATGGAAACGTAAGCCATCTTATTTAATAGATATTCGTATACAATAGTTTGAGTAGGTACATTTTGAGCAAATACATTACTATTATGTATTGTAATAATGACAATTTAATAATATAATGCTTTTAAAAATGTGAAATGCTTACTTTTTATAAATGTTACAATAGTGTTCAAATGTAAAGGAGTGTTCAAATGTAAAACCCGTCTATATGTTAAGACGAACTAATAAAAACAAACTATACACACGAAATATTGACAACTTAACCAGGCACGGAATTTAAGTTGCGATTTGTTTTGGCTAATACATATCATGGTAAATAAATGGTAGTAAATATCAACTTGTATTCCGTAACATTGATTACACTTGTGGATTGACTTGTTTCTCTGTCGTTTAACGGATAACAATTGCACTGATAGTGTATGCAGCTGTTTTGTTACAACATGACTGGCGCTAATGGAACTGTCAGTAAATCGTTAATCAAGGCGGGTAAGAATAATTGTCTTCCGAATGAAAGATGTTTGCCATTACTTGAGTGTCAGCCATGACACATGAGTGTTCACAATAACTCGGATTTGCCAGTATAGACGCTTTGTCTGAATAATGACATTAATGAGCAATCAGATCCGTATAAGAATATGGTGCGATACTACTTTATTTTTATGCGTCAGTAGACTATGTTTGTCTAAGTGTGTATACTTATTTTACAGTGTTAACAATGTCTAACGTAATTGTCCTACATTCGTATGTTAATATAATGAGTTAAACTAGGATTTCAGCCATGCCCATTACACATGTAATATAATATTCACCACTCCACCAAACCACGTGTACGCTTATACCCTCGTATTTACATTATTAACTTTTTATGCTTTTTCTTTATAGATCATATTTTAGAACAATATTTTCAATTAAACTATCACATCTAAAATTCTGTTATTTTGTCATATGTTTACACACAACTATTAATATAAAATACAATTCATTTCAAATCCAAAAAAACATCGGTTATACAATTTTAAACTATTATTTCTGCATTCATTTAAATCCATCTTTAAATGTTGTGCCTTACTCCATTTATATACCTTATGCTGCTTTTTTAAAATGATACATTACTTTAGTTGTAAGAAAGCGATTCAATAATAGGTCAATCTATTCAAATCTGCCATAACGATACACTTGCGGATTAAAAACGCAGAAAACACAAATAATAATTAAAAATACCATCAATTACTTCGAAATGTTCAATCCAATCACCAAATTTCTCGTGAAGTGGTAATTCCAAATCACCCAATCGTTTACTGCACCTGTAATAGTAATTATAATTATAAGTGATTAGCCTCTTTCTAATTCTTTATTTCATTTCAATGTCTATGTCGAAGCATTGGAAGAGTTTAGTGCAATGTTTAATAGTGAGCATTATATAAGAATATATATATACATATATATATATATATATATTTATATATATATGTACATATATATGTGTATATATTTATATATATTTATATATAAATATATGTATATATATACATATATATATATATATATATATATATATATATATATATATATATATATATATATATATGGCAATATAAATACATATATATATATATATTTATATATAGGCGATACATTACATAGAAATCATTACATACTTGGGTGATAAAAATCGTACATATTTCTACACAGAGCGTCTTGCCCAGTGGTAGAACGCTGGACTATAGAGATCAACATCGTGGTTTCGATCTCTGAGTAAGTTAGAAATGCTGATGACGGCTGTGAGCCAGACACACGTGTCCATGGATTACTTTTATGTACGTATACATTTAATATATATATATATATAATATATCCATATATATATATAATATATATATATATATATAAGTCGTATTAGTCTTAATAATCATTGCAGTAATATTAGGTAACGCTAAAATATTTAGAGTAGTTAATTTGTAATCTAATGCACGTTTTAAGTCAATTAAATATGTATCAGTAAAAACCAATATATTAAAGTCCTACTCTTGTATGAGAATTAGCTGATGAATCTGCCGTAATTTTCTTTTAGGTCCAAAGTACTTTCGTACCCATCTGGGTCATTTTCAGTGGGATAATGTCAATCAGGTATACTAGCAACTAAACACATTAAAACAAAAAACGGCTATTAACAGGATTAATTTTAACACTAGTACTAATATACTTAAATGTTTATAATACTAAATAAATATAGTTTCGTATTTAAATTATCCCACCAAAATTAATTATACATCTGACTCCAGGTGTTTACCTGATTGACATTATTCGACTGAAGATGAACCCAGATCGGCCAGACAGTAGTTTGGACCTAAATAGAAATTGTGGCAGATTCATCAGCCAATTCTCATCCGAGATTAGTACTTTAATCCGGAAAATGGAAAGGATACATACAAACATATCCAGACATAAGCTGTCGGTTATTTTTAGCAATATATATACATATATATATATATATATATATATATATATATATATATATATATATATATATATGTGTGTGTGTGTGTATATATATATATGTATATATATATATATATATATATATGTATATATATATATTCCAAAAGTAATACACTAATTATTAACAGTTTTAATTTGGTTAATAGTATAGTTAAAGATGGTCTGTTGTATTATTACTCTTTCACGATTAAATGGATCTGAGGTACACTAGCACATGAACCATATTTGTATTTATTTTAAAATAGAAGGTTCAACCATTATACCATGTTTACATTATATGTGTAAGTACACACTACTGAGTGTGGTCTACACTAAAGTAAAACCCTACGGAGTATCTAATCATGTGTGTCTAAATTACAAAAAACGCATATTTGAATGCAATATAGGATTATCAATAGAACGATCAAAACCAAAATACTGCATGGCTCTATTTATTAATGCAGGATAAACCCATACACTAATTGTCCCATGATTGTGAATTTTAGACCCCATCTGCTAGGTGTAAGAGGTCATTATATGGGCTGTATTGCATTTAATTTAGTGTAATGCAGATTGTGTAAAAGAGGCGTTGAATGCATTTCACCTCATATTTTTGTAACATTTAACAATTGGTATTAGTAATCTATACTATTTAAGACATTTGAGTATATATGCAGGATATTAAATAGTGAACCAGAAAATGTTTGCGATTTGCATTTAATTTAATCCATAGCAGTCATAGAATAATACATAAAGGTGTGTCTTTTCTTCTATTTAGAGGGGTTGCTTTTCTTATAATAAAAATCGCCTCATAAAATGTTATTAACATTTTAATTAAGATGCGTTATATTACGTTTACTATAATTACATCTTGATTTCATATTTGTAAAGAGAAACATGGTGATTTTAAAGGAGTTAATATTTGCACGCCCTGCTCCGAATATCATTCTAGTTGGATTATTATTTGGAAGAACCGATTAGATAATCCACGTCGGTAGCAAGCAAATTTTACAAATTAAAGGATGAACTAGAAAGTATGTTTCAATTCTATTAAGTGGCTTTATTTAAAAAATATATTCTTATGTATAACTTACAAAAACGTGGCACATAACAATTGGCGAAACGTAACGAATATTCAAACTGGTATTGTCTTTAATTTATTATTTCGGATATATCTTGATAAAGTTATACTTCTTATATTTCAGGGTTAGACTTACTACATAATTGACGTCATCTTTTTCTTAACTAGATGAATGCATGCTGTCTGCTTTTGTTTTTAATTATTCTAATTGTAGATAATGTATTGCAGATGCAACAGGTCCTCCAGGACAAATGCGTTCACGTGGGTGCGAAAGTAAACTGAACGACATATTTTATTAGATTCATTAAGTTAAGAGAATTGTATCTCAACCTTTACTCATATCAATTCAATTTATTAACACAAATACATTTATTCTGCGTACAAAGTATCAACGAACTATTTATTTTATCAATTACAAATATAAAAATCCAGTTTTCTTAATTTAAAAAAAAGAAGATTTATTACAATATACAGGTGGTCTTGTCTATTATAAAGAATATTTAATAACATTTATTAACAAAATATTAAATATATTTATAAAATACAAAAACAAATACTATTATGAAAATATTAAAGAAATGTAATTACAGTAAAGCTTATAAATATTCGAAATATTTGGATTATGTGTCGCAATATTACTTTATTTTAATCTATCTATTTCCTTAAGAAATACATTGGGCTTAATTTCAAACTATATGAACATGTATTGCTGTCATAGGACTATAACATGTTTTATGCTGCATGATTAACGTGCCATTTCATTGTTCGGATTGAATAAACTCAGGTTCTCATTTTGAGAGGCGAAATACATTTGCGCTAATTTCTCAAATGCATTGAAAATACTAGATCATTCAATATACGATGTAAGTGTTGTTTTGTTATGAAACATGATGAAGAATATGCTAATTAAATAAATAAAAATTATCGCATCGCAGTCAATTTTAATTTCCTTCAAAAGAGTAACTCTCAGAACATGTTGCTAATAAACCATATAAATTGAAATATTAATATTAATATGCTGTGTTCACTTGATATATTTCCAATAAAAACAAAAAAAATAAGGTAAATTATGTATCAGCTTCAATTAGAATAAATTGTATTTACATAACGCTGATATAATGATGTATATGTGTCTCCCTTTACTATGTTCAATCTACACATACACGTTGTGTAAAACACATCTATGTAGGTTATACACAAACACAGCATGGGTAACTTGTACAAGGGTTGAACCTTCGATATTGATGTCTATAGTTAAGCGTCTTACCAATGGACTACAACGGACTGCCTAGAAATATGTACTAATATATATATATATATATATATATATATATATATATATATATTTATATATATATATATTTACATATATATACTAAAAAATAAATGAATAATAAATAAAAACATAAACATGTATACATATATGCATATATATATAAAGTTCGAATGGCAAACGCGATAAACGCTATATAAAAAATTACGAACCAATCACAACAAAAAGCGTCACATTTGCACACTCGACCACACCCCAACATAATATTTACAAATATTATGGCACCGAGTTAATTTAGTTTTGATTTCAATGTAAATAAGTTTTCAGTCAAATCCTATATTTCATATATTTGTCTTTTAAAACAAATTGGATTTATTGCGTGTTGCATTCGAACACTCTTTTTCTCATATATATATATATATATATATATATATATATATATATATATATATATATATATATATATATATATATATATATATAAGTGTTTTAAGGTTCATATTATTATTTAAAAAGCATCTATTGTTAAATTTAAGAAGGAATAGGTAAAATAAATACCTTTTGAAGCATTAAGATGCGATATCAATTTTTTTATATAAAAAGAAAAATAATAAATCGAAACCGATTTTTTTTCTTTTTTTTATTATAAACTAGCATTTTTTTTGTTAGTTTAAAGTGATACAGATATTTCGCCAAAACCTGGCATCCTCGGTGTGTAATATATCCTGATGTCATCGGATTTGTATTTTTTTTTCTGTTACCGCCTTGTTGTTGTTATTACAGCCGGGCCAAATGGGTTAGCTGTTGTTTCCCACTATCAAATATGAAGAACCTGAATGCAGCACGTGATTTGTATAAGTGTTTTAAGGTTAATATTTTTTTTTAAAAAGCATCTATTCTTAAATTTAAGAAGGAATAGGTAAAATAAATACCTTTTGAAGCATTAAGATGCGATATCAATTTTTTAATATAAAAAAGAAAAATAATAAATCGAAACCGATTTTTTAAAAATGTTTTTATTATAAACTAGCATTTAAAAAAAATATGAACCTTAAAACACTTATACAAATCACGTGCTGCATTCACGTTCCTCATATTTGATAGTGGGAAACAACAGCTAACCCATTTGGCCCGGCTGTAATAACAACAACAAAGGCCAGCAAGTGGAATAGGTTATCCGATACTACTTCATAAGAAATAGAAAATGACTAAACCCCAAAAAGATTTATTAAGGAGAGAAAATTCTCCAAATCAATCCATTTCTCGAACATTCTTGGTCTGATGAGGTTGACTTTCTGGGAAAAGTGCAACCGAAACATGTATGAACATATATAACCAATAATGTTTTTATAAATAAAAAATTATACTTATAAACAGCTCTACTTGTTATTGAGCACTTTTTATAAACACTTGAGTTTCTACGGATTTACATTTACAGAAACTAATACAATACATGTACGATATATATATATATATATATATATATATATATATATATATATATATATATATCAATATATATGCATGTATATATATGCATATATATTCGTATCATCAGTGGTGCTAAAGAAATAATTATATATATATATATATATATACATATATATATATGCATACATATATATATATATATATATATATATATATATATATATATATATATATATACTATAATGATAAATGTTATTGGATGACTAAAAAAATATATACTGATTTTAAACCTTGTTTCCCTTATCTTTTCTCAAATGTTAGAAAATATTGTTTCCATTTTTCGCGCTTTTGAAAAAAATTTAAAATGTAAGGATTTACGTTTAGGAGACTTGAAATAAAAGTGAAATTCAATGAGTCTTTCTTAATGATTGTGTATTTATTATGCATACAATATAATTCAACGTGTTACTATGTTGTCTCCTCTACATGTGTTTCAATACAGAAACACCAATTTGAGGAACCTTACTTAATTTATTATTGTATTCTTAAATAAATCCTACAATTATGTGATGTCGGAATTTTACAAAATAGCTTTAACCACCCTTTTCAAACATTCTACACACAACTAAATGAAAGTTAATGTAGCCCCCTTTTAACTACGGACACATAGCAGTTCTGTTTTTTAAATAATAACTTGTTAGTTTAGCAACAAATCATGTAATACTAATGGATACATATTTAAATACACTAAATAACAATATATTAGGTTTGTTATGGCGTAATAGAACAGAGGCATTTTAAACGAGATAGTTCGATTCCTATGACTTTACATTCACACTATATTTGCATTTGCAAAATAGTTTACTCTGTCGCTTCTCTTTTTATTTTTCTTGGAATTAAGTATGACTTGTTTTTATCTGGCATGCCTACTATTTTCCTCTCTGTCTTGATATATCTATCTATCTATCTCTTTCTATCTCTCTCTTGATTCATATATATATATATATATATATATATATATATATATATATATATACATTTATGTCTACTTATTTTCATTAAAAATAAAGGAGTGGGAAATAGAAAACCGACACACATGGACGTATATATATATATATATATATATATATATATATATATATATATATATATATATATATATATATATATATATATATATATCACCCATATATATAGAGAGATATATATTTTTAAAATTATTTACTTAATCTTCGTCCATAAATATCTTATTCCCTCAATACATTTTTAATGAAATACCATACTCTGCTAGTTTAATGATGGCATAGACACTACAGCATCGACTAGTGGATATAAGCCAGAATAATACAAATTACACACACACATATGCGTGTGAATATATACAACGGTCTCTTAATAACTGATATAGGGTCGAGCAATTTAAACACGGATATATACACACTAAATAGCTGTTAATAAGCCTACTCAATATTGTATGCTCTCAGTTTTACTATTATTGTCGGGCAAGATAATGTATATCCCGCACGCCCATATAGTTACTAGTACGTAGACATCTCTAAAAGGCATACAAGGACGCATTACTCTTTAATACTTAAGTAAAGTAATGGAGCAAATTGTGGACCGCATGATAGATCGTAGATCTTTATTCTGTAAACGATCAAGGCCGTAAAAGATCATCATTTTAAAAAAATTTGAACACAAAATATATTACGTCGCATAGAGAAAATAAATGTAGTTTAAATAACCCGCTGACTTTAATCACCAATACCTGCTTTAAAATATTACTGCAGCTTTCTGGAAGATCTAAGTACAACCAATTGGGTGTGGTTAATTCCGAATAGATACTGATTAAAGGCACATGAAAACAAAGTTGGCGAAAAATCTACTTCATGACAACAGAACAGTTTAGAGACATGCAATCCACCACATGGAAACAATAAAATACAATAGAAAACTAACAATAGGACAACTAAAAATGGGAGACTGTGTAATGCAGCCTCAGACGAAAGAGATTCACTGACTACAACACGCGAGAGATGCGAGTAAATCTGAGATTAAAAGACTCAAAAAGTCTACTGAAAAATAAAATAACATCATAAGGGGAACAACAGAACAACAGAAGTGGATACTTCAAACGTATTATACACACACTCGAAGACACACCAGCATTTACGGCAATTAAGGAAATACGCTATTTAATTAATTGTAGAACTACAAATAATCGCCTCAATTAATAAGTCTTCAACGAATGCGTCTATATAAGTTAAGACAAATTTATTAAGAAATAATATAGCTTTGTGGCTGGGTGGGTGTGCGTGCGTGTGTGTGTGTGTGCGTAAGTTAATGTTGATATTTATATATAATTATAATAAATATATAGCCGTACGTATAATCGTACCCAATAAGGGTTCATTGATTTTACTGGTATGAATAGGATCATGCCGAGACCATGTATAGCACAACATTTTGTATACTTATATATCTGTATATGTTTATGTAAAAAGGGAGTAAACGCTATTTTTTCTTAATTACGAAGCCTGCACTCTAAATTCAATTGCATCACACGACTAAACTGCACCTGACATAATGTTTCCCATAAAATCATATCAGAATAATTTGTTGTTACTTCCAATCAAATTACGCCTTAAGCCGAAGTTTGATTGCCTATAGTCGTTCTTCTTGTGTTTAAAGTAACAATTTAAATGAATTGAATTAGTCGTCCTTAGATTTTTGCTTCAGCTTTATATGTCAATGATTCTATAAAATAAAGTTACATTAAAACAAGTAGATTTTCATCACACATAAATTAATGAAGTCTTACTTTTTTACGACATAATTCCTTCTTAAAAACACACCATTCTTACACTTTTTTACCAACACCGTTGTTTCGCACGTGCAATCATATTCGTCCTTAGAAGCAACATTGAGTTTCGGCGTCAAGTAAATTTGAACTAGCAATTTAAAATATATAAGAGCTGGGTGCTTTTATACACTATGTCTATGTCTTCCTCCAGTTTAAACAATTGACAGATAAATGCTCTTCTAATGACTGAAACGAATGTAACTTTGTTAAATGTATTTATCAAAATGTAATTTTGTTAAATGTATTTATAAAAAAATACACTTTTTTAGTTAGAAAGAACCTACTATTTCGTTTTGGAAGATACATTTCGTTTTAATCAGTGAACTCGACATTGGTTATTATAACGACGTTTGGTAAATCCCCAATCACCATAGGATGACCTAATATTTTAATTTGTATAATAGGTGATTTCTCTCTCTTTTTAAATATGATTTTTGTGCATTCGAAATAGAACGTTATACTAAATTATAAGAGAACGGTTTACAAAATGTTGGAATGAACGCCGAATGTTCCATGGTATTGCATGACAATCGAATTCAATTAAGTAGCACTATTCTAAATGTTAAAAATAACAATGCTTTTAATTAATTATATGCATAACTGTAGTGAGACTATTATGTTCGAGGAAATATTAAAAATACATAATAATCTAAACGAAATCATGAGTGTAACTCTGCAAATATTAATTTATTAAGACCTGTAAAAATAAAAATTATGTATATTTTAAAGACATGATGTTTGGGAAGGTTTTTGAATGAGCATACATAGGAGCTGATGAGTAGATAACAAAAGAGAGCGAACAAAACATATGATATAGTTTCGGCTGCAGACAGTTAGACATCCATATATTCTAATCCGCATCATATATATATATATATATATATATATATATATATATATATATATATATATATATATATATATATATATATATATATATGTATGATTATTTTTTTTTACACGGGCATGTACAACACATGCGACACCGGCATGTCGATGGTATCGGTCGACATCTGTTATACACCGAGATCCCATCAGGGTGAGTCAAAATTAGTTCTTAATCTTAGATCATATTTGGAAAGAAATTATATATACATATATATATATATATATATATATATATATATATATATATATATATATATATATATATATATGTCTGTGTGTAGATGTAAATATATGTATATATATATATATATGTCTGTATATATATGTATATATATATTTGTGTGTGTTTTTATATATATATATATATATATATATATATATATATATATATTAGGGGAGGTCGATTTTGAAACTGTAATATATCGCACTCGAAGAAAGTTGCCAAATAATGTCAAAAGTTACCACAAGAAATATTTTTCTTCAAAACTTTGTATTTATTTGAGCATTGCAACTTTAAGATCAAATAAATCGAGATTTTTTCTCACAGCCTAGATTTCACCGGCAGATGTGTCGCCTTAAATTAAACCCGGGTTTTAACAAAAAAAAGTAATACATTACTTAATAATAAATATTTTAAAGTTTATTATTCCTTTTCTTAAGAAATTAAATGTACATATTCAAATTAAAACGGAATAAAACACTATAATATTTAATTTTATATATAAATAATTATTTATTTACATAGGCGTTTTATTTATTGGATATTTTTTATGGTATTCACCGGTTGAAAATTCAACGAGCGAATTGGAATTCACGTGTTGATTCTGTTATCACAAATATATATTGAATTGTCGAGCGCTGGCTTATCTAATCCCATTTTCCCGACCTTTTGTCACACCTTACCTTGTGGGAGTTAGATAAATAAAAACTAGTTCAGCCACGGTTTTTTACCCAACCAAATAAACCGGTATCGTCCGGGTCTTTGGGTCTGGTTTCACGCCTGTCTATTGGGGCTTGTCCGTCCTGTGCAGTTCTAGGAGGTGCACCTCCCAGGTTTTGCCTTCCCTCTTTGGGGAGGAGTAAGTTTATTGCTTACTGTCTGAGGCGGCCCTACCGGGGAATGCCGACGGAGCTGTCCAGGCAATTTTTAAATTGCCAGAGTTCTCACCTCTCGAGCACTGGCTTTCTCATCCCACTTTCCTGACCTTGTGTCAATCTTACCTTGTTGGAGGTAGATAAATAAAATCTAGTTCAGCCAGGGGTTTTTACCCCACCAAATAAATCGGTATCGTCCGGGCCTTTGGGTCTGGATTTACGCCCGTCTATTGTGGCTTGTCCGTCCTGTGCAATTCTAGGAGGTGCACCCTCCCAGGCTTTGCCTTCCCTCTTTGGGGAGGAGTAAGTTTATTGCTAACTGTCTGAGACGCCCCTACAGGGGAATGGGGGAATGCCGACGGGGCTGCCCAGTCAATTTTTTAATGGCCAGAGTGCTCACCTCTATAGCGCAGGCTTATCTAATCACACTTTCATGACCTTGTGTCACATCTTACCTTGTTGGAGGTAGACAAATAAAACTATTTCAGCCAGGGGTTTTTACCCCACCTAAAATATTATATGTATTGGAGTTGATGGGAGAATGGATCAGGACACATTGATGTATAAGGAAATTGTGGATGAAAATAGACAGAGAATTATGAAAAAAACTAAGGGACCAGAACACCATTTAACTTTTACAAAAAAAAACACCATGTGAAAGTAAATATCTGACACAGAGTTCTTCCTAATAGTGGTGCAACAGGTGCTGTTCATGCAGATCAAGTGGTGGATGTTTTGCATGAATTCCACAGTGAGAACAGTATCAAGGCTATACTTGTTGACAACACTAATACCAACACAGGTTGCGAAGGTTGAATGGTTGCAATTTTAGAAAAAAACTTTTTAAAAATCTTCACACAATTGGTTGCTCTTTGCATCATAATGAACTACCTTTCAGAGCCCTTTTTAAAAACATAGATGGTTGCGCAAAGGGCCCTACAACATTCAGTGGCCCTCTGGGGAAATTATGCTTAAATGATTGCCATGATTTACCCCAAATGTCATTTTCCACTATTAGCAATCCTCTAGAGTCAATTTTTAAAATTGATGAAATACATGATCTTAGTTCTGACCAAAGACTCCTTTATGAATACACAGTAGGTATTTCTAGAGGTAAGGTTGACTCTAGATATACCTCTTGGAAAATTGGTCCTTTAAACCAAGCAAGATGGTTAACTTTGGCCATCAGGCTCATGTGTTTATGGACTCGTGGTGCATACCCACAAAGGCACACAACAAAACTACACTATGTAGTAAATTTTATTGTAAATGTGTATGCCACTTCTTAGTTTGAAATTAAAAGAAATAGTAAATTCCACAATCAGCAAGTGCACATTTTTAATATGATCCAGAGGATTAAGGAGCAGCCTCAGGAAATCCAAGATATCACATTTAGAAATATACAAGGTAATACATTTTGTTTACTGCCTGAAAACTTTCTATATTCCATGGTTAAATCTGAGGAGATTGAAGTAAGAGAAGAAGCTTTAAAAAGAATTTTGGCCATTAGGTAAGTAATATTTATTCATATATCTCTGACTCAATTATTTATTCCAATTTATAGAATGATTTTTAAAGATTTTATCTAATTTCACCATAATTATTAAAGCAATACAGATTGGAATTTTTTAATAATTCAATTAATTAATTTGTTCTTTCAGGAGTGAGGAGTCAACCAGAAAAAGATTAAAAAGAATACCACCTATTAATTTTAATGCCACACATTGGACACAATAGATTTAAAATTATACTGCATTTTTGGCATTCTCAGAGCGTGGAACGGGCAGTTAAGTTAATAACAGAAGCTTCACAAACTGTATATGGTTTTGAAGCAAGGCATCAACACATTACAGCCAAAGTTTTGAGTCAGAAATTGAGACCAGCATTTTTGTCTAAGGAGTCTTATATGGAGCAATTTGACTCTCAATATTAAGCTCCATTAAAATAGTGTTAGGTTTTTCCTTATTTCTTTGCTTGTTATATTTTCACTTATAACAGAAAAAATCATTTTTTTAGGTATTCAAATATTACTGTTTAATTAATAACGTTAAAAGGTAGTTTACAAAAGCAGATACTGAAAATGAAAGGGGGGGCAAATTTTCAATTTGAAGATTTCTTTAATTAATATCATTTTTATAAAATAAATGGACATTCCCTGATTTTAAATGCACAATTTATTTGGTTTTCACACCAGTATTCAAGCAAATCTTGCAAAAACGAGGAATTTTCAGTATATTCTTGGCTACGATCTTTGATACCAAACGCTCAAAAAACCGCTGAAGTTTTTGATCAAATTTTTAGCATGAGTATTTAATAGGGCTATATACAACTTTCGCTACGTGCCTTTTTTTAATATTTAAAAAAAGTGTAAAATCGACCTACCCTAATATATATATATATATAGTGTGCATAGTTGACTGGTTTGGATGGGAATCCGAGTAAGAGAGCTCAATGAACTTATCAACAGACCAAGCATGAATTTATATCAATCTAGCTCGAAATAAATTATAATGCAGACAAGCATGGTGTGGTTTAGTTTAGTTTCTTTTAAATGTATTAATATATATATATATATATATATATATATATATATATGTATATATATATATATATATATATATATATATATACATATATATATATATATATAACAACGTTATTCCAAACTTTAATCATTTTTTTAAACATGGTTTCACACTCAGAAGTACATTCAGATTACAATTTGTCATATTGTTATTTTCTCAAAGCTTGTGAGCAATGTTGACATAAAAATCTTCAACATTTTGTTTCTGTTATTTCATGTCATGGTTTACTTTATTCTGACTGCGTGATATTCAATCATAAACGCGGCCTATAGATCAGAGTATTTATCATATGTATCTTATAAAGAAATACGTGTATATCTTATGAATTTCCTCTTGTTGTATTTTACTTTGGCGCATAGAAATTCTAATTATTTCATAACATAGCTACATGGGTGACAGAGAACGAGCAAGTGTTGACGTAATGTGTTGTAAGCGGTTTATAGAGGCGCGCTTATTTCTTTATTCTAATAGCGGTTCTCATTATCCGATTATCTACAAGGATGACTTCTCTATTTTTGTTTATAAGGTAGAATAACATATGTATCGTCTTTTTATTGTATGGGATATTGATTTCAATTCATGCATCATTGATAAAAATAAAATATATCCGATTAAGTATGTAGGTAAAAACTGTTTGGTTTCAGTGAATTGACTCAATTCATGTAATACTGTTTCTTTCTTGGTTGAACTGACTGGTATCTTAATGATTTAATTGTATATTATATTCATTGCAACTGATATATTGTTAAGTAAAATATAGCGCACAAGATAGTAGCTGTGTCCGTGTTGCTTAGTATTTAATATTCTAAATTGGTGTATGATTGTATACAACTGATATTGTATACAAATTATGTTAAAAAACATATTTTAGAAATTATTACACGTGCTACATCACTAATATGAGATATTTATACCACTTTTCTTTAACTGTTTGCTTTTTAAAACAATTACCAATGAGACTCCTACAATAGACTGCTGTCCGAGCATAACTTATGGCAAATTGGTGTGCACAGTGTAAAAAATACACTGTTTTGAATTATAGTTACGTGTTTCGCTTATTTATACATTCTATATACAATAAAGTATGTAGAATGTGTAAATCAGCGGAACCCATAACTTATTATATAGCAATGTTGAGCTTTCAAGTAATCGTTTATAAATGTAATAGTTGTGTGAGACATTACATAGAAAAGCGTAATAAAGTGTTTACTGCGAATATATGTATAATTAAATTTGTTATAATTTACAAAGACACATTTAACAAACACAATTAATGAAATATAAAGTAGCATTTACATCTTGAAACAAGATACTATTTCAATGTATTTTCTTCATGGCTTCAAAAGTATACTTTTCTGACCGCGTTGTTTTCTATCAATCGTACACATAAGTATGACATTTCTTTTCAGCTATTGTTAGTGTTATTGGATTGGCTTACTTTTTTTTAAATGGTACTCATATATAATGTGACATTACACCACAGTGAATTGTGGTCAATGGAGCTAACAAAACAGAAACTCAGCTATCTTCTTAATAGTAATATTATTGGTCATATGATGAGAAACAGATACATGTATTTATATCACCCCTGTTCAAAATAGTTCATACTAATTTCTGTCTTATGTATATTACTAAAGAATAAGTTAAAAGATATTAATATAATTCATCAACCCATTGGACCGTTAAGATTAAATTACAGAGCGCGATATATATATATATATATATATATATATATATATATATATATATATATATATATATATATATATATATATATATATATTCTTGGAGTATCATATTTCATTTGCACACATATATACAACAAATTGTATATATATATATATATATATATATATATAGACAGAGAGAGAGAGAGAGAGAAAGTGAGAGTATATACATGTCAATAAGCTACACAGAAATGTGCACATCTCATCAGCACAAGAAAATGGACAAGCTTAATATATTACTTCTACGATCGATTTTAATAGTAAGAAGTGCCAACACTAGTCCAGAACTAATCGATGCCACTATCGCCATTGCCACATTGATACGTTTATGTTTACATTGATGTCCGCCAACTGACAAAGTATTCCTCTGTTTATACATTTGGCACTAATTGATGATATGTGAAATATATTTTATGACCAGTATTAACTGCATTAGAGTGGTGTTTATAGTGTCCTTAATTGATGTATACTCATTTAGTGTGATCCGCTTCTACGGCCTTGCTGATTGCTTAAACCTTAAAACGATAGGAGTTCTTATTCTCCGCATATAAGTAATCCACAAGTGTTGTTTAGAAATCTAAACTTAATTTTATTTTCCTAACTTTCAATTAAATATACATCCTTGAGATTATGTTCTATAAATGAGGCAAGCATGTACATTATTTTGAATAATATTAATGTACTCAATCTTTTCCGAAATGCGTTTATGTAAAACACCTTCTATTTTTCTTACTGTGTTCTTTTTACAATTATGTGCATGGTTACTCAACCAAAAACATATATTTGAACAAAATGAAACATCGGAAAAAGAACAGTTTAAAAATTATATAATCATAATTAGACATCAGAAAGACTTACATGTCTCAGTGCACATATATAAAACCGTTCCAAATAGTAAGCACTCTATTTCTTATGGAGTAGCAGTGTGTTAATGACAATTATTATCATACACATTTTTCAAGCGTAATTATTTCTGAACATCACTGAAAATAATTTGAAGTTCACGTGTAACAAATGACAGTATTTTGAAATGTGAGCTATTTTGGATACACACTGTGTTGGTAGGCTTATCAAGTATCAACTAATATATATTTATTCAAATGTTGATTTGGCAAGTAGTCATTTATAAATTGAAAAGCTGCGTGATGTATTACATAAACTGTATAGAAAATACGGTAATGAAAATCGATTTACAAATAAATCCCCAGATATCTTATATCTGTCGCTTTAGTAAGATATTAGTCATTAATGCGGGGACATGTTACTTGACCGAAACATATCAGTCAAAGTAATATGATGACATATTTATATAATCTATAAATATCTAAATCCATGAAAATCGACACTATGGCATCTGGTTCTGTTACATAATTTGTATGTTTCTTGGATTTAAAAGAACGAAATCGTACAAATTAGTTGTATATGTCGCTCGAGATGTTAGCTATTTTCATAGAATTCGCTTACTTTATATTTTGTGTTTAAATGGTACTCATATGAAATTTTAGATAACAGTGATGGGATATATTATCGAACTAACAAAGCTTAAACTAACATATGTTCAAAACGGTATTCACAGTAACGATGCTTAATATATATATATTTATATATATATATATATATATATATATATATATATATATATATATATATATATAGATAGATATTGAAAGGTAAATAATTGTGGCAAACTTCGCACACTAAACAAGGAAACGAGAAGAACAACACATTTTTTCTTATTCTTTGCTATGAGTTAGTGAAACACCCAATGAGACGAAAATCGGAAATGATGAATCAACACAAAAATAATATAGATAATAATGATACAACACAAATTATAGCTCGAGGAACTTTTCGGTCGACAAATTTACAAAAGTCTACGTCGACGTGGTACGATAAAAAATAAATCATTTGATTGCATTAAGTAATTGTAATGAAAGGGTAACACGGAAGGAAACGAAGAGACCGATATAAAATAGTGTTGCATGGCTACTCCTGCATCGACCGCGGCAATACGCGTTTCGTACACTCCTAAATAAATCTACTTTTTTAAGTGATAACGTGTGAAAATCTTAGCGAACCGAATAAAATAATTATTTTCGAATTTGCAGTGATAATCAATTTCGCATATAAATAAAAGGTTAAATGGTGCATTTTCCTGGTAATTTTTGCTTTTTAGAGCAGTTAAACAACTTATTTGTGCAAGCCTGTAAACCAACATGTCATAACCTAAAAAAGTAGAACCAGTTAAAAGACGCACATTCCTAATCTCACTTTGAAAAAGTAAATAATTTCCCTTTTTACACTATAACAGATTATTCACATACAATTTATATGCAAAACTGATTCCTTACTTCTAATCATGATATACTTTTTTTCCGGCTTCATGCGTTGTTTTTTTTAAAGAATGAATACATGTAATCACCTAACAAAGTAGAATGTACTTTTTTCAAGAAAGTAATTAACAGAGGTTGATGATCCATTACAATTCCAAAGTATTTCAGATAAAAAGGTTAACCTATCCTAAAGAGACGTGTTTGAAGATAATCCCCCATACTTACAGTTTCTATCTTAATTCCTATTTTCCTTTTCTAACAAAGGGTAAGAAAATAAAACACATATTTGCAATTGATTGTAGTTTCGGCCTTAACTATTTTGACTAATTTCTCTATAAGATCTCGCATTCTCTTTAATCTCATCATATAATCATTTATAATCTTATTCCTTCTTGTTTAGCAATAGATATGAAATATTGAAATCTAAAAATATAATTTACCAACACAAGTATCCACTGTAGAGGTAAGGGTTTACTAAAAATTAGAGTGAACATTTAGGGGGTCATTCTAAATTGTGCAGCGAGATGTTTGTTCAAATTAGTTTTACATTTATTCATGTCGGTACGGGCGTTAACACAGGGAACAAGGAGAGAGTTCCGAAGACCGACAGGTCGACGAAAGAAGCTATGTGAGTAAGAATGATCGGCATAGAGGGAACTCCTCGGTCAATGGATAGGATTTAGCTGATTGCCGGGTTGCTCGAGTGTATTGACGACAAAGGTTGAACAGAGCAGTAAGTTCATCGGAGCACATTACATTGAAGTACTTGTGAAACAAGCACACGGAGAAACATTGCGACGATAATATAGGAACTGAAGATGTGCTTATAGTAAGGGGCCTATTATATCAGATACACTTTTTTTCGACATTTCTAAGAGGAAGTGACTAGTGAATAGTGAACCAGGCCAGATGTAACAACAATACTCTATGCATGGGCGTATTGTAGACTTGTAGATATATAATATACTGTCAGGTTTAATAAGTGTTTTAGCATGGTAAATGGAGTCCAATTTCTAGAAGCAGCCAATGTCTTCTACGTATTTGTGCAAATTCATGTTACTTATGAATTTTACGCTAGGGAGGTTGGACGTTGGATTCTAAAAATAGCAATTGATGGTTAAATCTTTTTTATAGGTATTTAATAAAATAGAGAATGTGTCTTAAGAGTATTAAATGTTACCATGCATTTATGATCCTATTCAACTCAGACTGGGGGCCATATGCAAAGGATTCAGCCATTTTCCTTAGATATATGCGCGTACGTTTTACACACATTGCTAGTGTATAGTGTTGTGTTGTGAACAAATATTCTCATATCAGACACAGTGTCATCACGGCATTTGTGTATGGAAATCAGGAGCAATAAATGCCCAAATAGCAATACATAGTAGTTACCCTGCATTTATGTTTTGCTGTTTGGATAATTGGGGGTCGAGTGCATCCTGGCGCTTTCTATTAATTAGAGAGAGTCTAATTATACAAAATATCCGTCTAGTAATACCATATATGTTTATTTTCATGATAATACATGTATGGCAGACCTTGTCAAATGTTTCCCATAAATATTTTGTGTACGTCTGTATGTAAGCTTGATTAACACACAATGAACTTACGAGTCTATGGAATTGTATCCGCGTCAGTCTTATCTGGATTTATTGTCCACCAGTGAAACAGAGAGGAAACAATCTGGAACTACTAAATTAACGATTAAATGTGTATTATCAAACAGACCCCCATTGCATACTCACACACACACACACACATGCATATATATATATATATATATATATATATATACATATATATATATATGTATCTATATATATATGTGTGTGTATATATATATATAAGTATATTAAAAGATACGTATATATATATGTATATGTATATACATATATATATATATATATATATATATATATATATATATATATGTACATATATGTATATATATGTGTGGATATATATATATATATATATATATATATACATATATACATATATATACATATATATATGTAAATATATGTATACATATATATACATATATATATGTCAATAAATAAAGATAGAAGAAAGAAGAGTGATAAACATGTACGAATTGCCATATTCATTTCGAACTTCGATTGTTCAATGCAAGGTATATTCTGTAATAAAATTATGTGTATTATTGTTTCCATTTAAGTATAGGTTCTATCTACTTAAAGTTTACTTTAGTTTCATATTTGATTCTACTGTGCCATATATATATATATATATATATATATTTATATGTAAGTATATGTATATATATGTGTATATCTATATATATATGTATATATATGTGTATATCTATATATATATGTATATATATATGTAAATATATGTGTATATGTACACACACGTATACATATATGTGTGTATATGTGTATGTATATGTATATGAAAACATATGTATATGTAGGTATGTATATTAAAATATATGTGTATATATATAGTTATTTGTGTAAATGTATGTTGTATATATGTATATATGTATGTATATGTGTATATATATATACACATGTATATATATGTACATATATATGCAGATATATATGCATATATATATATATGTATATATATATACATATGTATATACATGTTTACATGAATTGTTCTTTAAAAACATAATTTGTGACAAATTAGCATATTTATCCCTGAGTCTTTCTTATTAATACTTGGTTTCTAACATCCAGTGTATCAATTTTATTCGCACCCGATTTGTTTACCTTATTCACTTTCTATGTCTTTTCTCTCCACTTGTCGCCTTTCTCCCCCCCCCCCCACCGCCTTCTCTTTACTAGCTCATTAGGTCTGATAGTAAAAAAGAGAAAGAGGGTGCATGAAAATATAAACAGAAGAATAAGGAAACTTGAAGAATGTGTCACCCACTTATAATATTCCAACCTTAATATATTAACATATGGTCAAATCCGATCATCCTTCCCTCATCGCATGTGTGTGCCTTCAAAATAAAATTATCAATTTTTTGAATACGTGCACCACGAACGATACTGGTAAGAAAATGTCTTGTTTTTGTTTTTCTTCTGCACTTTATCTTTTTTCCGTTTGCCATTTGTTTCATACATTTTGTCCACCACGGCATTTCATTGCCGTAGATTACCGTGTACCTTACCCCATATATAAGTATGTATATATATATATATATAAATATATATATATATATATATATGTATATATATATATACGTATATATAAATATATATATGTACATATACATATGTATATATATATATATTTATATACATATATGCATATGTATATATATACATATATATATATAAATATTTATATATATATATATATATATTTATATATACGTGTATCTATGCATATGGGTATATATATATGTATAGGTGTATATATATATATATATATATGTATATATATGTATATATACGTATATGTATATATGTATATATGTTTATACACGTATATATATATAGGTATATATGTATATATATATATGAATATATACACGTATATATATGTATATATGTATATATATGTATATACATATATATATATATATATATATATATATGTGTGTTAGTGTGTGTGTGTGTGTATATGAGATCCTTAGAATGGCTCAGTGTTTGGTTAAACTATCCTTTAATTCTTTTTAGGGGATGCTATGAGTTATCAAGTGTTGGTAGATGGAACTTTGAGAGGAGGTGAGAGTGCAAGTTAATCGGCAGGATTTACTTGTTCGAATCATGCCCATATACGAGTTGTTTGCAGAGACCCATTCTCTTATAGGGCACTCAACAAAGAACACATCTATTCTTGGGATATCATATTGCACTATTCGTCTCCCGATAATTTAAGCGATGTTTATTCAAGTATATAAACCTAGTATCAACCATGCTCGTTATGTGGGGAAGCGAAGGTATGTTTAAGTGTTGTTTAAGTGGCATTGAAATGTTTTTAAAACTGATTTTTTATACAACATGTACAACAATACCAAATCGGTCGTGCGACGAATCGAAAAAACTAATCAAAAAATAAATAAAGAGAATCTGGCGCTACTGTTCAACCAAACCTGCATAAAAGAAGGAATGCTGCCTGATTACACAAATTTCAAACTATATGATTCAGCAGCAAAACATGAACCTAATACCGCACAATATTGGTTCAACTTAGTGGAACGTGATATACAATCCAGCAAGTTGAGGATTGGGGAACTCAGCGACGAGATTCGGAACATGGAATACCGACTGGTATCTGAGACTACAGATGAAGAGTCCCACCAAACCCAGGAATGGTTGTCGGACCTTAGCGCATACCACCTATATCACAAACAAATTATTTTGAAAAAAACGTTATGTATTATATAATGGGAAATTTTACCTACCGGATACTAGAGAAAACTATATGAACCTATCTGAAATTCAACTATGTAACAACCAAAAAGAACTACTAAACCTAGGCCCAAACTGTTACCTTCAAAAAAGATTTAACCGCATCCATAAAATTTTAAATAGAACTTCTATTTCAAAACATTACTAAACTAGCAGAAAATAATAACATCCAAATACACCCAGACACTTGTGCGCTCCTTAACCCATTAAAAACAGAAGCATCTCAAATAGACCGTATTTACCAACTAATGAATTACAGAATCACCCAGACATCATTATTAAACGCGCAGATCAGTCCAACACATTTGTTATATTCCCTAAAGGACAATATCCTTCTAAATTACAAGACATTTTATCGGACACATCAACATTTTAAAAATACAACGTAAGCCTACCGAACAACTAACAACACGCATCGATAAATTAATTACAGGAAACACCGCTCATATTGATGCTATAAAACTTAATAAGATTATTGGTGAATATAAGCCAGGTTACATATATGTTAAAACACATAAAATGAACTAACTTCTCCGACCCATTATATCTCATATTCCCACACCTATACACACACTAGCCAAAACCCTTAATAGATTAATTACACCATATCTACCCCTCAGCTATAGAGTGAAATCATTAGAACAGTTACTAGATATTCTCCACTCGGTACACGCCAATTAAGAACTCATAGCTTCTTTAGACGTAGAAAACCTGTTTACATATGTCCCAATACATAAAACCATCAACATAATTATTTACAGCATTTATAATAATCCAACCTGCCCTGCACTTAAAATGACCCCTAACATATCACGCAAACTATTAATTTCGTGTACCACAGAGGTGCCCTTCTTCGGCCCTAATGTTAACTTATACACCCAGGTAGATGGCGTATCAATGGGATCAGCTTTTGCCCATTGTTTGCCGAATATTATATGTCTAACCTGGAAATTAAAACATTTCACATTATCCCTAAACCCTCTATATACGTTCGATACGTAGACGGCATTTTCCTACTTACAAAAAAGTTATCTAATTTAACTCTGATCAAAAACACACTAAACAATAATTCAACATTGAATTTCACACAAGAAATTAATATTAATAATAAAATTCCCTTCCTAGATATAGAAATAGAAACCTCTACAGATGAATGCATTACCTATCCGTATAAAATACCTACGAGCAAAGGTTACAACCTACTCAATTTTTATAGTGAATGCCCTGATATATACAAAATAGCTCTAATAAAAAAATCTTATTTATCGAGCCAAAAAAACTTCCTCTACAAATAAAATATTTTATAAATCACTTGGCGATATTAAACAGACACAAATAACAATAACTTTCCAAACTATATAGTTGATCAACAAATAAAACGCTCTCTAACCACAATAAATAAACACTCTAACAACAAAAAAATATCAATAATAATAATATTAAGTTGTTTTATTGTAACCAAATGCACCCCAACTATGAAGTCGAAGAAAAAATAATTAACATTATTATATATAAACATATATCCTCCGTAGATAATGACTTTACATTTAGATTTATTGTTTATTATAATTAATCTAAAACAACAAATGTATTAATAAAAAATAACCTGGCCGACAATAGCGTTCTTAAAACTAGTAATGCCATATACGTGTTTAAGTGCGCTATCAGAGAATGTGTCTCTGCAAACAACACGTACATTGGCATGACTAGAACTTGCATATCACGCCAACTAACTTGCAATCTAAGCTCACGTCAAAGATCCATCTACCAACACTTGATAACACATAGCATCCCGAAAATAAATTGAAAAATATTGTAACCAAGAACACAACCATTTTGGGGGTCTCATATTGCAGTATTCGTCTCCCCATAATGGAAGCGTTGTTTATTAAAGTAAATAAACCCAGTATAAACCATGATCGCTATGCGGGGGGGGGGAGCGAAGGTATGTTAAAGTATTGTTGAAGTGGTATTGAAATGTTTTTAAAAGCGTCTTCTTAATAAATTCACTAATATTTTATTTTGCATACTCATCCATCCGTCTGAAGACGTTCGCGAAAATATGGCGATTATTTATACAACATGGACGACAATATCAATTCGGGCGTGCGACGAATCGAAAAGACGAATAAAAAATAAATAAACAGACGCTGGCGCTACTGTTCAACCAAACATGCATATATATATATATATATATATATATATATATATATATATATATATATATATACATATACATATATATATATATATATATATATATATATATATATATATATATATATATATATATATATATATATACAGGGTGTTTCAAAAGTCTTGAGAACATTACAAAGGCGTATATCTCATGAACTATTCCAGGTAGAAAAATGAAACTGGTGCCATTTTAAAGCTTGCTTAATCAAGTTTTTGGTCATACTAATGATTTTCGTGTCATCTGTCCAGGTGCAGTAATTGCGTTCTCTAAACAAGACAAGGCATTTTGCGTCCTCCAATTTGCAAAGACTGAATCGTGGACATGTGTCCAGCGTGCATTTCGCAGGAAATTTAAAAAAGAAGCCCCTGAAAAGAAAATCCATTGTCAGATGGCATGCTAAATTTGTGAAAGATGGGTGTTTGTGCCCAAGTAAGCGAACAGGTCGCCCTTTAACTTCAGAAGATGCAGTTGAGCAAGTTCGGACAGCCTTTCAGCGGAGCCCCCGTAAATCAGTGAGAAGAGCCAGCAGGGAACTTCAGCTTGCTCCAGCAACTGTCTGGCGTGTCTTAAGGAAATGACTGCAAATGGTACCTTACAAGCTCAAGTTTGTCCAAAAGTTGAAGGACACTGATAAGCCACTTCGCCGTGAATTTTGCATTGCAATGCAAGAGAAGTTGGAAGATAACGGTTTTGATGACCGGCTTGTTTTTAGCGATGAGGCGACCTTCTATCTGAATGGCAAAGTTAACAAGCATAACACTCGCATATGGGGTACTGAGAATCCTCATGAACTTCTTGAGCACGAGCGAGATTCACCAAAAGTGAACGTGTTTTGTGCAATTTCCAAGAAAGGTGTCTATGGACCGTTCTTCTTTGAAGAGGCAACTATCACTGGTGAATCCTATCTCAACATGCTGGAAGACTGGTTAATGGCTCAGTTGGAACAAGCAGAATCTGATTACTTCATTTTTCAATAAGATGGTGCATCACCACACTGGAGTCTTAGAGTAAGGCAGTTTCTTAACACAAGGCTGCCTGGTAGATGGATTGGGAGATCTGGGCGAGGTGATGACGTTCTCATGCCCTGGCCTCCTAGGTCTCCAGATCTTACCCCGTGTGACTTTTTCCTTTGGGGCTTTGTCAAGCAACAAGTCTATGTGCCGCCCCTTCCAAGAGATATTGACGAACTAAAGGCTCGAGTAACGGCAGTTGTGGGAACCATTGACGTCAAGATGCTGGAACGCGTTTGGCAGGAAATGGACTATCGACTAAGTGTCTGCCGTGTGACGAATGGTGCTCATATTGAGCAACTTTGAAGATTCCCCACAAAACTTGAAACTTTAACCTTTCCAACGGTACCAATTTCATTTTTCAACTCCTAATAGTTTTTGAGTTATTAAAAATCGTTATGTTCCCAAGACTTTTGAAACACCCTGTATATATATATATATATATAGATATATATATATATATATATATATATATATATATATATATGTATATATAATATACATACATATGTATGTGTGTATGTGCTGTGTTTACAAATGTATGTAAAAACTGTGCTTACTACTAAGTGTACAAATGCAACAATAGTGTTGTCTTATTTACAAACACCTCCGCTATAGCAATATAAAGTAAAAGAAAACAACAGTCGAACTAATCAATGTGCGAGTAGAATTGCTTTAATCTATGTGTATTGAAGTTACTATTATTGTGTAATGTGTGACATCGTTCTAAATACCTAATATATATATATATATATATATATACATATATATATATATGTATACATATATATATATATATGTATACATATATATACATATATATATATATATATATATATATATAAATATATATGAGTGTTTTATTGTTTTTCCTTGTGAGTTTATTATTCAGTGTTATCTACTTACAGCACATGTTTTATACATAAAACAAAAAAGAAATAGTTTTAACATGGTGTATTTGAGTTATATAAAAATGTTATATTTCATATTTGTTTTTGTTTTTTTACTTTTGTTATCATTTAATTCTATCGACGTTGCGCAATTTCATGTTGGAATCGAACATTATTATAAGAAAATATTGACATATGGCATATTTTACTGTTTTTGATTTTCTCATTAACTTTGTCAGATTTCATTCAATACTTATTTTGTTTTCATATCAAGGATCTTGTTGGCTTTAGACTTACACGGTAGGCTATTGTTTTCAATCCATTTAAATGAAATGTTAAAAATGTTCTCAATATTACTTGATTTAATCGGTCGTTAATTATAGTAGAAAATGGCAAATTGCCGACCATCTAACGTGGTCTGATAATTTTTAATAGCCGACTTAATAGCCAAGAGTTCACGTTAAAACATACTGTAAAAAGTTTTCTGTCGCAGTCAATCTTCAGGAAAAATATGACAAAGTTGTAATATGTTGATGGTGTTGTTGCTGCAGGGCTGCACCAATAGCTCAACTGAATGCATCGACATGAAACATTCAACATCAGGTATGGCATGTATCTACACACATTTTTTCCGCCATCTGAAAGGCTTTAAGCTGGCAGTTATCAAGTGAAATCAGTCCATCCTTATTTCTTCCATTATCTGACAGATTCGTTACAGGAGTGAGCATATCAGCACAATAGGGAGTGTAACGCCAGTAAGAGTTCAATACTCTACGAAAGTGTCGCAATCGACGTAGTGAAGTTGGAGGATGTAGATCGATCCCGGCGTTAGCTTTTTCATGAAGCTGTGAAATACGTTCCGAGCTAATTACATTTCCCAAGAAAACACGACTTGCGACACCAAAGTATATCTAACAGTGTTCAACCAAACATGATAACGTTGAACCGCTAAAAAAATAATGAAGATATGATTTAAATGTTCCTCCGCCGAGGTGCTGTCTATAAGAATCTCCTTTGTATAGTTATGAAATGCATATTATAATTAGAAGGCTTGCTTTATCTCAAAAGTCATGTTCGTTAGCCACAGAATCAATACCAACTTCATGGTTGATAATCTGTTCAAAAGCTTTTATGTCAGATAATAACAAGTCAGTGATAGAAAGAACCTTACATCACACCGTTAGCTACTTATATGTGTTATACCGTTCTTCTTCGATCTAGGACTTTACCTTGCTTAAATTTGTATCTGAAAGTATAGATACAGCAAGTTCTCAAATGCATGCGGTTGGTGATTTCAATGCACGCCCCCGTGACTGGCGTGAATTGCCCAGCTATACATACGCAGCTGGTAACTTCACTTATAGTTTCTCTATAGCGCATTCCGTCTGGAAGACTGCCACTTGTCCGACCCGCTTCACTGATCATGTTGAGCAGCTAGCCTCCCTTCTCCACCTGTTTTGACCTCACTGATTGAAGCTTGTGTTAAAAATATCTATAACCTATTCGGGAACGCTGAAACCTATTAGTAATCATTGATATTACTACACACTCTCGTCCCGAAGCTTATCTTGAAAGTAGGCTGATTGAGAATCCATCAGAGATCACATCAGTTACGCCCATGGTGTGTAACCTTTCTTTACCTGCTTATTTGTGCGCAAATGATGTAACCGGATGCGTGAAAATAGGAATTTAAGCAGATGTCTCCATGCGAAATTTCTACAGCAAGCTCTTCTCTCCACAATAGTTAACTTCGAAATATGTAGTTTCTATTGCACAGTGGCTGCAAGCATTCCGAAATTCGGTCGCCAGAAGTAAACTAGGAATATACATACATTAAAAACGCTAAAAAATGTAAGTAAGTGATAGGTGAAGCAACGAGAAGGTATCCCGAAATGCCCAGAAAACGCATTAATTCGCAGAAACTAGGTACTCCCGATTCTAAGAAGATGTTCAATATTGTAGTGAACACCAGACAATCAATGATCCCCCCCGCAATCCAACCACAATGATGGCGTTTGCATGGCAAATTGTGAGGCTGATCTATTAGCAAAGAAGTTCACCTTAAATTTTGAACTCAGTAAACAACATACGCTTAAAATTTCTATTGCGGACATTGACCACACATTATACCTCGTCATCACTCCATCTCATTTTTGGGCATCATAAAAAGAAACATTGACACATTCAAAGCATGTGAGCCTGATCTTATTAAAGTAATAGTAATAAATACATGTTTCTCTGAACTAGCCCTCTCGTCTCAAAACTTTATATAAATGCTTTGCCAGATCTTGCTTCCATGATAGCTGGGATATTACCTCTGCGATACCAGTCTTTAGGAAGTCTGCAGATTGAACTTACCCTCATAAGTATAGCACCGTCAGTCTACTTCCGACCTTCGTTAAAATATTTGAATCATTGAACTATTGAGCACTTCGTTAATGCTGATTTTATTTGTGACCATCACTATGGACTTAGGGCCTCACAATCTGGTGTGGATATACTAACAGTAATCTATGAACACATATACAATACACAGGACAATGCAAGTGAAGCTAGAGCTTGAGCGCTATATATATATATATATATATATATATATATATATATATATATATATATATATATATATATATATTAGTACTTCATGTATCCACATAACATATTATGAGATGTACTTTTTTTGATGTGTCAGTTTTCAGTATTTACTTCAACAGTGTGTGATACGTAAGTAGAGCTAGGTAGTAAGCAATGAAAATATATATGGCAATCAAGCTACACAGAGGCTCCCGTGTTTCATCCCCGGAGGGAATAGTCAGGCTTAATGCCTTTAGCCTGACGATTCCCTCCGGGAATGAAACACGGGAGCCTCCGTGTAGCTTGATTGCCATATATATTGTCATTGCTTAATATATATATATATATATATATATATATATATATATATATATATATATATATATATATATATATCCGAAGCAATGGTAAAGCCTGGCAGAAAGAGATTTTCATAAAACTTCATTAATATGGTATTAATTGACATATATTTAATATTATTATATTCTTCATAACACACAACTACATAACAAATATGCAGGTATGGCCCAGGGATCACTCATTGACCCAACATTGCTGCTGATTTTAATAAACGACGTCCCTGATGAAAGTGTGTCTGAAATGAGTATTTTTGCTGACGACATCATTCTCTACTCTCATCTTGTGTGCAAAACGGACGTGCATAAACCCGAGGCAATAACTGAATCTTTATCAAGTGGTCCTCAGTCTTCAGTGGAATAGGGTAATACATTGAGTGTAAGATTTAATGCTTATAATACACAACTTTATTTTCATTTAACATCTACAAATAGCCTATTCAACCACAGAATTGATATAGCTAATCACACCTTATCTCAGTTTCCAACGTCAAAATTCCCCAGTCTACAGTGGAGTAGGATCATAAATGGATAGTTACATATAATGCTGCTCAGATAAAGCCTCTTTCTTTAACAACTACAATAGATGTATTCAACCACCAATTGCTATGGCTACTCACATACTATTTCAGTGTCCAACGTTGAAGCTCTTCAGTGTAACATTCACAGATAGTCTGAGTTTGAACAAACACGTAGCAGACATTGACAAGACTGCTGCAAACAGTAGTCTATCTCGACCGTGCTACAAAACTTCAAACACTTGAGAGTATCCTATATTTCTACAAGGCTACAATTTATCCATGCATGGAGTATTGTTGTCACATCTTGGCTAGTTCACCATCCAGCAGTCTCTCCCTCTTTGACAAGGCCCCAAAAAGAGTATCTAATCTAATAGGTACATAATTATCAACAGAGTTGCATCCCCTGTCTCATCGACGCAATGTTGCATCCTTGTGCTTGTTTTACAAATACTTTAATTGAATGTGCATTGATGAAATCGGTGTTCTGGTCTCCGTTAGACGTAAATACACACGCCCAACCCGACAATCAGCTAACTCCAATTCATATAGTGTCAAGGTCCCCACATGTCGGAGAGCCTTCCACTCCAAATACTTCTGTTATCTCTCTGCTAAGAGAAACTCTTGAAGTGTCTAATCTTATAATACTTCGCTCTTTTTATAAATAAATGCCATCTTAAAATGCAATTTAAAATGTTTATTCTAAACAGGTTAGGATTGAATATCTAGGGATTATGAGCGCCGACTGTAGTCTGGGCGATCGTGTTGGTAGTACTGTTTGAGACACTGTTTTTCTCTCTCTCTTTCTCTCTCTCTGGCTGTCTGTTTGTCTGTCTGTCTGTCTGTCTTTCTCTCTCTCTCTCTCTCTCTATATATATATATATATATATATATATATATGTATATATATATATATATATATATATATATATGTATATATATATATATGGACATGTATAGTGTTACGATTCAGATCGTATTAATCGGTCCCCTTGCCTGGCTACTTGCAAAAGAGGAAGGCGTACGCGAAGGAATAGAGACCACGACGTGATTCGCCCTTTCGCTAATATCTCTACCTCGAGCAGCCGACGCCAGCATCCCACTTTAATCAAAGGTGGACCCGTAGAAATTGATATTATTAGAAATAATAAGCAGATATTTGTACAATATACTTATCCACGGAATAAAATAATGTTCGACATTTTTAAAGGGATTTTAATAAGTAACTTGCAAACAAGGATTTAGAAGTATTCGCAATCAGGCGAGATACCTCTCAGAATAAACATTATGACTTGCTTGCTAATCGAACTTGAACAGGAAATCATATTGTTTGATCACTAACGCAAGGGCAAGCACGTTAAACAGTGGGTTATCGACACATTTCTGATTTAAGTAAATATACCTTTATCATCTCTCTATTTCTCTCTCTCTCCTCCTCTCCTTCTCTCTCTCTCTCGCTCTCTCTCGCTCTCTCTCTCTTTCGCGCTCTCTCTCTTTATATATATATATATATATATATATATATATATGTATATATATATATACATTTGCCAAATTAATGTTTATCATTTTATGTTGACATACATAGCATCACACATTCTGTTAAAGCAATAATAATTCTATTGCCTATATACTTTTTTAACAATCGATTTCGGAAATAAAACATTCTTCAGTTTTCTGCGTCTTCATTTGTCTTTCCGACATTGTGCATTGTGTTTAGTGTTATTGTTTGTGAAGTGCCGCCTGCTTTACATATCATCGGGATTATAAACATTGCGTTGTAGACTCAAAAGGCCAAGGATATACATTATCTGGGGTCGGATCTACGTCTCCGAAAATTGATAATTATAGTATTGTTTTACAACTAATATTACATTTTAAAGAGATATGTAAAACAGACACACACGATACATAGTGGGTACACGTGTATATTTCGATATATTTTCACTATGTTATATGATCAAATTGGGCAGACAATCTAAGACGGTATGAACTTTATATTTACACAAGTCTTAATATTGTGGAGGTGTTATATTTCATTTTATAAAGTGCGTGTTTCGTACACAGTAAAATAAAATAGAAAATTGTATATTTAATAAGTGTATTACTAATGTAATCACGTGTCAACATAAATACAGTATATTCGTGCACAGTATATTTCAATAGAACAAATCAAGTATGTTTTAAACACTAACTAATCAAAATGATAGTTATTGGCAAGGCGAACAATATTTTATTCATAAACTTAAGTCATGATCATTCCTAAAGTTAGGCTCGTTTACTCAGAATGAAGATCGACTAGAACATATATCTTATTTTTCTTTTGTTTTTTTTACAAAATTATGCAATTATCTAAATTTTACAAATATACCGCATTTCCGTGATATCTTATATTCATAAGTGTTTTTATTTTATTTTTGTAAGTACATAAATATAACACTGAATAAGAATCATATAAAACGTATAAATTAACTATCAGTCTTGATGGTTTTATTCAACCGATAAATTGTGTTATATTCGTGATATTGACAGACTGACATTTGATGAATTATAAAAAGATGGTGAATGCCGGTTTTTGTAGAATATTTATGTAGCTTATTTTTAGTAAGAAACATGACAGTCGGATAGTGTAATCCTTGAAATCTTTATACATATTCTCTGTTCAAAGAAAACATTACTTTATGTTTGTAGTTATAAAAGCGGACGATCTGACATCCAAATATTTATGGAATCAAGATTGCATTGATTGATGTCTTGGAAGATTGATATGTGCTTGAACTAAGAGTCGACATAATATGATCAGCAACACTTCTATTTGTTTTGAAGATTCACAACTAGCAATCAATCATAGTATCGTATAGAATCTGTGTCTGCTTCTATTTTTAAAAGTGCAGTTTACTAGAGAACCGAAGAAATATATAAAAACCTAACATTTCCCATTGCCATGTTTATTACAAAAAAACATATAACGCACTTTAAGATTAAATACATATACGAATATCACAAATGCAATATGAATTATTGTGTTACATTACTACTTTGTTTTTGAGTTAAGGTTAGTGTTTGGGTTAGGGTTTTGCCCATATATATATATATATATATATATATATATATATATATATATATATATATATGTGTGCGTGTGTGTGTATGGATGTGTATGTATATATATATATATATATATATATATATAGTAGAGATATCATATACTTATGTATAATTCTAAGCTAAGTATTTTTCTATGAATAGAGTTCTGAAATACACTATAGTTTTAGTTACACACTGTTATATTAAAACAATATTAAAGTAAGTTATAGTTGTACAAAATACTTGGAGAACAATTTCAAGTAATAACAGAAGGATATTAAAAAGTAATTATAATATAAACTGCATACTAGATAATAATAACTATAATGAATGGAGATTTTTTAATAAGAATGAATACACGTGGAAAGGTGTTTAATTAAAAATATACTATATTTGGGTAATGTGTTTCTAAAAGGCAATTATCTCAATATATTTCCATATGGGACACACATACTTATTTTAAGGCAATATACGTAAACCAAAAATATAATTTTACACTAAAGATAAGAATAACATAGCCACCTTATTATACAAGTATATCATATTTGTAAAAGATAAGAATATAGTACCTGTAATAAAATGGAGCATTCGAAAAAGCATTCGACACCGACATTTCATACTGTTACTTGATTTCATGAACTTAGTGAATTATTGCCTATTATTATGTTCCATTATGAGAATTATTTGCTGAATTTACTAGATCAGATAGGCTTTAATTGTAGGCACTTCAGACGATGCCCATTGATATGTTTTATAACAACTTAGTAAACATGAAATAAAAAAACTTGACAGTAACATTTAAATATGGATTGTAAAGTATTAAACTAATCCCATACATTTTAGACAATTAGTAAAATTTACCAATGAAACTGGCGATGTTTAATTTAATTAATAATTTTTAATGCAGTTAGAATTATTCGTAATACTTATACTATTTTAATGCAGGAAATATATTGAGAGAACTAGTAAAAAGGTGTTTTAATCAAGGCTTTTACTTATGATGATAAATAATACTGACTTAGTGTTGTTCAAATTATACTAATCACGAGTATACTTATAAGACGTTAAGTAAACATACTACACAAAGTCCTAGAATCTATTACACCTTTATGATTTATGAATGTATTACAGTGCTCAGGTAAAATTTAGCTAAACACATGCGATCAAAACTACATAGAAATAACCACTAAACATAATAACATTCTGAATTAGTTGTCTTTATTTAAATATTTAGAAAAATATATCTTATAAATCGAAATAAAAGTTTGTTTTAGGGTTTAACATATTTTTTTTTTTTTAAATTTTGTTTTCATTCGTCTGTCAAGCAGGGTACATAGTTATTCAATGCATGATTATTATGAGCGAAAAGCAGGTTCGTTGATAGGTGGGGAAAATGAAAGAGAGCGGAACATAAGCGTGCCTGACCGAGTTATTTCGTTAACTCATGACCTCGGATTTTCGTTTGTTTTCTTTCTTCTCTTCGACTCATGTTTTTTCTTGTGAAAAGTTAAATGCGGAAGTTCACTTTTTGATTCATCAGCATTTCTTGCTAAGACGTACGATCGTCGAAACGCGGATTCATTGACGTCAGATTCAAATAGTGTTTATTCAACTCATATTGATTTATATATATATATATATATATATATATATATATATATATATATATATATATATATATATATATATATATATATATATATATATATCAAGGTTATAAATAAGATGAACGGAGTCATAGCAAGTCAAGGACAATATCGCAAGAAAAAAAAGAAGAGTACATTTATAGTAATATATTTAATCGTCGGAAGACATTCAATTAACCACTTTTAAAATGAATAAAAAAGATCGACTTAAATTAACAAACTAAACCCCAATATACCTTTCAACCGACACATTTGTAAGGCAAACGTCGGAGAATATCACTTTAAAACGGAGAACAGAGTAACGTGGACAGAAAACAAGCGAACACCATCGCTCTATAGGCAAAAAGAGTTGTCTCAC
>OY744515.1:238958168-239043168 GCA_963556195.1 Sepiola atlantica | reverse complement strand
GTTTCAACAACACAACGTATTTTTCTTATATGTTGAAATAAAGAGGAATAATATTATGTTGTAATTTCGAAAACTACGCAAAAACGCCACCGGAAATGGTATCAGAGGACAGATAAAGGAAAGGCGTTGAAGACATTCAACATTATTAGACGATAATTCTGACGAAAACCCGTTACCGTCCTTGATTCTGACAGTCTGAGTCGAGTTCTAGGAAGAAGGAAGAGATCCACTCTCTCAGAGTTTACCTTGTTATTCATAAAACTCAACCGGAAATTACGTCAGAGGGAGGATGCGGCAGAGGATTGCGAAGAAATTCAAAATTAATAGACAATAATTATTTGGCAATACCGGTACCGTTCTTGAGCATGTCGGTCTCAGTTAGTTCTAGGAAAAAAGAAGGTAATCTACTGTAATAAACTTTACTTTGATACCTGTGTCATTTCTACAACTAATCCGAAAATAACGCCATAAAGACAATTGGGTGGTTGAAACAAGTACTTACTGTGATTCAACCCCTGGCCATCTCTCAGACGCGACGTGCACAACACCATTCGCGCTATTGCCAGGATCGCGAGAAACATTATTCGTCTCTCCCCATCCTACGGTTATCAGACGTTGTCGATTATGTGGGCTATGTGTAGCGGCAAGGGCTGCTCGGGATCGATACGAGCCGCACCTCATTGAAGTACTCCCTGCACTATTGGAACTCATGGCTTAGGAAAAATGCATGAAAAGGCATTTGTTTAAAGAACTTGTCGTAACAGGGACATCCGAGCGAGACCTCTATTCTCAAATAGTACAGTATGCCATTAAGTGGTAGCGCTTTCCGAGCCAATCGCGAGATAACTCTTTCTTGGCGTCCAACACCATTCGGAGAAGACCCCCTTCTTTTCTCAACCCGTACTGCGTGATTAACAGATCGTCAGCTGCCCCCTCACTAATCATCTACGGAGTTTTTTTCTTGACTGAGAAAGCTTTTTGAGCGTTACTCAGAACTCCTTGAAGAACTGCGATTTACCCTCGGTCTGCGAAGGTCCTTGACCATATGGTTGAAAACAGGGTCAGGAAAAGCACTATCGAGCAAAGTGTTCCGCGCAGATTACTCTGTTGATATTCGACTAAAGAAAAGCCAGTCTCTCGGCGTCTTAATGACACGTCAAATCATGCACCCTCAATCCTCCACCACACAGACATTGAATACAGATCTGGCCGCAAGTCCAGTTATTCTTCCTGTCCCAGAGAGGTGAGGGCATAACACGCCAATGAGGGGGGTGGCGTTGATGCAGTTCCCACGTAGAAGAAGCACGGCCAATTATAATAACATGAGAGGGAAAACATTAAGGAGAGTTTCCTTCGAAGCTTAATGTTAATCGACGCTCTGAACTTTGCTGTACCTCCGACCAATTACCCTCGAGCTGGAGGCCTGGTTCGTGCCACACACTAAGGATTCGAACCGGGCCATCTCTCCTGCTGAAAGAATCGGAAGAGTTGGGTCTATGCTCCAGTCACCTAACCGAATGCCTGTTGACGTGATGCAGTTTATTTTGGCTCCTGTGATCGTTTCGTAACATGTGACCGCCTCTGTTACCCTATTGATGTCTTGGAAACACAACACATAGACGGTGATGTCACCGTCGGACGCGGTGATCCGTAATCGCGCTCACTCAGGCCAAGCGATTCTACGTAGGGTAAAACTCGCCTCCTCGCTCCTTAGATTGTATAGTAGCAGCTCCAACTCAAGAATGTAGAACAGGGGCGATAGCAGACAACCCTGACGCACCGTTTGCGAGCTTGCACAAGACATTTAACGCATTTCGTTAACCTAACTTCTGTCATCTTCCAGCGATACAAAACGGAAATGTAGTTGCGTAAGTCTGGTTTTAAACCGACACTCTCTAAGACAAATGCAAACAAGCGATGATCGACCCTATCGAAAACTTTGGACTGGTCCTAGTTGAGCAGCGCGACTTCTGTGTCGTCTTCTATCCCCTCTATGATCGTACGAATCGAATGCAACTTATTCAGAATTAATTTCCCTTACACACCATGGGTCTACTGAGTTCAATCGATACTCTGATGACACCCTAAAACCGGTTCGAAAAGATGTTGGGCAAAATCTTAAACGCTGTGTTTAGCAGAATTATAGGTCTGTAATCATCTTGTTCCTGTCGACCATGCCTGCGCCGCTTCTTCAACAATGTGACTACTCCATTGCTGACATGACACGGGATAGAACCCCTGTCGATGTAATGGCTGAATAGAATCGACACAAAAATGTGCGACAGCTTCAAATAAATTGCAGAGGGCAGACCATAAAGCCCGACGTTTTGTTACAGCCGACCTGCTCGAAAGCTAGACGTCACGCTTCGTAACCCTGACTTCAAAACTAGCTGCTCTAGCCGCAACGACGCGGGGAAAGTCAGACAAATAGTTGCTTAACTCTCTGCCTGGGAGGTTGGGAAGTGTGGGTAGCGCTCCTCGAAATTCACCAGAAATACCTCGCAGATCTACCGAGTTGATTCGAAAGCATGGTCACCCCTGTGCTTGACTTTTCCGATGCACCTATCCAAGCCACGCCTTAAAACTTCCTTACGCTGATCGGGGGCACAGTTGACGGCTTCATTGGACACGTGTTTAAGCTTAGCCATAACTACTTGCAATTCGTACCGGTCGCTAGCCTCTCGCTATAGGCTCTGATTCGCTTTTTCTATATTTACCGTATCTCCCTCAGCCAACACTCGTGTAGGTTTCTCTTCTAAATTGTTTTCCTTCTTGGCCTAATCAAGTGTGAGACGCTGTGTGTGTTTGAGAGAAAAGCTTCTGATCTCAGTTTTCAAGCTAACCCACCACTTACTCCCGGTAACTACCACCCTAGGAAACCCATATTTATATATAGTTATTTCCATAGGTATCGTATCTCCAGCCAGAACGTATTTAACATCCAGTGCATGTGTCCTAACTTCAACTGGGTCATAACTAGTTTAATGTCCGATTGACCTAGCTATTTGGCACGATATAAAGTATAATGCGCCTCTTGTAAATCACATCATATCCAAATAACTGTTCGGCTATGAAGACACGCAGTCTGTCAATATTCACACCGGTAAAGGCTAGACTGCCCCCTCCCGACCTCCTATGAACAACGTCAACTGTCGCGGACACGGTGTGCGTCACATATGCTTAAAAAACGTCGTAGTCTCTGGTGAGTACCTGACAGTCCCGGATGAAAAAAAAGTGTATCCACTCCCAGGGGCAAGAGATCTCTCAGGACGCAGACACTCTTGATTGAAGACTTCAAGCCCCCGGATTCAAATTAGTCAATCGCAAAGTAATGGGCTTACCTTAAGCAGTGTCGAACCCGGTTCCGATATCTGTCTGCGAAATGACGCTGAGGCTAAGCGCCATGCTCAATGTAGCCAATTTGATCTCGGGCTGAACCACCGAGAAAGAAGATTTGTTTTGCGAAATGTCTATCATATACTGCGACATTGTCGAGCGGCTATAGGTTTTAATTTAAAAAATAGCGTCATTTTTTCTTCTTGTTCTTGTGCTGCTTCATCTTCTTCTTTTTCTTCTTTTTCGTCTTCTAACATCGAACAAATAATATTTTTAAAAAATCATTTTTGGGGGTGAAAATATGCATTTTCCATTTAATGTTATTAAGAATAAATCATGCGGTATTTCAGAATATATAATGTGTTAGCATTTGTATGCATTCAAATTTAACTATTATTAAACGCTATCTCCGTATATTTTGTTATCGTTTCTGAATTATTATAGATACCATATTTTGTATTCGAAGACACATTGTATAATAGTCCCTTTGGGGCCTGCTACATTTTATTTGAGTGTTTCAGTAAGGCGCAGGAGGCATATTCATTTTTTCGTTCCTCACTAATAAAAAAAAGAATTTATCTACAAAATAAACGGCTTGATAGAGGATTTGGTTGTTTTAATAGTTCTTTGTATGGGTCTTTTTATTTAAAAACTGCTCATTATCTAAGATAGAGCGGGCGTTAAATAAAAAAATGCCCAATATCCTGGATGTAACAGGTGTGTTAAAACGCGGCATTGCCCGGGCTAAAAAAAAATCGGAGGTTTGTGAAACAGTCAACACTGGAAGTTTGAAAAGAAGTCCGGGCGTGAGGTTCGGGAAAGAGTCAGAACCTGAGGTTCGGTTTAGAGTGAGAGCCTGGTGTTTAGCACGGAATAAGGAGCAGGTGGTATGGGAATTAGTCTGAGTCTCATTCTATTGTAAAGAGTCCGATTTAGTGTGCATAATGATGGGTCTGAATAACCTGGTATAGGAATGATTCAAAGTCGGTTATATGTCGGACTTTATAGAATGAGTCAAATTACATGAGAAAGAGTCGGATGGTAGAGGAGTGAGTACAATGGTACGGTATGAGTCCGAATTCGATGGTATGAGGATCAGTCTGTGTCAGCTAGTGCATTCTTATTGTATAAGAAGGAGTATGATAGTATGGTAAGTAATCGAAGTTGTATGGTATTGGGCGCGTTTGATGGAATTAGAAGTTGGCACAGTCGTATGAAAGGGAAAGAGACCAAGTCGTATTAGATGGAATCCAGTATGATGGGAAGGACTCCGATGACATGGGAAAGCGTCAAAGCAGGATAGTATAGGAACAAGTCGGGGGGTTGACGGGTGGGGGGATAATAAATAAAGAATTGTCTAATAGCATGTGCTATACTCAGCATTGCTGTGAATAAATATTATGATGTGACAATGTTACTTTCGGTTACTGGTATATATGAAAACGTGTTGCACTATTGCTTTTATCAAAATAATTTACCCTCATATTAATGTGAAATGAAGAGGTGGGTACACAACATTAGGAATTTACCGGGAACATTTTTCTACTAGGCGTTGTTCAGAATCAAACATTGTAAGATTTCAGTATTACTTTTAGTTATGGGTATAAAGTACATCTGTACGGACTACTGACTTAATTAGAGTGTTATTTTGGTAACTGCAATATATTCTTCGGACTGTAGCTCGCCTTACAAGTGTTTTCCTTCAAAATATGTTATAATTAAGCGGGAGAATAATTGTGCATTGAACATAAAAATAAGGTCAAATAATCGATAGAGCGAAGGAAAAATAGAGCCTTGGTAAGAGAGATGGACATTTGGTATATACGGAAATATATAGTAGAGCCGACGAGAGAGAGAGACAGAGAGAGATAGAGAGAGACAGAGAGAGAGATGGAGAGAGAGAGAGAGAGGGGGGATTAGATAGAAGTGTTTTTCTGTCAATAATATACACCCACTGCTTAATTTCTCTTATTTTTATATTTATGGCACTGGAAAATGCCGGAAAACCCTGCAGTATATATATATATATATATATATATATATATATATATATATATATATATATATAGTAAATGTAACGTATTAATTTTTGTAGATGTAAATCCGTTTACCCTCCAGTGTTTATAAAAAGTGCTCAATAACAAGTGGCGCTGTTCTGTAGTATAAATTTGTATTTATACAAACATTATTGGTTACATATGTGCATATATGTTTCGGTTGTACTTTTGACAGAGAGTCAACCTTTACAGATAACAGAAGACAGAGAAGTGAGGTGAATTTAGGAAACATTTCCCATTAAGTAAATCTTTTGGGGGGAGTAGATATGTTTATAGCTTTAACCTGTCAAGTTCAATATCGGATTCCATTCTCTACTTGTTAACTCTTTCAATTAATTTATATATTGTTTCATCATTTTATTACCTACCGTTCCTTCTATTTCTTTCTTTTTTATTGTTTATTACACACTTAGCTTGGATTCCTTTCTCTCCTTTTGACACTTCAAATGGTCGTATACGTACGTAGATTTTTTAGTCGGGATGTCGGTTGTACGTAACTAACTGCAGCCGGCATCGAGTTTTAGTTTCCTTATCAGCAGCTGAACGTAATAAATGAATATATATTTTATAAAACATGGTTTACCCGCTGTTTTATGTCAAGAGCTCAATTTGAACATATTTGTTTATAAAGCCACGATGATTGATTACACTGGACAACAACATGTTTGCTAATGGAGATGTATACATTGATTTAGACTAATTTGGGTACGCTGATTACAAAAATCATAACCGTTTTGCTGCACCACGTCAGGATTTTGAGTTTCAGAAATACTCCCATTGCCTAGAAGTAGCCTACCACTTCTTACGTAATCACAATATAACGTACTTATATAACTACTAATTTGTCTTTCTTTCTTTCAGTTAAACAGGAGTAGACGTCCATGTGCCAATCATCCAGACAACTTATGTTATGTCTGTGGTCGGTTTACCTAAAAAGATCAACAGCGGAGTGTATCTAGAGCAGTGAAAATGAAGGCCGCCTACTTTCACTACTTCGGATGTAAGGTCGGGGACCAAGAGCTGGGCACCACACATCTGCTGCACAAGCTGCCACTCAGCATTGACTCAGTGGTTGGTGGGCAAGCGCGTGAGCATTCCATTTGCGGTGCCCATGATATGGCGTGAGCCGCAGAATCATCATGATGATTATTATTTCTGCTGCACAAGCATCGCCGGCTTCAACAGGAAGAATAAAAGCCACCTCAAGTACGCTGACTGTGTCTCTGCTCGTAAACCTGTGCCTCATGATGACGAGAACCCCGTTCCAACATATCCATCTCATCCGAACATAACTGTAAGCAGTGGCGAAGAAGATGGTGATGAACCTTTTAAACCCGACACTCAATACCCACACCTTCTGAACCAGGTAGAGTTAACTGATCTTGTAAGAGATCTCTCGCTGTCAAAGGCGAAGACAGAGCTGCTTGGATAAGGGCTGCAGCAGTGGAATCTACTTGAACCTAACAGCAAGATATCCTTGTTCAGAGCACGTCACAGCAACATGGCTCAGTTCTTTGAGATGGAAGACACGATGACATTCTGCAGTTACATCAACGGTATGTTGAAAGAACTTGGGTGTGATCACGATCCTGCAGACTGGCGCCTTTTCATCGACTCGGGGAAGAACAGCTTGAAGGCTGTTCTGCTCCACAATGGCAACAATAAACCATCAGTCCTACTGACTCACGCGTTCGGCATGAAAGAGACCTATGAAACTATGCGGCAGCTGCTTGATTCTATCAAGCACAATGACTTCAACGGAGACTTAAATGTGGTGGCGCTGTTGTTAGGGCTGCAGTCAGGCTACACGAAATACATGTGCTTCCTTTGTCTCTGGGATAGCAGAGACGACAAGAATCACTGGACGAAGATTGATTGGAATGAGCAAACAGAGCACGTACCTGGTCGATACAACGTGAAGCATGTCGTCCTTGTCGACCCAGCCAAGATTTTCCTTCCACCACTCCACATAAAGCTCGATTGATGTATAATTTTGTACGGGCAATGGATCTGAATGGGCGTGGGTTTTTATACCTGAATGAGAAGTTTAGCAACACCTTGTCGGAGGCTAAGATCGAGGCTGGTGTCTTTGTTGGACCGCATATCCGAGAGGTAATGAAGAAAGAAACTTTTCCGACAACTCTAAACACCAAAGATCTGGCAGCGTGGAGGTGCTTCAAAGCTGTCACGGACAACTTTTGGGGAACGAGCGCGCAGACTCCTATGAAGAAATAGTGCAGCAGCTGCTGGAGTCCTTCAGGAAACTTGGCTCCATGATGTCCCTCAAGATCCATTTCCTACACCATCACCTGAACTTCTTCCCTGACAACTTGGGAGCTGTCTCGGACGAGCACGGCGAGCGATTCCAACAAGAGATTTCACTCATGGAGACGCGTTACCAAGGGCGGCACAGCCGGAGCATGATGGGCGACTTCTGCTGGTTCCTGCATCGTGAAACTAACACAGAGCAGCACAAACGCAAAGCCAAATGTTTAAAGCAGTTTTAATTACATTCTAGTAGAGTTTTTCTGTAATTTCTATAATTTTGAAGCATTTATGATGAAATAAATGAATAAATGAATTTTTGTAAATTTCATTTAACCCCTGACTTCTAGGCAATGGGAGTATTTCTGACGTGATGCAGCAAAACGGTTATGATTTTTTAAATCAGCGTACCCAAATAAGTCTAAATCACTTTACACATCTCCAGTAATGATGTTTTTCGGAAATTTGTTGTCCAGTGTTATTTGGAGATAATTTATTACGACGCTTTAGACCTGTACCCACTTACAGTCGGCATTAACCCCTTCAGGGATGGGGATGCACCTATGTATATACGAGGGGTGTTCAATAACTAATGTCCCTGACCCACTTCCACTTGTTTGATTTAGATTAAATTTTGCATGTGTAATGCTTTTCATCTTCATGGGTTATGTTGCAAAAAACAGCTTTAGACTCATTGTGGTTTCTGATGTATAGGTTTTTCAACTGAGTAAGGTATGAAATGGAGGGGTTGAGTGTCGCGCTGTGATCCGGTGTTTGTATTTGAAATGACGCACACCACGGGAGACTTTTGATAACATTAAATAAAAACTCAAGGTGATGATGCCCCATAATATGACCTTGTAAAACGCTGGCATCGTGAACTCAAACATGGCCAGAAGTCTGTGGAAACAGCCCCCATACATGGTCGTCCCTCTTCTGCCATGGATGGGGCATATGTCATTCAGGTTGAGGCTGCCATTTTTGAGGATCGACGCATTACTATTCGCAAAATAGCCCAAAAGGTCTAGATTAGTAAAGTGTTTTTTTAAACTATCATTCATGACCATTTGCCTATGCATAAAGTGTCTGCCAGATGGATTCTCAGGTTGGTCACACTTTTACAGTAGCATGAACGCGTCGAGTGCTCAAGGATGAATTTAGAGATGTGCCAACAAGATGAGTCAAAGTATTTCAAAAGACTGATTACACAGAATGGAACTGTGGTCCATCACTATGATCCAGAGACCAAAGCCCAATCAATGCAGTGGAATCACTTGGACTCACGACCTCCAAAGAAGGCGAGGGGCAGCCCTCTGCTGGCAAAGTCATGATCATAGTCCTTTGGAACCAGGATAGAGTAGTGATTACAGTTTTACTGGCAAATGGTATTAAAATTACAGGGGCCCATTCCGCGTCACTTTTGGGAAATGTAGAGAAGCTATCAAAATCAAGAGTCGGGACAAGATCAGAAAAGGTATATTTTATCTTGTAGGATAACGCTCTGGCCCACAACTCGCATGTCGCCAGATCAGAGTCACGGACGGGTGGCTATAAAATTCTGCCCCGACCCTCTTACATATCTTACTTTGCACCTTCTGACATTCATCGCTTCCCGACCATGAAGTTGTTTTAAAGGGAAAGCGTTTCCCAGATGATGCAGCTTTGATTTCTGAAGTTACGACGTGGTTGGAGGACCAACCTGAGGTATTTAACAAAAACGGTGTTTAGAGCTGCATCAAACGATGGGAGAAATGCATAACTCTGTGTTGTTCTTATGTAGAGAAAAGCTTATAACTGTGCCAAGTTTCATTAAATTACTGCTATAGGAAATGGGTCAGGACATTACTTATTTAACGCCCCTAAATTCCATAAAAATGATCATCATTCGCGGTCCACGAGACTATTTTTAAATGGCCCTAATTCTCTAACTTGCATCCTAATAAGCACTTTTTATCTACGGTTGAATTAAACAAAATCATGGCGTATTTCCTACATTTTGACCGTTTCTAACGCAGTCTCTGCGAGATCTTTTAAAAATCTGTTGTCACCGAATATTTTGTCAACGAACATTTCCCCAACAGACGGTTTATTAAGAATACATTTTTATGTACACACTTTTACTTTCGATTATTTTAAATTGTCTGTTTATTATTTTCAAATTTTTATTTTTTTGGTTATTACCCTGTAAACTTATCCATCTATATAATTTATCTGATGATATTATTTTAATGTTTAAAAAGTCTGGCTGAAGGAAATAAAAATAAACATGTTTTATCGAGTAGACCTTGCATTGAACCATCGGATATAAAATGTATTTGTCATTCGCACGTCTTTATTTCTCTGCTTTCATATATCGTTACAATGGTTCTATCTTGTATATTGAGCTTACATACTTTCACTATAGGTTCAATTTTCTAAAAGTGTGATTTAGTCTGATATTTTATATTTAATGATATATATTTGTTTTATTTACATACCTACACGCGTTATCCTTACGGAAATCGTCAATGTAGAGAATAATTATTAATACAGGTCGCCGTTCTAAAACACCGGAGCACGAGGTGTCTTTCAAACTAAAAGTTCAACGACTTAGCCCACACGCCTCATAAATAAGCGATAGATAAATTATATTTAAAATGTTCGACTTTTGAAAGGAACATTGCATTAAAGCGGGCGTGTTAATACTACTCGCAACAGAGCTCATCCTAGTAAGTGGGCGACAATAATAAATTATTAATAAGTCTTTTATCTCTTTACGTATACATGCCATTCTTACGGGTATCGTCAATGTAGAGAACAATTATTTATACCTGTCGCCAGACTCGGATTTATACCACGAGTTATATTTCAAACTATAAATATATATATATATATATATATATATATATATATATATATATATATATATATATATATATGGGAAATGAAAAAGGAACAACCAAATAGGATGTTTTTTTATATATTCACCAACGTTTCGTCTTTAATTTTTAGACTTCTTCAGGATGATAATGTTATGGAAAATGTCCTGCAAATACATGAACATATTGGGTTTACATGATGGGTTGATGGGAAGAAGCAGTAGAACCGGTGTCCGGACTTGATGAAGTCAGTAGCATGAAATAGAATAAATGTGGATGGTTCTGAGTGAAAAAAAAGTGTGGGGGTGAGCGGGAATACTGTGGATGTCAGTGAGTAAAGAAGTGGGGGGGTTGAGATGAGCGGGAATAATGTAGATGGCAGTAAGTGAAGAGGTGGATATGTGGTTGAAGAGGAGGGGGATGCTCTGCGATTTTAGTGAATGGGTAATGTTATGGTTTTAGAAAAAATTGAAATAATGAGGTGGTTTGAGAGTGGGAGTGATTGATGGGTAAGAGTGTGAGAGAAGTGGGCGAGAAAATGAGATGAGTGAGGGGGAGCGAAGATTTTTCTTTTTAGTAGGTGTGAAATATTTGAAAATGTCGTCTGTTGGAGAGCATCTGAATCAGCACTGCCAACCTGAAAAAAAAGGGACATAAACGGTGGAAAATCATCACACATTCGTTGTAGTCTTACTTTGCCACTAAAGAAGAAACACACAGATGGGTTTGCTTTCCAGCGCAAAGTATGACATCTGTCACACTTGATTCACATTCTCTCCATGGTGAGACGATGATCTACTTGCTAATGTCTTGCAGGATTATAATTCGAATCAAAATTGAAAGTCCATCTCTGTGTACCAGCTGCCGTCTGCTGCCTGCTGTCTGCCCTGTTGCTGGCGTTTTCAAGTTTCCTCAACTGTTTCAATCTGTCCGGCAGCTGCTGCATGTTGTCTGTGTTGTTGCTTGCGTCTTCTGCTGCATGTCTTGATGCTAGTGCCTTCTAGTTTTCTCGGCTGTTTAACTCTACCTGAGAGCTGCTGTCTGCTGTCTATTTTGTTGCTGGCGTCTTCGAGATTCCCTGTTTGTTTCACTTTGCCTAGCAGCTGTCGTGTGCTGTCTGTCTTGTTGCTGGTGTAGTTGAGTTCCTTCGGCTGTTTATTTGCAAGTTATAAAAGTGTAGTTCCTACACCACAGCGTGCCATCCAATAGAACGTCTATCTCAATATTTGTATTCATTAACCTTTGCATTAATATGTTATATACACAGTCAGGTATTTCCTTTTATAAAACACTCACACGATTGACTTTATATGTATGTATATATATATATATATATATATATATATATATATATATATATATATATATATATATATATATATATATTCCCATACATATGCTCTCTCTCTCTCAGTCTGTCTGCCTGTCTGTCTCTCTCTCTCTGTATATATATATATATATATATATATATATATATATATTTATAAATATATATACATATAACATAGATCTGTTATTATATATGAAGTCATATATATATATATATATATATATATATATATATAGAGAGAGAGAGAGAGAGAGAGAGAGAAAGAGGGGGGAGAGGGAGAGATACAGAGAGAGAGAGGGGAGAGATATATCCACATAAAAACTGTTTCACTGTTTTAAAATTCTGCAGTTATTTGGCTTGACTAGCCCCAATTAGTTCATAGTCAGAGTTTCTAACTATCTAACAATGGTGTAGAAGCTACTGTTACGTGCTATGTTAATGCTTTTCATATGAACATTGCAAACTACTACAGTGATGCATGTATTTATTTACGAAGACATTTGCATTTCGCTAATAGTAGCTGGCGATTTTACAAACAGCAGTGCTAAACACGAAAAATGCAGCTTATATAGTCATCAACACACACCCTATTCTGATATAACACTGCTATTCAGATCGCTTAAACAAGGATATACACGATGTTCTCTCTCTCTCCCTCTCTCTCTCTCTCTCTCTATATATATATATATATATATATATATATATATGTATACACATATATATATATATATATATATATATATATACATATATATATATATATATATATATATATATATATATATATATACAGAGATATACAAACTTATGTATTACACCTACATCATTTTTCATATTGTAACACTAACAAAAGCAGAACCTCTACTACCTTACAATGAAAACATGTTTCTAGACGGATAGTCTCATGGCTGCAGGACTGATACAACACTACTTTTCGATTTCAAAATGTAAAAATGTTTCATTAGTATAAAAAGAACAGTAGAAAACTAGCATCAGCACAGATCACATAAATAGAAATAACATCAGCCATACGTATACCAAATCTCGATAAATATCGGATATTTATCGATATAGCAGTTAATACAATATAGTAGCAGAAACATTCATTTCGTGTCAGTTAAATCTTTTTTACTAATTCTTATTTTCAATGCAGAAATAGAAATCAGTTGTATGTTACTATTCTTTTTCAAACTCGTTGAAACATAGTTATTACCTTTGATAAATTAATAGCTTTCTGTCGATTGAATATTTCTAACCGAGCTTTTATTTCAGATCTTTTCGATTCCCAATAAATCTTTATCTCGAGTGGAGTTGCTTTAATCCATCGATTCTGTTCTTGTTGATTTTATTTGTCATGTTTTGTTGGTTGCCTTATTAAAAAGGATACACGTCATGTTCTGATTGTATGTTTTATCAGAGATCGATTTATTCGAATTGTTTCTTTTTATAAAGAGATAACCTACTTTAAACAATGCTACTGAATCTTAGAGCTCAGAAATTCCGGTGAAACAGGCCGTTTGAAATATTTGTAAACGTCGATTTTATAACAGGTCTGTTAATAAGAAAAACTCTTGTTTGATACTGACATGCCATCACTGTAGACGTGGTGGTTCTACGAAGGACGAGCAAAGTCGCTGAATCGAGATCAATATCCAAAATGAGCATAGTCTTTAACATTCAGAACTGTAACATTAGGATATCCATGTGACTTAAATAACATTGCAAATGTTACGAATTGATTACATTGTAAATCGTCGCCAATTTTAACGGTTTCAGCGATTAAATAAAATTCATATGAATTGTTTTATAAAACAATACCCATCCAAAATAAATAGACACATGCCAATTTAATTTCGTTGTTATACTGCCCATCTAAGTAGAATAAACTTGTTTCCTCCTATATCCTGCTAGCAGCGATTATAGCTTCTTTGAAAAAATATGTTGTCTCAATTTTAATTGACAAAAAATAACATTTCTTTCACAGGTAATCTGGCAGTCAGTTATCAAAGTATTGGCAAACATAATCATAAACATGTAACTGGTATTTGCAAAATAAAATATTTGCTAACATCACTGAGATGTTACCGAAAAATGGTAATAATTCTTCAATTACAACAAACAAAATAAATAGTTTATTGATTAAAATAAAAACAAAATATAAATAAAATATTGAGGCCTGACAATCAACTGTGAGAATTTGATACCCAAATGTGCTGAACATTTTTTAATTACATAGGGAGTGTTAGAATGAGCATTGCTGTGCATGAAAAGACATTCCCTAAGAAGAGCAAGATTTAGGTTTTCTAGCCAGGGTACCAGAGATTCTCTCAAGAGATTGCAATAGGTAGGATACGTATTATTTACTCCTTCAGAGAGTCTTATAAGACTAGCAAGTTTATATCTGATGATACCGCCATATTATAATCCCTCCACTATGTTGTTGTCGTCTTAAACGATTGTGACTCTCATTTCCGGAATAGAGTTATCATTTTCTAAGTAATGAGTTACATCAAGTAGGGCCCGGGTATCATCATCATGTTCATATATTTATTTGCCGAATCCATTCTCAAATGTTTCAGTCTTTGTTCGACAGGAGGCTTTCTAAGTAAAATTTTCACAAAAGGCATTGTTTGAAGAATAGTATTATTTCTTGATATTGGTACGTCAGGACACCGATCTACTGTGGAGATTGATTCGCGTTATAATCCTTTTTTTACAGGAGTTGATGACCTAACATCCTCAAATCTGTTTTTGACAGTCTTAGATATCCCATCATATTACCGTTACTCTGTTGGGTCAAAGTCTTTCAGTAATCCTTTTACGGAATCCATATGATGATTTATTTTTCCACCAATTTCAACAGGCAGTTCAGTTTAGCCGTTTTCATTTATTATAAGTTTTACTCTTTCAGTTAGTGATTTTATATCGTCTGATTGTTGCAAAAAGTATTACTCCATAATATCTGGCGATTCTGAAATGAAAAAAAAAGTTAATTATTGTACAAACTATTCAAGCCAATATGAAAATCAATCAAATCATCTTATAGTATTATAATTTTCTAATAGTGTAATAGAAAATATACACTTTCACATAGCCGCCCTATCTGAAATCAGAAATTTAAAACTGGTGTTAATCTGAAATATAATCTTAAATTATATATTATTTATTTTTATCTTTAGGGGGGAGGCTTCATATTAACACATTTCTAGACCGGAAATTAATCTGCATTTTTATTTCAAAATTAATAGACACTGATTCCTGATTTGATTTAGCATTTCTTCACGTTATTTTATAAAATTAGGAGCGTGGCCAGAAACTAAGAAAATATGTTCTTAGTACGCTATTTGATGACGTATTTTAATCTATAATATATAATTTCTGGTAGTGCTCTCGACAGCTCTTTGATATTACAAGGCTGGTGTCAGTACGTCTTTGAAAGAATCTTAACTTTTTTATCAACCCATTAACTTTAAAGCTAGATGTGGTGTAATACACTATAACTTTTTGGTAGTGATCTGGAGGTATCATTACTTTGAACAGTGCTTAATATACCAGCAATAGCAAGTGTGTTCGAACGCTGGGTTGCCTGGTATAAAACCCACTTCTACCTTTTTATTATATGTTCGTATACCCTTGGAAGTGCTCAATATTTTGCATAGAGTAAGTTGCAATCGAAAAGTGTTCATTACAGTGTTCGGTATGTTAAGCAGAGAAGGTGTGTTCACACGCATTGTTGCATAGTATAAAGGTATTGTTTGTTTTTATAGTGTTCGGAGTCAAACATCCAAATTGTAAATATCCTGGATAGAGCCAGAATGATAGTAAAATTGATCAATACCCTGTATAGATCAGGTGTGTTTAAAGCAACGTTTTGCGGGGTAAATAACTCATTTGTCTTTCGTTATGATGAGTAATACAAGACAAAGCATATGGTGTTGTCAGGGTGTTAGAAGTTTACTGACACATAATAATATCTGGTAAGGGGTATAAGTTAGTCAATGAAAAATGCTTAATATGCTGAAAAAAGCGAGGTCTAAATCGCTCACTGCGTCTCTTCTAAACATAAGTCTGTAATGGAGCAACGGTTGTCAAATTCCGAACTGCACCTTTTCTGAACATGAATCCGTAGTGAATTAAGTGTTTCCCAGCCGTAACTATTCTAAACATGAGGGTGTAGTTAAGTAAGATTTGCTCAATCCTAATCCGATCCTCTTTTAAACATTAGCCTGTAGTGAAGCAAATGCTACTCTATCACCGGCCGCACATCTTCTGGGCTTGATGATTTAGTGAAGCAAGGGTTGCCCGAGTTACGACACAACTTATTCGGCAAACGAGTCTTTAGTTACCAGGCTATTTTATTATTTAAAATATGATGTTACATGATATTTTTTGATGATTCGTAACGTGTTACTCATTTAATCCTTAATAAGTTAAAAGAAAAAATACATTTCATCTAAAAGAACAAACATACAAAAAAAACATAATCAGAAGAACATTTGGAGGGAATTTAAGACGGTTAAAAGTGAGAGTATAAGTTTTAAGCGACCCCTACTTTGCTCGTTTACTCACTTTTAATAGTTTCTTGTATTTAAGTTAAAATCAAAATTAATAGAATATTGTCATTTGTTAGGGTTGCCTAAGAAAAAAAGCTGATGAGTTTTCGATAATATTTTTTAAATATTTTTAAATACATTATATATGTAAATACATATATATATATATTATATATATAAATACATATATATATATATATATATATATATATATATATATATATATATATATATATATACTGAATCATGCAGTGAGATTGCCCCAAAAGACAACTTTGTAAAATAAGTATACTAAATATTTGTTTCCAAATCCAGAAAATAAAAAAGAAATGAGTTAGAATGTCTTATTATTGCTTTTATGCAGATAATAAATATAAGTTTGAATGAATGTTTATTTTTTAGACGATAATAACTAATAAATTCAAGACGTATTTGTTACTTAGATGTTTTTATCATTGTGGAATCATAATTATTTTTGGTTCAACTCAATTAGCAATTAATACTAATAGTTTTACCAACTATAAGCCTACGTGACTCAAGGTGAACCTAGCCACAAGCGCTTTCGTTTCTTATTATGTTTCTTTTTATGAATTCTAATTAGCAGTACATCATATATTCTAAAACTGCAATGTATTACAATTCGTGGACAAGACTGAGAAATGCAGACGTATGCGTATTAAATATAAACCTGAAAATGTGCAGTACAAGTGGAATGAAGTATTTTTGTACAAATTTTTTAAAGTTTCCTAATGGTAGTGATTGTTTGCATTTCTTTTAAATGCCACATAGATATTCTTTTTAATTTACAAATTAAAAAAAAAATTGTCCAACTTCATTTCAAAATGAACATTTAAAAATGCAATTATAAAGTGATCAAGTGATACAAGTTTACAGACAATAAATCAGTCACAAATCAGTAAGCCTACTTTCTTTATTTGTCTAAGTCATCACTTTTACTGCTTAACTGATATGACTATTTTGACGAAATCTATATTATAATTAAGAACAACAACATATTTTGGATGTTTAATGTCATTCTTGTCTTAATCAAAATAATAATACCCATGAAAGAGCTAGAAAAGTAATTAAGGGTGAGTAAATGTACATTTTATTCTTTAAATCTGTGGTGGTCGTCATGCCTTTTTTGGTGATAACTTCCTCCACAAATAAAAATAAAAATAAGAAGACTTACATGCAAAACCAACGGAAGTTTATTCACTGAAATAAACCATTAACAAATAGGACATATTTCTTTTTGTAATGAGTTCAGAAGTCCTTTCTTTAGTTCAGGGTAAGTAAAAAGGAGAATGTCTTTTGTTTTGTTGAAATGCTCATGTTATAAAATGTTAAGAGAGGCAATAGGTAATGTTCGCCTGTGAAATTGTATGAAGCGCGCGAAAGGTGAAATGGAAGAGTGATAGTAAGACGCGTGTAACCTCCGAATGAAGAGTCAGTTGAGAAAGAGGGTTTGATGTTTGTGTGTGCTTAAATACTATTTGGATAGGCTCCAGCGAGCTTAAGGAGAACAGTTTAGAAAAATGTCTTTGGAGAAATCCCATTGGACAGAAATATCACGTGGTGTGCTCCCTACTACGTCCGCTCGTTTTGAGTTGATTTAATATATAAGGCCACGCCCGAATTTGCGTGGGCGTTATTTTTTATTTTTCACGCTCCAATACAATTATATTCACACTGCGCGCCTAAATTGTATTCATCCCAAACAACAATTGTTATCCGAATCTTAACCGTGTCAACTGGCACAAATCTCAATTCTAGTTTTAATATTTGAAAAGTTATGTTTACTTACCCTGTACATTTCCAGGTAAGTACATGAGAATATTAATACTCATGCGTCCGCATTTTTCAGTCTAGTGTTTAATTGAAACACAATACACAAGTCCATATATATACACATATGTGTGTGTGCGTATGAGTGTATGTATATGTGTGCACATTTATATATGCCTATATACTCTTCTGTGTGGAACAATGGCATAGAGACACACAATCATATATATATATATATATATATATAGATATATATATACATATATATATATACATATATATATATATATAATTTTATTTTAATTATTTAGCTGATAATTAGTAGTAGTTGATAATAACCATATATACATATATTTACATATATATATATATATATATATATACATATACATATATATATATGTATATATATATATATATATGTATGTATTTACATTCATAGAGAGAGAGTAAAAGAGAGATAAAAAAGAGTGGCATGATGTTGGAAAAGAGAGAAAAGATGAAAGAGAGAGTAGATTTAACTATATGTGCATTACTGTTATAGTGTCTGTATATGATACTGTTAAGAACGCACAGAGTTTATACATTAACAAAAAAACTTACAATCAGGATAGATGCTTGCCAATTCTAACATCATTGTGTTGACAAATTATTCAGCTTCAAAAATGTTTTAATAAAGAGATCTCAGTGAGCAGTCTGCGTTTCCCCAATGTTGATCTAGTTTCATATTAGATTTGGTAGAAAAAAGAAATAAGCAAATCAAAAGATACCAAACATCAATCTCGTCTGGGAAAGAATCATTGCAGCATTCGTTTCGTTAAACAACACTATATGATGTCAGAGACTGGACGAATTTAAGGAAAACATGAACATAAAACAAAAAATGTATAGCAATACATTGGCTGTAAGCTCACGCAATAAGGAAGATTTGGCTTTGTAATGAATCGCTTGCAAACATGTGAAGTTGATTTTTTCTGCAACATCCATACGTTTACTCGCTAATTTAATATAAACGTCTGTGAATAAGCCGACAATACATCCATTTGTTACATCAAAACAGATTTCTAGAAACACACATTGACCGGCTCCGACTTGAGACCGACATTTCGAAGTAGCCACTTTTATCACGTTTGCGATAAGATCATGTTTTAATAGCCTGAAATTTCGGATATTTTATTTTGTGACAAGTATACATATTTGGTCAACGTATAATAACAGCTAACGTAATACGGATGCCAATATATATATATATATATATATATATATATATATATATATATATATATATATATATATATATATATATATATATGATTATTTATTTGGGTACAACAAAATTAGTACAACATTTGTACCGTCGGTTACAACAGGTCTTAGCCATCCGGCTCTCTTTAGCTTCTGTTGTCATATGTTTCAGAAATGTGACGTCATGTGTCACTCTAGTTTGGACTCGTTATTTTCTTACAGGGTGATGTATGTTTACATTTAGTGTAAGGAAGGTTTAATTAGATTAGAAAAAAGTAACAGTTGAGATTAAATTCGTAGAATATTTAAAGAGATATATAACAAAAAAAAATGTTTAAATATGAAAAAAAGTATTTCTATATAAATCCCGTTAGTCAATATAATGAATATCGTATTGTTGACCGTTACTGTTTTGGGGTTTAATGATGTGTCTTTTAAATGATTAGGGAGATAAAATGGGGTTAAGGATTATGATTATGAGTAGATAAATTTTTTTTACTAAGAACAACATTAACTTAATTCAAGTGTTAATCCTGCATAAAGGACTTTAAATAAATCTCAAAGAATTTAAATAAAGATATCATCTGGGCGGTCTACCGGCAGTACCTCTGCAGGTTTTTTTTATAATGATATGTATTCGGGATTTAACATTATCCACTAAGTTATACTGAATGCTTATGGGGTGATACAATTGGTATGTGGTTTACAACTGGATTAGAGATAAGAGTAAGGATTGGGTCGGCAAGATTGGGTAGTTTTGGGAGATATGGAAGATTAGCATCATGACTGAGAAATGGTGGGGACTTATGGGAGTAATAATAAAGTTAAATGGGGTGTTACCCTCTTAATGACAGTATAACGATTTTTGAGGCATTAATAATTATTGCTCTTGAAAAGTAGCGTCGATATGGGTTGATTACGGTATCTGTTCGTATTTATTAATGTTATGTATATTCATGAGGGGTGATAGTTGGGAAGATTTTCCGGAGTTGAAGTTGGTATTTAATGGGGCAATTATGGGGTAAAATATTGTGCAGGGGTGTAGCTAGGGTTTTATCTGTATCGGTAAGTCAAGTTTATGAGTAGTGTTCGTCTCCTGTGGATGCTTCCTTTAAATATTTCAATCCGAAGATTCAAACAGACTGTATTTGGGTCAATGATGGCTCTTAATATATCGTATTGTTCAGTGTGACACAGAGGGCATCTATTTATGGCCGGAGAGAAATACGGTATTCTCTCAATTACTTCCCATTTGATGGTGAAGGGAGTCATTTCATCTTTAAGTTCCCCTATCCAGGTCGCGAGTGCTGTATTTGCCTTGTTTTTGTATCTGACTCCCTGTAGATCATTTCTCGGTGACAATGCTAATTCCTATATCTCCCAAACAGATCCAATCTTGCCGACCCAATCATTCTTTGCTTCACACCGACGGTACGAATGTTGTACTGTGGCAATATTACTTGCTTTTAGACGAAGTGTTAATCTTGGTCGCGGAACCAATGTGGCAACGTTCGCTTTGGCCGAAGGGGTATCTCTTGTGACCGGCATCAATGGGCGCTATGGCTTTGAAGGTCTGGGCGATCTTTGCCGGACTTTATGTGACGACGGGACGATGTGTGACAACATGTGCACGTATGTGCAATGTAACATCTTGTTATGGCCAGTGAGCAATCATCGTATAACGATAGTCACTGTCGTCGGCTTCTGAAACTGGCTAGCCGTCTGTTTGATCGGGACTATCGTGCTGAAATCAAACATCATGTAATAATGAAGCAAACCATTTTACTTAATACATAAAAATAACATTTTTATATTTCGAAAATAAACATCTCAGAGCGGGCGACAAGACGCGTGCGTCTCTGTCAAAATTCAAACCACTCTCTCAATGTTCAATCTCTTTAGCAGAGAGAGAGAGAGAGAGAGAGAGAGAGAGAGAGAGAGAGAGAGAGAGAAAGAGATAGAGATAGAGAAAGAGGGAAGTGAGAAAGAAGGAGAGGGAGACAGAGGGATAGAGAAAGAGAGAGAGGGAATACAGCCGTCATCAGTGTTTCAACAAATCTCGATGATAAGTTTTTTCGACCTCTTACACCTGACTGGTATCTCCAGCATTGTTTATATTTTAGCTGACATCGGATTACGCCAAATACCCCGATCAGTGAGCTGACATTTTTAGTGCAGCGAATTCACTTTATTTACTACTCAAGTCTGGCGCAAGGGTTACGAATATAACGGGAAGCACTTAGCTCTCAAAAAGAGTACGTATTATGCCACAGAACTAATGTTTCTGTACAAAAATAAATAAATATTACGCCTTTAATTTTTAATTTTTAAATTTCATTCTGAATTAATCGGGCACTCCGCTGGGATTTTTTCTGCTATATTACAAAAAAATGTTATATATATATATATATATATATATATATATATATATATATATATATACTTTTGATACCCGAGCATGAGTCGATGAAGAATCGAAAACGTTCGTGAAACCTGTGAAACATATCGAACAGTTAGTATTTTTGGGGATTTAAATACAAAAATAACATTAGAAAAAATTTAAAAATTAAAAAAAAGGGATAATTAAACGGACGGATTCTGCTATTTTAAACAATGTTTCCATACAAAAAGTAAATTTTGCCTAAATACACACAATTAAAATATATATATATATATATATATATATATATATATATATATATATATATATATATATACATATATATATATATATATATATATATATATATATATATATATAACGATTTGTCCCACATATTTTAAACATATTAACATGAACACAGTTTAACTTATTTGACTCTTTGATATAACATAACATGATGTATTACCGCAGTAATCTGTGAAAACTCACAAAGATCTTTAGATATTCTTAATTTGAATATTTATATTTTAACATTTTCTAATGAATTTATTCTCTGTTTTATACATTTCTTATTTTAAAATATACTTATATATGCGCAATAAACGTGTCGATAGTAACACGTTTGATATTCTGTATGCGATAAACAGATACTACATTTTGTTTTATCTGCCAAAAGTCGAAGGAACTATAAAAATAATGTGTTGCTTAGTCGGTCTAGTGAATCATGAACAAGTTGATTTAAAGGGGGCACTCTTCTTAAGGGGGGGCACTCTATCATCCTTTGATATCAGGGCTGATGTAGTATATGTTATGTTATAAAAAGGCCCTCTTTCCAGTAGTGTCCTTATCATTTGGAGGTGGATCAGTGTAGTATATGTTCTGCTCATGAAGCAATACCCTCAGAAACAACCTTTTCTTTTTTCATGGGACGACTCTCCCAGTAAGTAGTTCCTGAATTTCGAAAGGGTATTGTAGTATATGTTATGTTGCCATGATACTATCCTATCATGCAGCTATACTACATGTAGAAGGATAGTGTAATATATGTTTCTTTAATTATGATACAATAGTTCTTCCCTATGACTACCTCTTTTTTTGCGGTAAGGAGAAGAACTCTCCCAGACTGTATTTTCTTCGGGGAGTACTTTAGTATATTTTTTATTCGCTATGATAACTTCCAACAATAAATTACCTTATCTCTTGCATGGATAGTATAGTAAATGATCGTTGTACGCGATACTATCCTTCCAGGAATAGGGCCTTTATTGTTTAAAAGAGGGGGCGATAGTTTACTCTCAATTCTGTTGTTATCATAAATTCTCCAAGAGCATATGTTTGTCATTAATATATATATATATATAAGTTAATAAAAAAGGTCAGTATGTAACGTGTAGTTTTTAAATACATAATTTGTTAATTTACTCTAAGATCTACCGTCAATTTTATTTGAAAAAGGCTTCCTATACTATTACATTATTTTTTATTATTTGACGTATACACCCACATATACACACACACACACATATATATATATATATATATATATATATATATATATATATATATATATCAATGAATGCATGCGAACTTCTTTATCAAACCACCTCAACTCTACCTAATTCAATGTTGCACTTAGATAGTTTCATATACCGTATATATATATATATATATATATATATATATATATATATATATATATATATATATATATATATACATATATACTCACAGAAAACCTGACTAAACAATCTGAAGGCTATCAATTAAATGCATATTGTTTCACACATTGTCTAATAAATACCTATGTAGTCTCATATACCATTATACATACAAAAAAACCTTTATTGATATCAATATCTTAATATAATTCAAGCGATTTAATGAATTAAGTTTTAAATTCAAAATCATAACTTCCGTTTCATTATTTGTTGTTATATCGGTTACATTTTCGGACGCGTATATTTGCACATAGCAGCAACCTCGATAACGTTAGAATAATTATTTTTTGAAAGAAAGTTGTCATTAAACGCAATAATTATGAAAAAGGTTCTGCTCATAATTAAATGCTTAACGTTTATTGTGTGTAACACATTTTTGTTGGTGCTGTTGCTGTTGCTTTTTTCGATTTACTTCCTCACACAAGAGTAGAGTAGGCGCTATGTACATAATACATGTCTGGAAAATCCAACTTCCTCAAAGTCGCACTCCTGATTGGAAAATAGATTTAAATTACCTCGGTCTAGAAAGAGTTCTCCTTCACTGACTGAAGACAGAACAACTAAGTGCAGATTTAGAGCAAATATTACATTTTACACCTAGCCAAAAAGACAAGGAGTCAACATGTTGGTAGTGATGTTGCTGCTGCTGCTGCTGCGGATGATGATGATGGTGATGATGATGATGATGATGATGATGATGATGATGATGATGATGATGATGATGATGATGATGATGATGATTTGCCATCAAAAAGAAAAACTCATCTAATCTTTCTAAATTAAAAAAAAATTATTTTATATTAATTAAGACATGTTACTGTATATTATAATAAAGAGAAAATGTGCAAAGTACCTATTTTGAATTGCTCAGCCTTCGATCCTGATGTGTGATTCATTACATTACATAACCGGTTTTTAATAGAGAATAGATTTTCATGAGTATTGTTACACAAAATAAAATTCCTCTACTTTGAATATCGTAATGAGCATATCTATTTACCCTTGTTTTTCTCTTAAAATAAAATTTAACTATGTTCATGCACAGTAAAATGCCACAACATTAGAATACATAAAATAACACTACGACAGACAAAAGTTTGTGTTTTTCTTCTAAATCACTAAAATGTCAATTGAATTTGTTTTTTCGTCTCTGAAGAAAAAGCGGCAGCATTAGTAATTGCTGCCTAGTAGGCGGGTAGCTTTTACTCATGTATACATATATATATATATATATATATATATATATATATATATATATATATATATATATATAATACGGGCAATTACTGATCAAGTTACTTCAACAGACTCTAATAAACTTAGTATGCTACTAAAACTTCAAACTCCCATAGAACAACACATAAATAAATGTATCCATAATAGAACTTCTCAAAGTGTTATGATTATAAATATGTATGTATTCAAATTAAATTTATAAGATGCTTAAATATTTTGAAACATTGAACAATAGTCACACACGTTGTTTGCATTTACACGTAAACACAGATTTGTAAGTTACGATCACACACTATAATCTCATTAACGATACTTTTTTTCAGAGGGGAACCTCTATGTTTAACCTTTGTATGCACTAAATATGTTATTTCCAGCATGTTTGCATAGTGCATAAGTTACATATGCGTGTTTACAATATTTTATCTATGTTTCCTGATTTTCTTATTGCTGAGTAAATATAAGATTAATTAAATTTATCTTGTCACATAGCCGAACATGATATTAAAAATGACTAATGGTAATAACTATAGTCGTATATCCAGATATAAGCCGGTGTTTACAAACTTGTTTTTCTATTTATATATTCAAATGCTTTAAATAAATGAGTAAATGTTTACATAAATACGTGAATAATATACATACTTTAATCTAAGACGAATTGTCATTGTCCTTATGTTCTATCAGTGTCCAGAAACTCTTCATATGAACAAAATATCGATACCATATTGGCTACGTCATTGTCGCAAGCGTAACATGCAATAGTATAAGCTATGTAACAAGATGATATTCTAATAAATATACAGATAAAGAAACGTCAATACAGAAGTTAGTTCGGAAGCTGCAGTATACAAGTATTGATATTAACCAAACGCCATCGTCTTATAAAATTACGACCTGCTCATTTTTAGTAGAAAATGTAATGTATTTTGGTTGACGGAAAATCGTTTCCTGAAACGAAGAGAACGAATTGATCGAGTCTCTTACTTATCGGAAAATGTTATGGTAGATTTACGAAACCAATAACGGGATTCAGGATTAATTGGAGCGTCCTTTTACGTTCAAATGTATTTCGCAAAATCCATTTATTGCTCTTGCTCGACCCATAATCTTACTTTGGCCAGCAACTTTTTTACAGGGTCAGCAACCTATAATATATTTCCTCATAACTGTCGACTGCAATTTGATAAGATATTAATCAACGAGAAATATGGTATATTGAATCTATTATATTCTTAAGGGTCCTGCTCTTTTATTGGATTTCTAGATTAGACTAAGGAAATAAATAGAAAGATATCATGTGGAAAGAAATGTAATGATCTTCAACGAACACTAAAATTGATTAAGGTCCAACAATTGAATGGAAATTATTTTAGAATCATTAGATTGTGACAATAATGAGTTGAAACTATTCTTACACAGATTTCAGACGAAATTAAGATACGATTAATGTATTTTCCCTGGCGATTAATGCATTAAAACATATTACATCGCAAGATAAAATAATTAGTTTAAGATGTAAGACATTCTTCTATTGCAGTTTAAAAATATTATTAAAATGCATATATCTCTTTGAAATAGACCAAACAGTGTCATGAACACCATATAAAGACTTCGTTACATCATTGTAAGGAGTTCACAAGCTCATAGATGTAAAAAAAAAACACTAATTAGAAATAAAAATGTTATGTGCTAAAATAAGATTGGATGAGAATATTAGGAAGATTTTATCAAATAAACATTCTCAACCGAATCCATTGACTAATCGTTGCTTACCCACACACACACACACACACGCGCATACACACACACACACATATATATATATATATATATATATATATAATTATTAATGACAATATATGTATTAACATATACCATCAGTTCCTTTTACTGTGTAGTCTCCTTAAAAGATTCAGCTGAATGCTTGTCAACGAAACTAATTGAATTTAAGTATACTATATGGGAACAGTATAAAAACATATGTAAGCGTAGATAGCTTTATCTGTGAATAAGAAGTTGTAGAAGTTGTAGAAGTTGTAGAAGTTGTCATATATATATATATAGATATATATATATATATATATATATATATATATATATATATATATATATATACTGGTAATACACGCTTTATTTATACTTAGATTATATGGCTACACATTTGCAGACATATTTCACTTGTAGCTGGTATTCAGGTTGTTCTTTGGTGTGTAGTTCGAGATGTAAACTAAAGCAATATCTTTCGTCGGGGTTACATCTAGCGACAATCATATCACATGGCTTCAATAAAAATGTTGATGTTTATATTAGTTTAAGAGAGTTATCTTTTATATTTTATGCTATAGTATATTCGTCACCACTTTACTTTTTTCCATTCATTCTGGCACTCCTTTTATTTAATATGCGTTAGGAAAGATGGGCGTAGGTTGACGAGGGAGGCTTTTCAACCATCTTCCCTTACGTATATTTATGCACCATTTAATCTCGATACAATCCCTTACAACTTCTACAACTTCTTATTCAGAGACTAAGCCATCTACGCTTACATAATTGATATATAGTCTCCATATATTATATTTACATGCAATTTGTGTCATTCACTATGCAATAATATGTTAAATTATTTGTAATTAAATGTTTGTTTAATTATATGTACATATTTTACGATTCCTTTCTGTTTTACCAATGTTGTGTTCTTTATATATATGTTCTTAGTGAAATGGAATAAGTAGACGGTGTTATATAGTCTAATACTTTTTGAGCATGTATAAATTAACTTTACTTAATTATGCCCTTTGACAAGCACTACTTTTGCCATCTTGGAGATGATCTCTTAACAACTCTAATTATCCCCCTTAATCAGTATCGGACTTTGCTTCCCCTCCACACCATTTGTTAATCAAAATCTATATTTAAAATAACTACACTTAAACCAAAATGTTACAATACAAAAAATAAAATAATAAAAAAAACAAGATATTAATATTTTAAAATTTACTAAATTAATTGATCTTGTGTACCTCAAACTTATAGGATGTACATTCATCCTACTCTTATTTAGTAACTAACTGCATTTTCAAAAACCCACACTTAATGTTCGAACTCTAATTTTGAATAAATAAATAGGAGTTTCATACTAACAGATCCTCTTAGAAAAACATTTACAAGAAATGAAAACTATAATAGGCTTTTAAATACGTCCGTGCGATCCAAATCAATATTGGCGTCTAAAAGCATGCCTGCCTTTCGGAGCCGATCGCTGAACATGTATGGGTAAGAATCTCAACAGTTCAAGCAGTAGCCATATTAGAGTAATGGAATACAAGCTAACACACCATATTACGCACAGTCAAGCTGCCTTTTTACAAGTTGGTATGCTCAACGTGTCCACACACTGTTATATGCATGCATACACGTACACATGCCACAAATTACACAAATATGCACTACCTACTTAAGTAACGCACACTGTTCATACGCAATCAAACACGACCAACGGAAGCACACTAAAGTAAAAATCTTGTCACACTGCATAATGCATATACAGACAGCAAACACACTAATCGACACACTCGCTTATAACACTCGTAAGGTTTCGAACTCCGAACATTCAATAAACTCTAAACTAAATAATTAAACGAACACTCACACTGAATTGTAATTTTGCAAACACATTATATCTCTGTTATTTAATATTTGTGTTGCGTTTTCTTTTTTCAACAGTTACCAGTTTTTGAACAGTAAATTGCTTACGTTGAAATTGTTGAATTTCTAGAGTATGTATTGAATTGAATGTGAATCACGAAACATAGAACTGAATACGGTGTAAGAATATAAAATATGTTTGAACAAGTTATTAAAGATTTTCGAACATATATTTACAAACTATTCAATCGCATGAGAAAGTGTAATTTACAATGTTTTCATTATATAAAATGAATGATACTTGTAATTGTATGCCTTCATAAACAATTTGATACTATATAAAATGCAACCATTGCTGTACTTTAATGAGTTACTTAAAAGAAAGTATTTTCTAGTTTATCTTTACGTCAATTATGAAGATTTTGAAACAATAGAAACTCCATTCTTGACTAGCGGCAGTTTTCTTCTATTTTCTGGTAAATTAATACATAATTTGTTATTTCCAGGAAGTATATTGCGTTTCGATATATACTAAATATACATCTACGACGGCTACTATAAGCATGCACGAAAATAACTTTGCACTATTTCAATCATTCTGAGTAATACAAGGATAGAACATTCTTACAAATACATTAATCAGAAATATGTACAATACTTGAAATACACACAGAATATTACGACATCATTTTACTAATCTCTAAAAAGGCGAATACATAGGTATATATGTTGACTATATTCTTTGTGTGCCTGGTAAAAATTAACTGAATGTTCATATCGTTTTATTCCGTGTTTATAACTATTGATATCTGAAGAACTGAACTCTATTTGACTCGATTTTGTAAACATTAATGTAAGAACCTGCATATAATAAGCATCAGTGCATATGAACCCTTATCAAACTATAAATCACATTAGAAATATTAGCCCGAGAGGATAATTAGTTTACACATGCCAGTCATTTAAGTGAAACTACTCTTGCAATTCTTTTAAACAATGAAACTATCGGAATAACGTGTGTTCAGAAAGAATTGTTTTCTGATAGAAAAGTTCGACACATTTTATTGGCACCGACTCTGTTGTAAATAACGGTTGACATGTAGTATGCTGACTTTAAACGAAGTCGTATTGACACATATGATACTGAACGCTAAGACCACTCAAATGTTGCACTTGTCAGGGAAACATAAACAAATCGACAAAATTGGTTAGGCCGATCGCCGTGGATCAAGTACAAAAACGTGTCGACGATAAAAGGTGTTGTTTGTAACAGTGTCAAAGGAGTTTCGCAGTAAATCTTTCAACGGATGAAACTTAGATCCACCATAAATTCCCGATAAACTGAGTAGACAGAAACAGCTAATAGCTGTTCAAAGCTAGCAAAGAAGCAAACTTCAGTCGACAAGATGTTCACACTTGTATTTTGGTATGTGCAAGGTATTTTGATCATTGTGTACCTTAAATAATAAACAGTCACCAATATCAAATAATATATGACATTATAGATGCATTCAAATGACGGCGACACATTAAGAGAAAATAAGTTATCTTTGACAAAGACAACGGACCGTGTAACAAGTAGATCGCAACGATTTTAAAACTTCAGGAATTGCACTTCGAATTGCCTCTGCGCCCATCCTATAGAAGATATCGTCTTCCTAACCACCACTAATAATTTTTAACTTCAAAAGAATGACGCATGAAAAGAAATGTTCCGCCAAGGAAGAAGTGCTATCGGAAAATGATGCGTATTTTTCAACAAAAGAAAAATCCATCTCGAAACATTCATGGACTTGTTGAAAGAGCGTTGATATCAATGTATCCTCGTGTATCATACTATGATTATAAATATAGACGAATCCTTATTCAAGTTTTGTGTTTTATACGTTTCGCCCGTTGATTTTTAACGTGATGTGTTACAGTTTTTAGATGTTTATTGTCAACAACACTCTTTTTCAACATCAGTAATGTGTATCATGTTAGGAAAAAATAATGACTTTACTTCTACGAATTGTGAAGAAATCTAGGTGAAATAACGAAAAAAATGTTTGCAAATAAAAATGTAAGATTAAACCAGAAGTTACGATGGAAAACCCGAATTTATTTATTGAATACATAACTTAGTATATTTCGTTTCACAATCGAATTATGTAGATAGTGAACTAGATCATCAACATTGACTAGATGGTTTAGAAAGTATTCTATTTCATTTATTTATAACTTTTACGGTTTATTTAAACGTAAAACGGCATGAAATAAAGAGTGTATATATAATGTTCTTGTGTACGCATCTGGAAGTCTTATCGTGTGATTAACCTTAATACAAAACGATATTTGCCCGGCAGAAATTGTCGTATGTATTTAGAATAGGAATAATACAATTATATACCTTAAGCGATGCATTCCATTTTTCTTGAAATAAAAAATGCAATAACAATATCACACATACACACTTATGTCAATAAAGATATATTGCTTTGTTGAGTGCGCTAAACGCCACAAGCGACAAAAGTACGTACTTATGTCGTTTACACTGCAACTAATAAGGCTGAACTACTTGCCCAGTGTTTAGCCTCTAACTCTACTATGAACCCAGAGGCTCCCCCTAAATTGCCATGTCAGACTGAAGCCACACATGGAAGCTGGTGACCACCCCATTTCAGGTCAGACACATCATAAAAAACCTTGTCACCTCCAATGATTATACCTGTAATGGTAATAAAGAAATGTTCTGCTGAACTGGCCCATGTCCTCTCTTAACTCTACAATAAATGCCTAGCTGAATCTTACTTTCTCGATAGCTGGAAAATAACCTCCGTGGTACCAGTCTACAAGAATTCTGGAGATAGAACCGATCCTCATAACTACCGCCCAACCAATCTACTCGTCGATCTTTGCTAAAATCTTTGAATTCTTAATAAAGCTAGCGATACTCCGGCACTTAGTTAATGCCAAACGTTTTCTGAGCGCCAGTATCGATGTATACAAGAACAACATACTGCAGAACGCCCAACGGTCATCTCTTAACGCATGTATCATACACTTGACCAGGCAGATTAAGCTAGGGCAGTAGCGCTTGATATATCTGAGGTATTTAACAAAATATGGTTTAAAAGGCTTCTTCCCGAAAATACGCTAATACGGAATAACTGTGCACTTACGCAATATAATTAGATCCTTCTTAACCAAAAGAAAGATTCCGACTGCCCTCAATGGCCGTCTATCTAAGAAACATGACATAACTGCTGGTGTACCCAAGGGATCTATCCTGTTATCTTTTGTTCCTGATCTTCATAAACGATCTCCCTCATGACATTGAGTCTGAGATTGGTTTATTTGCGGACGACACCATGTTTTCTCTCTTCATGTTGACAAAACATTCGCGATCATATCCGAGGCAATGGTTTAATCCTTAGCAAATTACCTCTAGACTGTATTAGATTGGGGTCATAAATGGTTGGTAACTTTTTATGCCGCAAAGGCAAAGGTACTTTACTTCAATAACTACAAGCCCCTCTGCAAACACCGATTGGTATGGCAAATGACACCCTACCTGAGTGTTAACTATTCAAACTCCTCGGCCTAACATTCACAGGTAACATTAATTCAAACAAATACATTGAATATATTTCACTACCTGCAGGAAATAAGGTGGGGTCTCTCTACCGTGCTAGTACACTCCTCACACCTGACAGTATCATGTATCTCCACAAGGCTATCATCCGCCTATTCATGGAGTATTATTGCCACATCTGGGCGTGTGCATCATCTACTAATCTCTCCCTCGTAGCCAAGGGCAGAAAAAGTCGTTAACTTAATAGGTCATCCACAGCCTACCAAGCTCCAGTCCCTGTCCTATCTCCGCAATGTAACATTCTTATACTTGTTTTACAAATACTTCAATGGATTATGCTCGTATGAACTGTGGAGGTCTCCAGATGCCGGCGATCCTTCTACTTCAATAGCTTCTTTCCTCGTGCTGCTGGTTCCTGGAACTCCTTTTCTGCCACTTGTTTCTCCAACTGTACCGACATGAAGAGGTTTAAAACTAATGAAACCAGACATCCTGCTACACATCTCCGAATTTAGAATGACCCCCTAAAACATACTCCCTAATTCTCAGTAGCCCCTTACGTCTACATTGATCCGTTTAGTTTGGGTTGAAATATCATACAAAAATAATAATCAGTTAATTAGTAAATATAAGAATTGATCCACAATGTGCATGCATATAAACAAATTTGCATGAGATAAAATCCACCATACGGTGTTAACAGATACGAGTAGTCGCGTTTATCAACCTCTTCAATTTTTGAATCTTATATAAGACACCATTTCGTCTTATATTTTAGAACATTATATAAAAAATATTGCTTTTGAAGAACGTGATATTACATTTTCTGGAAAATAGATTGTAATATATTACATTAAGATTAGTTATAATTTTGCGCCTATTCTGAAGGTGGGAGGGCATTGCGTTACTATCAAGGTAATCGATTTTAACGATGTTTGTAAGATACACAGATTGAACATTTATTTCATCCAGCAAACAATTAGAAATAAAATTAAAATCTAACTTGGTGCAGTAGCCAGTCGAGTAAAGAGTGAGAACACTTCATGTAGGGTGACTTAATCATGCTAAATTACCCGTAATAGATGCGATAAATGCCTTCGGAATAAGCCGAGGCTTTAATATAAACTAACACTTAACGTGTTTTCTCTTAGGGGAACACGACACGTTAATGCATCTTAAAAGCAGTCGGGGGTAAACTTTGGGAAATATATTGCAATTGTAACAAATACCTTTTCTAGCAACATGCGACATATATATTGTAAAGTAAAGTCGATTTTCCAGATTCATCAAGAAATACTAACACTGGCATATGCTAATCTGTTCCGCCATCAAATTAGGATAAGTCCTCATGCGTAGTCGTTAAAATTATGCATTAATTTAGTATTTTTTAATTTTTTCTTAGTTTTTCTTAATATTTATTGTATTTCTCTTGATTACCTGACTTTCCTAAATGGACATTCCAATGAGAAGGTCGCATTTATTTTTACTTTTTACTCGGTGATATAGAGCAATCGCATGCCAATTCAATGTGTGCTAATTTAGCATTGAATAATAATAAAACAGACAACGCTATTCCAGAATACTTTACTTACGCTTCATATTCGTATTCCTAAAAATACAATAATATGTTCGCTAAGAGATTAAACGTATGCGTGGGTAAGCTTTTCCGATCATTTGCTTTTATTTAAGTTTTTTTCTCTTCATATTGTTTCTGCCCCCGGCTTAACATTCTTTATTCATTCAGATGTTCGCACTAAATTATGTCCGCCGTTCTCTCAGCATATGCTGTTATCATTTTTGACACTAAAGGATACAGTGGAATAAGCCAAGTAGCGAACAATTTCGCAACGTGGCAATTTCTACTGTCTAAATTCGCGAACGAAAATTATTACAAGTACATCCATTTTTTTTAAAAGAAGACAAAGTACATTTGGTGTTTTTGACAAAATATGTTAGATCATATGAAACTATACCTATACAAACACTGGCAAAAATGTCACAGGTTCATTTTACAATTATTGTTGTTGCCGAATGTGCACTTTCCAATGTTCTTATGATACTTTACTTTCTAGCACAACCATCATAGTTTAGCCTCAAAACAATAGATTCTACTATCTTGAGAAATATTCGCAAAGATAGAATTTAAAACATTTTTGAAAATTTAGATTTTTGGAGTGTGACACCATTTCACTATATTACTTTAATTTAAAATGAGCACCTACTTTTTGATCCCTTAGCGATCAACCAATGTCTTAGTTTGATTCATCAGAGGCTCTTTTCCGGTAAAGGTAAGCTTCCCAAATATTTTTATGTGTCACATTTACTTTTTGATTTTTGGTGCAGTAGTATTTATTGTTAAGCATATTATTAGAATGGGATCTTGTGTTATTTTCATGCCAACTCCATTTTATTGTATGTAATTCACGTAATTGAAATACGAGTTATTCATGGGACCCTCTCATTTGAACTATATTTGGGGAACCCAGTCACACAAAATATAGAGGAAACCATTTTTTGTTGATGTAAAACACATACTACTTAACAAATTCTATTTTACTTACAACAACATGTTTATTCTGGCATGTCATAATTAAAACAGTAGTATTTATATTGTGAAGTTTAATTATTTTGTTACATCATCCCGAGTAACGCTACGACACGGGTTCTGCTATTCTGTTATATATTGTACTGTTAGTAACACAAATAGCTCATAAAAGAAGGTATGGTATGACGCCAAAGTGATAACAAATTAGTTTCTAATAAGTATGTTGTTGTTTATTAAATATATTAGTTTCTAAGAAATATGTTGTTATATAATTTGTTTTTATTAACACAAATATATCTCAAACACGTATGTATATAGTTACAACAAAGTGAAAACAAGTTTGTTTCTTTGAACTAGTTTTTTGTTTACACATAGATTTTTTTCTAAAAAAATAGGTTGTTATTTTAATCGTTTCCTTAACCTGGATAGGTCGCAGATCACTACTAAAAAATAGTTTGTTTAATTTAAAAAATTAAATGTAACCAAACTGATCCTTTTTTAAAGATTCAACATGTTTTATTATGAAGTGGCAATCACTTACTTTTATACATTTAACGTGATCTAAGCACTCACTTATTTTCCAGTGAACTCATTTCTTTATTTTGTTTGATTTAAAACAACTAATACTTTTTTAACAACTCTTATTTTTATCACCAAACTACTTATAACTAAATGAGTGATGTTATTAGTTTATTTGTAATTGATACTCTAATATTGTTTTTCATTTAATTAAAATAAAAGAAGTATTTCATAGTTTTCCCGGGGCAACGTTTACATATAGATAGATCCGATCTTAATCACCCGGATTACTTACAGTGAAATGGGTTGTTTTTCTAGTTTTTGTTTTAAGAATTAAGACTTTAATATTTTTTTCGATTAAATTTCTATGTAATATATCTCCCCCGTAACACATCGAGACTCGTCCTGCTAGTTATAATTGTATACGGGAAGATGAACCAGAGATACACTGCAATGTGTATTCTAAATACTTAGAACTGGGACATGATAAACTATCTAACATATACAACCACTCCAGTTATAATGCATAGCTTACATATAATAGTTTCATCTCATTATCCAGGGTATAAATGTTATAAAGACAATCGCTGCTCTATGAGTACTGAGTTGTTGTAAGTAGGATGGAAGGTATACCTCTAATAGTATAAGGCCCTATCTTTTTTGTTCTATCTCTATTTTTCTTTTTTAGTATAGCTATGTTTAGCATTCTACTAAAAATTAAAAGAATTAACAAACTATTTAATCATAACAATACACCTTAGAATAAAATGTTTACACTTATTGGGAAATCATCATTAATGCACCCTCCCCAACACATTGGACGACTGATCATGCAATTAAAGTGTGATGCGAATAAGAAGTATATTTCGAAGTGAGCAATTTCTGATCAAAACTCACATTTGTAAAGAGTAATAAATGTATGGATCGTTGTAACTATTTTAAATAAAAGGAAAAACTTACCCACAAGGATAGAACAAAATTTAAAACGTAATGTTTTTCTATTAAATGAAATATTGAAGCGCAAATATGATAAATGGAGACGAACAAATGCATATACACATTAGTTAGAGGTGTTCTGTTTCAGCTAGAAAAAATACATTTGAATGTTAAAATGAATGTAATAGGAATACGTTTCTTGAAACGTAAACCACGAAAGATTCAACGGCGTTTTGGAAACAAGCTGTTTGTTTGTAAACATTACATATGGCGGTCGTTTGTATTTGACGTATGTAAAACTATTTCCTTCATCATTGTGAATGTAATTTCTCATATGTTATTCATTTTCTAATAAATCCTAGCATACACCAGGAGTAATCATAAGATAAATAAAATTCACGAAGAAACAGCTGTCCCGCTTTAGGAATATTTCTAAAAATGTAAAATGCACAGATATGAAATAACTTATCCTTGCCCTAGAAACAACAAATTGGACGAATAAAAATAATTTGCTTGTATGTTTTGGAATCGAACTCAGAAATGATATGGAGCCCAATCGTTTCAGAAAATGTTATTTATGTTCTAGACAAGGCTAGAGCTTAGTAATTCTGAAATAGAATATCTGAATTGGCTGAGTAGAAAGTAACGAACAATTATGATGTGTGTGTGATACCAGATTGCGAACACTGTAAAGCTTCAGTGCGTTTATTCCCGTGTTGATGTATAGCATCTCCATTGTTTATTTCTTATTTAAATACATAGCATACATGAAATTAACAAAATGAAATAATGATACGGAGTTATTTAAGTGCTGATTTCATTATTCTTCAACACTTGTGCAGTGGTAGTTTTCATATTCATCATTTGGTATATTTTGTGCAGAGTCCCTATTCTATTTATGTGATCAGCATCGGACGTACCTTCACAATCATTTACATGTGTTCTATTTATTAGTATAAGTAAGTTTGAAAGGTGGTCTCCTTGAATATAACTCATGTGATCGACAGGCTATAAATGGACAATGTTGTCTTTAGGTATCCTCACTATATCGACTTGTGGCCTCTGATGTAAATACTCAGGTCTGATCTGACTAATTTTTAGAATGTTGTTGTATATATATATATATATATATATATATATATATATATACATCGTCATATTATGTGATGTAATTTGTCTTTTTTTTCAAAGTTATGTGTTGCCTGCAATGCAAGAAAACTTATAGTATTGCAGAGGTGGTTACGAGCTTACTATCTTAGCTTTGATATAGCTTATCTTTAAATGTTTCGTATTTTCCTTTTGTTACTCTTTGTCTACTTAGTGGTATTGATACTGATTTAGCGTTTTGAAACAAGTCATTACTATGATGAAATAACTGATGAAAATTAATATATGCGACCAAGACGTCTAACATAACAAGGATCCTCTGCACCGTTGCACTTTTTTGTAACTTACTCGCACTGGATGTTACCAGCCATTTTTTTTTATCACAACGCGCCCAGGTTGTGTTCACTTAGAATAAGCGCGAGAACAATGTTTCCGTTACTCAACATTATACGATAGTTGATAATTGGCATTTTAATTATCTCATATTCTTATCGGCACCTAGCTTTGGTAGTTACTGATATTACTTTGTCTTTTGAATATTTTTAGTAGTGTCCCAACATATATGTAGAGTGTAAATAAGTAGTTACCCTTTCATTGGTGTACTCTTAATATGAAAATCATTTTATATCGGAATTTCTTTTGGTTCAAAATTACTTTATTTTTTACTACTGACTGTTCATAAGAGTGATTTTCTCATGAAAATAGCGCTTTTAACACTCAGGCTAATTCATCATGTTACAAAGATTTGCATGGGTCTTGTTTATTGTATAATCCCAATATATAGATTGTAAAACTAATGTCATGTATTCTGATTTTTACGGTTCAGGTTTTGATAAAATAATGTGTGCTTTCTTAACACAGCGCTAATCACCGATTGTTCAAAGTGTATGTAATTTACTACCTTAATGTTATAGTATACACAATTGCAAATCATTATGTCAGTTTTGCATTACTGCCCTTATTATACATAGAGTAAGTTACTACACTGTTTAAGATATAATGTTTGCCTTTAATACGTTATTTCATGATTCTCTGATTAAAGGTATCTGAGTACTTCTGTGTTATAAATTACGTTAACAGCACTGTAAAACCTCTGCAACAGAAATGTGTATTAATGATATTTGATGTGTACTATAATTCTCTTTTTTACTATATTTCCTGCATTGTCGAAATTATCTATTTGGATAATCTATTTAATTTGTGCTGAGTATAAAACACTTTAGTTTTATAGATATCATGATTTATACGATCTGTAAAATTATATAGTAAGCTATTCCAAGTCCTTCATGAGATATGCAAGACTACAATTCAGAATTCCAGTCTCACATACTGAACACATACTCTATATGTGAGAAATAATATGTCGGTCAATTTGTATGCGGTTGCTGACAGTGTAACATCATCCAATTACATGAGTATGTTTCTATTGTTTCTAAAATTATGTAATCTGTATTGAATCCCCTTTTAGGTTAGTGAGTTGATGAATAATTCGGCTCATAGAAGTTGGCGTGTTCTGCTTCGTATCCGTATCTCTGTCTAACCGAAGTACGTAAGACAGTAAACTACCCTTTAAATAATAATTAAGTAAGCAATAGCATACTCGCCTTTAAGTAAGAACATATTAATTGAAACTTTACCTTTTTAAAAATAAGACGTGAGAGATTCACTGACAAAATCTATCATTCCGATGCGCAGTCGTGAAGTTTAAAATATCCAATATGTTTAGCATTCCAGCATCCAGAGTATTCAACACTAATTGGGAGCAGAGAAGATTTGATTTTAAAAAAAAATCGAAATACTTCTATAAAATTCGTAAAAATGCCGGGAAAACTAAACAAAACAAACGATAGAGTAATTCAAGAGAATTCATTTCTTAAATTCATGCGCTCAGGAAATCAATATTATTTTTCTTCCAATTTATATTATGGACCGTCTTTCTATCCGTGGATGTTCGTGAGCCGTAACTGTAACTGTTCTGGAATTCTAATCACCATTCAATGCATATTGGAGTGATTGATGTATAGCAAGATATGAAATAATTTAACAGGATAAACATTCTATCAATGATGAATCTCATCGTTTTCTATACTTTTAATGTTGAAGAATTAAAATAATAATCATTCATCTGATTACATTGATAGTATATATATATATATATATATATATATATATATATATATATACATGCACGTATATATATATATACATAATGTATACATATATGTATATATATATGTATATATATATACATATATATGTATGTATATATATATGTATATATACATATGCATATATACATATATATGACTATATATATGTATATATATATATGTGTGTATATATGTATATATATGTATATATTTATACATATACATATATATATATATATATATATGTATATATATATATATATATATATATATATATATACATATAATATAAGAACACAGATTATGTATGTAGTTCAGATATATTCTCATGAAAATCAAATTCCAAAGCAAAATGAACTCAATATTAAAACTATTAAATAATGGAGTTATACATGAAATCATTGATCAGCGTTATATCATACAGTGATTTAATATAAAGCTCGGAGTAAATATTAACAAATTTATATAAAGAGAGTGGCATAAGTTCAATGCGTACTAAACGTTGTCTTTCAGTCTATAAGGGTATTGTGTACAAGGGTTTGCAGGACAATCTGGCATGAGGATACTTCCGCCTAGTAAATCATGACTAAATATTAAAAATAATATAGTAAATCATGATTAAATATTAAAATATCACGGTTTTCGCTGCACAAATAAGAGTATTTCGCTATCACTAGCACACACTTGCTTATACGAGAAATGAGGCATCTTCTCCAAGTCGTGTTCTCTATAGTAAAGGCAATAAGCTTGGTACTCTACCCGCCTTAGTAGATGCATGCCCTGTAATCCGATAAGCCCAATAGAGCACGAGAAATATATACTATAACATAGTTTAATGGTCAATTAAGGTAAAATAAAGAAATGCTCTTAACTTCTTTACTATTTCAATGTTAAAGACGTGAGGGAGAAATTCAATGAACAATTTGAATATCTATGTATATCATACAAAGATCAAATATTCGCCCCATGAATAGATCTCTTGATTTCTTAGCACTTTGACTGAACTTAACCTAAACAAAAAGGCTTCACTACACACTATAAAGTTTTCTATTTACACTCTTCTGTGTTTTTTTCTTGATGCGGCGAGCGAGTTTTCTGGTTTCGCATAGTATTTTGAACATAATGGCTCCGAGCGTTATTTCTTCGATCATCTCACAAGCGCTTCAGATCACTCGATCGTAATCAGCAGTTGTGTGGTATTTTTCCTCTTTCTCATGTTATCTTTTTTATAGTATTTTTTTTTAAATTTATCATTTGATTTTAATTATTGAAGACGTATAAGGCATTAGTGTCAGTATAAAATAATATGTTGTTAATGTCGAAACATCAAACGCGCTTCAGTGATGGTTGAAATAAACAGTCAGAACAATAATCTTCAAACTTATCTCAAAACCAGAACAAATCCTTCGTTGCGTCGGGAAGATAACGAAGCAAATATTAAAAAAACACTTTGTCGTATTCACTGAAGCATGCATAAACAATGATTTGGTACCTAAATATATAAACACAAGCGCACATACACACCCACGCCAATATATATATATATATATATATATATATATATATATATATATATATATATGTATATATGTATTTATATATATATATATATATACATATATATATATGAGGAATAAAAGAAACAATGTTTCAGACAAAATGTAAAAATAAAAATGGAATAAAGGATAAGCAAATCAACAACTAGTTTTGAGTTTATTTTTGCTAGTTGTTGATTTGCTGATCCTTTATTCTATTTTTATTTTTACATATATATATATAAATATATATATATAACCATATATACATATGGTACACGTACTGTATTTGTTTCTGTAGATGTAAATCCGTCGAAACTACAGTGTTTAAAAAAGTGCTCCATAACAAGTAGAGCTGTTCTTTAGTATACCTTTTTATTTATACAAACATTATTGGTTACATATGTGTATACATGCTTCGGTTGTGCTCTTCACAGAGAGTCAACCTCTTCAGACCAAAGAAGACAGAGAAGTGGGATGAACTTGACAAACGTACCATTTAAAAAAATATTTTTTAGGGATGAGACATTTTTTTTATAATTTAGTATCGAGTTACATTCTTTAGTTGTAAACTTTTTCAATTAGGGCCCATCTTATTTATTATTTTTATAACCTGCCTTGTATTTCATCCTTTTTTTCTATTTTTTATTACAGACTTAGCATGGAGTCCTTTCTACTTTATTTAACACTTTGAAGTGTTAATCTATTAACACACATATTCACGCATAAATATTTGATCTTTATATGAAATATACCCGCGCGCACAAATTTATAGATGTACAAGTACGAACCTCAGTTCCCAAATACATCCCACTATCAATAATGCTTGGTCACACATTTGTATTAGACAGAATCTCCCCCAAAACACAGGCTCACCACTAAGAACAGCAAACTTCCCACTTTTTATCACCTAATCAAAACTAACAACCACACGCAGACTAGACTCATAGTCTTCAGTACTGAGATACCCATTTATAAGATATAGTGGCTCCTCTCTCAATTACTAAACCCCCTACTCCCTAGCTTTTTTGCACACTTCAGCAGCTCTGCCCAAGTGTTAAATAGATTGAACTTACTTCAACTCGAACAGCTGCGCCTCAACAATTACATTTTTAGTCTTGACGTTGCCTCTCTTTAACCTTTCATACCCACACACCCTGCTATCAACCTCCTACCCGACCACATCACTTTTAATACCCTCACAGATATACCCCAACTCCTACATATCATTGTCAACAATATCCAATTCACATTCCAGAAAAACACATACAAACAAGTATCTGGCTTACACATGGGCTCCAGCTATTCTAGACTCCTAGCCATGTCTTACATGGGCCGACTTGAGCAACAAGCGCTAAGCACCTGTCACTCCTACATATTCTTCACAAGATTCATTGACGATATTCTTATCCTCACATCATCTCGTGATGAAGCCACCACTATTTTCAACGCGTTCAATAATACTGACCCCTACCTACAGTTCACTATCGAACATCCCAACACCTCAGTCTCACTCTCACTCTTAGATTTCAATCCTAGTGTCTCTTAGGATGGATCAATTCACACTACCGTTTACAGAAAACACGCTTTCAGAAAACTCTTCATCCACTTTAAATCCGCCTTACCCATTGAAGCAAAATATACTTATGCGCACACATAGATCGCTCGTATACAAAGTAAATGCTCCTTAACTACTGATAAAACTACACACACTAAGACACTCATAACAAACGGGTTCCCCTTCTACACTTGCTAGCCTCACTTACCCTAACAAACGCAGGCACAACACCCTTACATCACCTGCTTCCTAAAACGTCCTTTCCTTAGCGACATCGTTACATCCGCGATCCGCAAAGCAATACGTAGTGAGAACCTTGATATTCAACTTACCCACACATGCCCTACCTTCTGACAACACCTAACTAAAAAAAACAGTAACCACACTTCTGAATCCTGCTCCCAAGACAATTGCTCTATGCCCAAATAGTGGCTCTGCTTTCGCACTCACACAGTTTACAGACCAACGTGTGTTAAGTGCCAGAATTTCGCTTCGGTAGCAATTTTAGTTCTCTGCACCAACGCATCAAAGGACACTTATACACCCGCATTTCTTCTTTCTATAAACACATCTTATCATGTGGAAACACAACACGCATTATCAATGTCCGTATTTTTGCCTCAGTTAGAAATATCGGTAATCTTAGAATATCGGAAGCAATTATTAACTCTAAACATAGCCCCTCTTAAAATAGCAGACCCGATCTTTGTTTGCCCTTCATTCTTTAACCCACTCCTCTCTCTAAATCAGCTCAACTCTACTAACCTTGGGCAATGATTTATACTCCTAGCTCATTTGTTTCTACCCGATTCGAATGATCTAAACTACCTATCAACCTAATATATCTATATCTCCACACTCTCACTTTCGTTGTTCTTCTTTATACTCTTTCATTTAGGCACCCTCCCCTTAACAAACCCTCATATTCCCTAACGTTTATTTACTCATATTTTTGGCGATACTCTTCCCAACAACTCATACACCTTCATATTCATAGAATAAGTCACCCACACTATTGAGACTTTCTTCCAATATATTAATTAGTTTTATTCAATATGCAAGCATTCCTTCATTATCTAATAATACTTGTTAATTTTAATTATATATACCCTCTTTTCCCTTCCGTTCTCTTCCAACAACCTTCTATCCCCCAGGTTTAGTATGATATAACAGATGAAGGGTTATCATAGAATAATTATATCTATGCATTATTTTCTTTGATATAATTATTCCCCTTTAATCATTTTATGCAGAACTCTTATTATCTCCCTTAATAATTACCTGAGTATTCGAACCTATATTTACTATTGCAACATTTAACGTCAATATTACATTTTATATATTTAATATGAAAAAAATAATAAAAATAAAAAATAATAATAATCAGATAATAATATATGAAAAAGTAAATAATAAATTAAAAAACAAATACAATAATAATAACAAAATAACAACAACAAAATAAATCTAAATATTATCATTTAAGATAAACTAAATTAATCAGTCTTAGTAATCTATTACATTTCTCAACTATTGCATTTTCTGCAGGACTTGTCATTTTCTCTCGTTTTTTATCTCTATTTTTTTCCTGCGAATTTCTTGTTCCAATTTTTTAAATAGCAGCGCCCACTTTGCTTTCTTAAATTGGCACATCCAGTCTAACTTGTGTCTTCTTTTTGAATAAAAAGATGTTGTTACTCTTGGATTGATTAAAGTTTCTACCGTTCCGGACCTTTAAATACTTAAGAGTAAGCCCACCATTGTTACAATGTATTCTCTTTATATCTAAATTATTAAATATATAAGAATTGATCTGAGATTTACCGGGTCTTGTAATTTATTTTTGTATATTCCACCTTCCGGTTTTGCAACATAACATTGTTTCTGACTCTGAATTAAGACCTTCATATTTACCTGTTTACTAGACATGTGTCACGCTAACTACCATTTCCTTTTAAACATATATATATATATATATATATATATATATATATATATATATATATATATATATGTATTTATATATATATATATATATATATATATATATATATATATATATAAAGAAATAACAAACACAAATATATACGAAAATATCCATACATGGGTATACACATATATACACATATGCACATTTTAAAACATAGCTAGCTGATATTTATATAAAATACACACGTGCGCACACATAAATAGATACACAAGTACAAATATAACTATATATATATATATATATATATATATAAATAATGAATGAATAAATAAATTATATATTAATGTAAAAAAATATATATATACATATAAAAAAAAAATAATAAAAATATGTAAACAAGATGAAAATGAAGAATATATAAATAGACAATTAAACAAGCAATAATGCATACATATGTGCACATGTATATGTGTGTATATGTATGTATACATATACATGTATGTATATATATATATATATGTATGCATGTATGTGTATATTTATTTACTATATATATACTAATATTGTTATACAGATTTTCACCTAATGACTCGATAAACTTAATTAATTCGCATTACAGAGTTATTCCCCTTCATCTAATAGTAAATATATCAAGTTAACTCGGTAAACAAATTTGACGAAACTCCCAATTAATAACACTTCTTGAATAGATGATAATCAATAAATTTAATAAATCTAGAATATTTAAAATGATAGATTAATTATTTGACGTTATATTAACATTCTTAAAATACGAAATAAAGATTAAAAAATAAAAATATGAAGATAAAACACACTGAAATAAAAGTAAATAATCAGATATAAACTTTATAAAAAAATATTTAAAAATTAAAAAAAAATTATTAAAAAAATATATATATATATATATATATATATATATATATATATATATATATACATATATATATATATTATTAAAACTAACAGTTTATCGAGCACCATACACTTAACCAACATTACACAAATATTTTTGAACAGCAAATCATATATGTAACATAGCCTTGAAATAAAATTTAATTTACATTACCTGCGGGACTGTTTTCGCTGCGGTTCTACATCTGGCAGCCATTTCGTTTTGTAAGATTCCCTGCACAGTCGGAGAAATGTTTCTTCTGGTTTAATTATTTTTGACAAAGGGAAGTCAATTTTCCCGAAATATTAAATAATTATTTTTAATCAACCGAACATCACACAAACAGCTACACACACTGTTGCTGTTATGTAAGATTTCAGGAAAAATTAATAGTAAGTCATATTTCGTATTCGATTTAGTGTGTGTGTTCCTTACAACTTGTATCTTACCCGGAATTTGCATTGCTCACAGCCTTTTAAAAACGTACTACTAATATATATATATATATATATATATATATATATATATATATATATATATATATATATATATATATATATATATATATGAGGGAGAGAGATAATAATAACAGAGTAACAATATTACTAATAATTAAAGTAAATTATTTTATAAAAAATATATTAACATACATATATATATATATATATATATATATATATATATATATATATGTGTGTGTGTGTATGTGTGTGTATGTGTGGGTGCGTGTGTGTGTGTATGTTCTTTCAATAGGTATTACACAAAAACAGTTTAAACATTCTATTAATGTATAATTATGTGCCTTTATGCTTTCACATGTTAATCGACCGATGTGAAGAAGTCTGTGAACAGAACATAATAGCCACTCTCAATAGGTTTTCATAAAAATGCCTAACAACGCTTAGAGCATATTAGTAAATGTATAAAATCCATTAATTCATTTCATATATGAATAGGATTAATTGACCTTATATTGAAGCCATAATTGCAATTGCGCGACCGGCAATATACTTTATTACACTTTCTTCTACATTTAAGGTAGACACTTTTAAAAATGGTTTTAGCAGTTACACTAGCTGATAGTATTTAGCTATATTCGCTTATATTGTTGAATATAAGTACTTTGTAAAATTATTTTAATAAAATATTAAACATATATAATGTACTAAACGCCGGCAATAGTCAAGAGAATTCATAAAATGTGTATTTCAACAACTTATAACGAATGATGGTGAGACTAATCGTTCAGATGTTTACTGTTTAAATGGACATAAGTTGATGTAATATTCAAAATAAACTGAATGAATGCAGAGTAATGTTAAGTAATAGTTCATACAACTATACTAAACTAGTTAATTATATGTCTCCGCTGTGTTGTAAACTACTAATATTTGTTTAATATTGCAATAGTAATAGACTTATTATGTTGTGTATTTTAATAATGTTACGTTATTTTAATAAAAAAAGCTTAACGCAGTTGTTTTAGTTCTCTCTTTCTGTTCTTTATTTTTCTCTTTTTTTCTTCTTTTCGCTTTCTTATTTTTGTCTTTTTTATTATCATTCACCACTACCAGTTTTAATGCATAATTTTAAAACGATGTCTGACTTTCTACAAGAGCAAATGCCCCAGCTGTCCGATAGTGTCTACAATTCTTACGCTAACAGTTGCCAATCACTTCACGTTCGAACAACATCTGTTTACCATTGAGTTATCGCTGATACCGGCTATTGTTGTACTCTTTGAATTACCTATCAATAAGTCTTCTCATTTTCCCAGTAATTCTAGTGCCATTCTAGTTGATATCTTGCCACACATCTCAATATTCGATCCATCCACTCCTTGATACTTTCTGTCGTACTAACAGATGAGTTGTGGATCGTGTTTTGAGGATAGCCTCGAATTATATCATATTTCGTACATATGTAACTTAATTATAACAAACAAATGTCACGCTTTATTGCACACTTCAATTCAATGTTTTGAATGAAGATATGATGTACAACTATCATTTTGTCTGTACATTTTCTCATTAGTGTAAAAATGGGCCTCTCTTCACTAATGCGGTAATGCTGAGGCGAAGTAAACTCGTTGTATATTTCCCCAAAATAGTTAATATAGTATTGTTGTTTAAATGCAGATTTATACAATGTCTTCAGGGAAATAACAAGAAAAACATGCGTAAAACCCCTACTGAGTTGTTGAGTGTCATTACCAAAAAATGACACGATGTGTTCTATAAATACGTAAAATATTCACGTATTTCATTCTGTCAAAGCGACACTGCAAAGTAGTAGGTTCTATAAAAGAATTACATGTATAAGTATATAGCAGCCCATGTTCTACACACTTATTGAACTAATTATCAGCGTTTAGGGATCAATCGTGGTGTGAACCGTTGGTCATTGAATTGTTGTTTCTGTCATTTGTGTATTAGTTGCTAAAAGCGTGTTTCTTTCTGTTGCATATCACAGCATGTTTTAAAAATAAGATTCCGTGGTTACAAATATCTCTTGTATATGTACTGTCAAGTTTTGTTTGTTTAAACACTATGTGGTTATGCTTTTTTTCTGTCTGTTGTGCGATATATCAATCATCACAGTAAATTTTCAAAAGCGTTACACTAATTCCAGGATGTGTTGTTATGATTATAGGGATCTTATGTAACATGTAAACATAGTAGGTGTTGACAGATATGAGAATTTATGAATTTAGATAGCTATACTCACCGACTGATTCTAGATTACGATGAATAGAGTAGCAAGCGGGGAAAAATTAAGAACCGCAATTTAAGTGAATCATATTTCTCATGAAATGAAATATTTTTATCTAATATGTTGCGAACATCCATGGAAACATAGTACGTTTATTATACCGATTCAGAATGTACGTTACTCCCGTGGATACATTCTACCAATTTAAAAGCCAACTATGACACAGGTTCGGGTACTGCTGTCATATTTTGGGAAGAAGTAGCTTATAGAATCTTATAGTGTCTGGACATATTACAATAATCGAATTAACAATTTAGTAAGGAATAGTGTCGCCTATCTCTTACCTCTCTTTCTGAGATGCATTGTTTTTTTTTTGTTTTTTTTTTACTAATAAGACGATCTTTCCATAGAAAATGTTGTACTTGCCTCCCATATTGCACTTACATGTAATACTTTCATAGCAAGAACATGTCTATATCTACACTGCAAATAACTTTCAATTTGTGTAATTATAACCACACGAAATTTCTATGAACAAGCTTTATTTCTAAAAACTTGCGGTTTATAATACATTTTGCCGCGGCACGCCATTGTTATTGACTACAACATGGGCGTATTTAAGAGCAGTTTCAAACGAATCATGTAACGCTATAATCTTCCGAAGATAAGAAAATTGGTCAACATACTTCATCATTTTAATAATATAATTTAGTGTACAATCATTGAACTAACACTCTATGAAACACTTATCATCTAGAGAATGTTAACCTTGGTAAGTAGTGAAGTTTTATTTCATAAACATACTGCTATATATAGGTGGTTATCAAAAGGGTTAACTTTTAAATTGTTGATCAACATTTTAATTAGTAATTCTTAATATAATATGCTGGACATATTACGGAATAGGATTGATAGACACATTAAAATTCAACAAACCAAATTAATTCTTAAATCATTCTTGGCCTCGTTTTTTATAATATATTCGAATAACAAATATACCATTCTATTGTGAATTTACAAGATTCATTATAGAATATCAGGAAATTCTTGCTCATTAATTGCATAGAAATATGTAAAATTGTAATGTTGCTGTTTTATCGCAACCTACTTAACCTTATTTTGTCGTTATTTGTAACCTAAAAAAATTACATGTATAGATTCAAAACAAATTCTGAAAATATTACAACGTTGTAAATACTGATAGTAGGCATCTCGAATAAACAATGTATATTGAATCAAGACCTAAGATAATCAAAGAACAAATTCCGAAACATAAAGTATTTATATGTTTATTAAAAGAGCTGCTCCTTCATTGCTTATATGTACACATATGCAACTACGGTCTATGGGATAACATACTGTTCTGAGACAATAATTGCACTCTGGAAGCGAAATACGAACGAAATAAACATTCCTTGTATATAAGACAATTAATATGCTAAAACAGTAAAATGTCTTGATTTTCTTTTCGACGCTTTTATAATTGTACACTAAGTTGTGTATGCTTTTCAAATGAGTAATTACACTTAGTAAAATATACTGAATCAAACAGTATGGCAATACCTCGTATATCATTATGGTATCGTAACAGAAAATGATTCCACTAAATAATATTGAATCATGAATTGTACTATTCTTGAATTATACAATGAAGCCCTTTATGGTAACCGCTTATCTTTGAGTAAACCTTTATTGAAAATGCGCAATATTAAAAGGGTATCCTAAGAACATTACATCAAAAAGTGAGTGTTAAAATAACGCGACCCTCTTTAAATGGTGTATCTTTATGTATCATTATGAATACCTATTTTAGTGTAAAAAAGCGAAACACATATTCGATATTACGTTACATGTTACATTAAGTAAATTAACAATGGACGTTGTTTATTTACGATAGCCTTATTTTTTGTAAACTTATTCTGTATTATATGAATTGATAACATGTATCTAGAGGAGAGGAACCATAACCCTCCAAAAGATAAAGGTCAAACTCAGATGTTAGTCTACTACTATGTGAATAATAAGTGTTACCGTTTTTGCCAAACATCGTTCTTAACTCTTTCATAAATAACAACCGTTTGATTAGTAAATCTGAAAATATGGTTAATTAATAACCTTTCGCAATTCGGCATATGATGTATGTTGTTGCATTGTCTTATTTTTTCTATAAGCTTATTGTAAACTATTACGTTACGAGTTATATATGCCTTCGTTCATTTCATTACTTTCTGTGCTTACTGCTTTCTTGTTGTTCCTTGTTGTTCACTAGTTCTTTTTTAACTGTATCAATTTAGTCAACTGTACAATACTGTGCATCATAAATATTCCAAACGCATTGCTTAACTTTTCACTAATAATATCCCGGCAGGCATTTAGTTCCATTAATAATTAGTTTGGTTTATAATATATATATATATATATATATATATATATATATATATATATATATATATATATATATATATTCCTCTAGCTGTCTGTTTATTCTCGTTCTCGGACTTTTCACGAAGAATCTATTGTTTATAAATCTTTCCTTATTAGTCGGTAAAATTTCTGACAAATCTCAAGCCAGAATGCTACATTAATTTTAATATAATAGTATATATTGGTAGGTCAACTACTTTAATAGATATTACATTGTGTATGGTAGTAATTGTAATACATCGTCGTTAAACAAATCATCGTTAACAATTAGATATTCACACATTTTATAGACACGCTTGTATGCTTCGGGTATATAGACGACATGTAGTCGACGTCTTATAGCACTCAACAAACTGCATAAATGACCTTCACGAACAAAAATTATCAGAATTAATTAGAAATGTCGATGTACACACATCAGTGTCAGGCACGAATCTGGTTGCTCTAGTATAGAGGTTTTAATTGTTAAAATCGTTTGTGATAGACTAGTCACATTGTAAGGATCGGCAGCCAGTCTTATACGTATGCATTATTAAATTCTGAAATGAATGTGGGTTTTAATAAGGCTGGAAGACAGGATAAGCTATACACACTTTTTAAAAAGAGGAGTGGGTGAATTGAATAAGGCGGATTTGTGAAAAGATTTGAAAGTGAACGCCGTCATCACACTGACATTTGAGAGAAGCAAGAATAGTGGATCTGGAAAATCAATTGCCAAACGATAATGTATGCCCACTTCTGATGGGATTTGTGGATCTTGAATTCGACTGTTTCATAATATCAGAACCCACAAACGATTTTCCTGGAAACTCGTATATTCGATTCGAGTGACGGCCATGAAGACGATGAGAAATGAATATACTATGTAAATATGTGTAGCATGGTTAAGCATTACCTCGTGTCAGTATTTTGATTATTGACAAGGATTACGGATTATTAATATTTAATAATCTTAAATAAAAGAATGGTGAGGACCACGGTAAAAGTTGCAAATAATCTCATAACATGAAACATACGAGCTCAGGTTTAAATAATCAGATTACAAATGGGAGCATATATGTAATACTGGAACTTTGAGACACATGGAAACACAGAAAGTGGAGATGACCAAGGGGATATTTATGTAAATATGCGGATGGATGATGACACACTGAGGGCAGAATTACAACAAATATAGTCATAATAAAAACTGACGTCAAACGTAAATCATAATGAGTACAGTGTAAACAACAAGGACTGATGCGATGCATCTATTGAAAGCTAAATAATAATAAACATGATGTAAACAACAGTGAACTATCAAACTAAGCCGAATAAAGTATTTGAACATGTGAGAAAGATTATGTGATCAGCCAAATTAATTTGTTAAAAAACATATGGGAAAGGCTGCGTAAAGATGAGTTTCTAAAGAAAACATATAAGTCGTACTCTGTTTGGTAAGATTTACTTCGATAAACACGACTGAAATCAATGTGAAGTTTGAGCAGGAGACGGTCTTATTTATTGAACACATCTCACCATCTTGTGACGTAAATAGACTTACTTTTTTTTTAGATATTTCTAAAAGATACAGATGTTGCGGAAATATGTTAAATTATCTTCATATCTCTTTATGGTTCTACTAAGTTAAGTTAAATTGTGAAAACGTCCTTCTACTTTTCTCAAGATATAACTGAAAACCACAAAGTAACTTCCACATTCATAAAAACGTAATAGTCATCTCATCATTTAACTTATCATTAGTGTGGCCACTTTTACATAAACTATTTTCAAATCATCAGTGTTCTTTAAAGTGTGTAGGTTTTGGGTGGTTTACATACGAAACACGATAAGCATTTACAATAAATAGAGTTTGATTTTAATTTTACAGCCTTGCCATTCCTTTTTATAAAATTATAATAACTGAAATTGTTAAACAACAGAACTACTTTCGGCAAACAGTGGTACTACTGCCACTACCACTTCTACTAAAAGGATAAAAATGACTTTGATATAATTCGTATTTAAAATTTTCTCTAAAAAACTCTGCACGTGCATGCATAGAGACGTAACAAATAAATATATATATATATATATATGCTTATATATATATATATATATATATATATATGTATATTTATAAATATATATATATATATATATATATATATATATATATATATATATATATATATATATATATATATATACATATATCACGCCAGTGAAAGCATCTCTATGGTATGTGAAGTTATTGTAAGAATATTGTTTTCATTTCATTCCCACGTCGACTTACATTTATACTTTCAAATATTAGCACGCTATTCCGTTATAATCAATGCTCCAACAACGACAAGCACTGTGCATGCTTTATTGTATCGCATTCCTGAAAGTGATATCTTACGATCTATATTATGCACATTTGTACTTGTAGTAGATGTTACATGAGAAATAATGGGGTGGTAGTGGTTGTATTTATGTGGTATCTAATTCATCCAACATTTTCTTTTGATTCCACAATGAATGTTTAAAACAGCACAATTTCTGGTGTAAACAATGAGAGCATCTTCTGAGGTTTTTCAGACTCAATTGTATTGAAATCTTTTAAAAACATGAAAAGAACAATTAAATGTAATATTTATTTTTGTTGTTTTTATTGTTGATGAAATGTCGAATAAATAAGATCAGCTGCAAAAACGACCTTGGAATCTTCAGGAACTGATTTAAACGTTCGATTATCGATCGTATTGATTGGAAAGGGGCGTGAAAAATACCGTAAAAATACAACATCGCATGTGTGGCTCATCAAAAACCTTGTGGTGTCGCGTTTACCACCAAGATATCAATACAATTCATAATTAGAACTTTTAAAAATTTATTTCCGGGTCATTATTCTTCTTTTAAACATCACATATATTTTTTTGTGATTTTTGATTTACTATTTCCCATACTTCTTCTTACAATTATTATTATTATTATTATTATTATTATTATTATTATTATTATTATTATTATTATTATTATTATTATTATTATTATATACCATTATTATTATTATTATTATTATAAGCATTAGTATGAGTGGTAGTAGTAGTAATAGCACATCAGTATACTTATTATTGTTGTTGTTATTTTATCTTGCATTTCTTTTCATGTCTACCACATTATTTGTATGTTTTTGGTATTGTGTCTGTACGCGCCTTTTGCACTTTTCTTTTTACCATAGAAATTTCATTACGGTATAGGTTTCATATCATCACGTGTCATGAATCGGTGTATTTGCTGTTACGTTGTGTTAGTATTTGTGTCTTGTTGCTCTTGATCTCATTATTATTATTATTATTATTATTATTATTATTATCATTCCTAGTAGTAGTAGTAGTAGTAGTAGTAGTAGTAGTAGTAGTAGTTGTAGTAGTGATGATAACACTATTACTATCAGTCACTTAGCGTTATCCCACCATCATTACTAGTGCTTTCCTCTGGCAAATACCAGCGCATTTGCTTTTGAGAGAGATAACGTATATTGTTTATTAATATCAACACATCAGCCCTCCTCGTGGCTTTCCATTATTATTGTAACACTTGCATTCTTGAAGAACAATCCCCCAGTAATTTATCACTGAGTGATAACAGTTGTTGTGGCTGAAGTCTGAGTGAGAGTTGTCTGTGTGTAAGGGTTATTTTTTAGCATTTGTGGCTGCAGTGCGGCCACGTATAACGATGGTCGGTCGACCAATGTGCCACGGTACTTGCCACCAAGAAAAACACATGTGGTTAACATCGAAAACACCACTTAATTTAAGAACACGAACTCCTGTGTTACACGGAAATTAGACGAGTTTTATTTATGAGAAACGAAATAAGTCTCTAGGAAACATATTATAGATGGCCATGATGATGATATCGCTGTGGGTTAAATGCAAAGACAGCTGCTTGAATTAGAAGAGAGTGTTGCTTATGCGGTGTGTACATCAGAGAAGAATGATGCTAATAATACTGACGATTGCAGTAATAATATTGATATGGGAATAATGAATACCATATGTTCTCTTGATTGCATATCCTAACTAGTGTATACTGTTGCAATTCGTGCGTGACTGTATTTTGTTTATTTATCAGCATTTTTCTCTAATACTGCAATGTAAAAAATATTTATTTTCATTGTAATTACATTTTAAATAAATTATTTAGTGTAAACCTTTTTATCATTCAATAAAGGCATTTGCGACATAATCGTAAGGACAGAGTTATACTGACCAATACTGTTAGGGAGGTGTTCTTCAAGGTTACATTAATTTTTTTTGAAGTTGGTACGATCATGAAAAAAACGATTCAAAGATGTAATTTAAAAAGAAGGTCGGGAGATATCTGCTATTAACGTCAGTACTCTTCTGGCCTCGACAGAACTCTACCGTAACGGGTGAAATGTTGTTGCTAGTCGGGCGCGTATGAGATTTGCGTTGATGGATTATCAGTGCGGTGAGATCAACGAAACACATTCCGTGTAAATACTTGGATACTACTTTAGGGATGCAACATTGCGGCGATCTGACAAAGTTTTGTGGTGTGCATTTCAATAAACTGTAGAAATAAATATGGGAACCTAATCTAAGTATGAGAGCTTTAATTTAGTACAGTGGCCCATATGTGAAATATGCTCTATGCACAAACAAATCAAGCTTTATATATATACAAGCAGGACCCGTGTCCCGGCGTTGCCCGGGGAAATATAACAGCCTGATTTTAATTTATAAGTTAAATAAATAGATTCAGAAAATAAATCATTTCACTGGAAGTAATTTAAGTAATTAAAATAAGATTGATGTTTTACCTTCTGGTGCCAATATGTATAGGCATTGTGGAGAGCCTACCCTTGAACATCCTACATAAAACTGACCATGGCTAAAGCAAGGTGAAGTCAAGTTTAGACCAACCACTGCCAATGATTGTCCTTGGGACTTGTTAATTGTCATGGCAAAACACAATGTAACTGGGAACTGAAGCCTTTTAAATTCTATTGCAGAATCCGACGGAATAATGGGTATTCTGGGAAAGAATGTCAGTTTGCTCCTTGCCACACCAGTTAGTATTACAGCTTCTATCACATGAGGTTTCATGCGTTGGAATTTCATCAAGCAGTTGTTGATTGACGACATGTACCATGTCATTTTTAGTAGCTAGAATTGCTCTCTCCGTTAGCCATTCAGGATGCACATAGTGTTCGGCTATATTTGGATAAACTTTGCTACTAAGTTCTTTGAGTGATGAAACAATTGAGCCAATACCTGGAGTAATATCAATCGTGCCATTATTGGTTGTTGCAAGCTTGCCATCACCTATTTTTAGGAGTAGGGAGGCGAACTCACCAGCCATTGGGTCACTATTGAGATGTACACGCATGTTTGTAAATAACGTTACAGTCTTAATGTACTTCCACAAATATGACAATTGAATGCAAGCATTTAGCTCGTCAGCGGGACTTCCACGTGGAACAATAGGAAGCGTTTGTCGGAAGTCACCTGATAATAAAAGTGTTATGCCACCCATAACAACATCACGTTTCTTGAGATCACGCAATGTTTTATCTAGAGCCTCGAACGCTTGTTTATGTGCCATTGTACATTCATCCCATACGATCAAGGAACAATTCTGTAAAACTTTAGCTGGATCTGATCCTCTTTCTATTTGACAAATTGGATCAGCATCTTTTGTTAAGGATAATGGCAACTTAAATGTGGAGTGAGCTGTCCTACCATCAGGAAGAATAGTGGTTGCAATGCCCGATGATGCCACTGCCACAGCTATGTTGCTTAGTCGTCGATATTGTGGGTAGCCATTTGTATCCGATTGAGTTTCACTAAAGAAGTGTCTGGGATATCTCTTACTGCAGTGTCCATCTTTGAGACAGAGTGAACATCTGTTTATGCTTCCACATGGTCCATGAATTATATGGTGTCTAATGATATCATGTAAAAGCGGATCTGCCACTGGATCCGGTATTTCCGCACTGATAACTGAATCTATGTCAGAGGATCTCAATTTTTGTTGTACCTCCATTATGCTCCATCGCCATCTGAAATTGTTGGATATATACATTTTCTCTGTGAAGCATGCTTTGCAATGCAAGAACAATATCTAATTTAGTGTTTGAGAAAGAGTTATATCTAATCGCCTCATACATTTGCTCGCCAGAAGGTGAATCGTAACATAAAACGGGCAACCCTTTTCACGGCCACCATCGTCCGCCACCAGGCATTTTGCTCATGTGACTCAATCGCAGTCATTTAAAAATAGAGAATAGTCTTTATTATTATAAATAATCATATAATAGGCAATTCCCCTTTCCCAATACATGTTTTTTTTTATTTCGGTTTAGTTTTATTTGTTTTACTTTTCGAAATACTATAATTAACGTTGATGGATTTTCCGCACATTCCTGAGTCTTCTGTCGATGTAAATATATTGTACAAGTCGGTGTTGTATACCCCCCTCCCTCGAATACGATATTTTTCTTTTCGGTTTATTTATATTTTGTTACTTTTCAAAACAGATCCACCACATCAACCTATCAATCCCGCCACACCCCGCTGCTAGGCATTTGACTCATGTCACTCAATCGCAGTCAATGTTTAAAAATAGCGAATAGTCTTCCTTATTGAAAATAATCATATAATCGTCATTTTATTTCCTCCCGACTATCCGAGTACACGTTGTAATGCTCATTTTACAATTGTCTTTTCAGCCCAAGAAAATGGAATTTCTATACAAAGAGCTGTAGGCATCTTTAATTAATCGCTGAGATTGCAATTTCCCCCCCCCCCAACATAGGATTTTAAAAAAATGTATCTATGGTGTTTGTGTATGTTTTGGTAATTTTCTCAAAGTATTTAACGTTGAGGGAACTTTTCACAAGGAAGTGATTGTTAGTGTAATTTTTTTATTAATAATTTAGAAAAATAATAATATTTATTTTTATTGTATGAAATAAACTGTATCAAAATAGTGAACAGTTATTGTGAAAATAAGAAGTTATCATTTAAATGAATAGGCATTAAAAGAATGGGAAAATACGTGCGAAGGAAGAAGTAGGTAATGTCATTTGGCTAATCTATAATTTTTTTTTTCCGAACGTTTTACGTTGGGTCAAATTCTGTACAAGTAAAGTTTTTTGTTTTTATTTTAGTAATTAAAAACGTAATTGTTTTATCTTATTTTTTATAGTTGGAAGTTTTCATGTTTGTTATTATGTAATCGCTGTCCTTTAAGTGTAATAATGAGAAAAACGTAAAGGAAAAATTGATCTTTTCGGTTTGTTTATGTTTTGTTTATTTTATCAAAGTATTTAACGGTTAGGGAAGTTTTCCCAAAGAAGCAATTGTTATTGTATTTTAGTTAGTAATAATTTATAAAAAGAATATTTGTTTTTTTGTGTTAATGATACGAATTAAAAGTTTCTCAAAATAGTCAACAGTTATTTTTGGAAATGAACAGTTATCATTTAAATGAATAGTCATTAAAAGAATGGGAAGAATCCGTCCGAGGCAAGAATTTGGTAATGTAATTCGGTTATTCTGTAAGCGTGTTTTTTTTCTAAACGTAATCTGTTGGTTTTTTTTTCGTAAAGTATTACGGTGGGTCAAAATCGGTAGACGTCAATTTATTTGTTTTGTTTTAGTATGGAAAACGTAATTTTTTTATATTATTTTTTAGAGATGAAATGTTATATATTTGTTATTATGTAGTATTTTGGCGGCTATTGAATTAAGTAGGAAGTCGATTTAATGTCGGAATTTTAGCCGGTACTGTGTTCGTTAATGTCATTCGCTTAATTCCGGAATGAATGTAAATGTGGAAATCATAGTTAGAAATAGGAAAAACGTAATCTGATATTTGCGGAATATCATTGGATTGAACGGGATTGGAAATGAACAGTTATCATTTAAATGAATAGACATTAAAAGAATAAGAAGAATCCGTGTGAAGCAAGAAGTTGGGAATGTAATTCGGTTATTCTGTAACCGTGTTTATTTTCTTTACGTAATCTGTTGTTTTTTTTTTTCGTAAAGTATTACGGTGGGTCAAAATCGGTAGAAGTCAATTTATTTGTTTTGTTTTAGTATGGAAAACGTAATTTTTTTATATTATTTTTTAGAGATGTAATGTTATATATTTGTTATTATGTAGTATGTTGGCGGCTATTGAATTAAGTAGGAAGTCGATTTAATATCGGAATTTTAGCCGGTACTGTGTTCGTTAATGTCATTCGCTTAATTCCGGAATGAATGTAAATGTTGAAATCATAGTTAGAAATAGGAAAAACGTAATCTGATATTTGCGGAATATCATCGGATTGAACGGGATTGGAAATGAACAGTTATCATTTAAATGAATAAACATTAAAAGAATGGGAAGAATCCGTGCGAAGCAAGAAGTTGGGAATGTAATTCGGTTATTCTGTTACCGTGTTTTTTTTTTCTTAACGTAATCTGTTGTTTTTTTCTTTTCGTAAAGTATTACGGTGGGTCAAAATCGGAAGAAGTAAATTTATTTGTTTTGTTTTAGTATGGAAAACGTAACTTTTATATTATTTTTTAGAGATGTAATGTTATATATTAATTATTATGCAGTATTTTGGCGGCTATTGAATTAAGTAGGAGGTCGATTTAATGTCGGAATTTTAGCCGGTACTGTGTTCGTTAATGTCATTCGCTTAATTCCGGAATGAATGTAAATGTTGAAATCATAGTTAGAAATAGGAAAAACGTAATCTGAAATTTGCGGAATATCATCGGATTGAACGGGAGCGGCTATTATTTGTTTGCGTATTGCTTTATATTATGTAGTAAATTAATATCAGGCAAATAATAAATAAGGACGGACTGTTTTGTGAAAAGTAAACTGTGTTTATGAGTACCCGGTGTCGATGAGTGTAGTCACAGTACACAATTGTTAGGGGGAAAAGTCTTTGCTACCATCTATATGGAGTTGGTTTTTCGGAGAGACGTTGATGGTGGGCCAAATATAATATTTTGTGTTAGGTTGGAAAAAATAATAACAACTTTATTAAAACACGCTCGAGTGAATAAGTGTAGTTTAGCGGTGAGTTTAGTAGCCTGTGATGTATGTGGTTATTTTCCTATTCGACGCGAAGGTACAGGGGGAAAAACGTCTTTACTTTATATATAAGATATGAGTAAATAATCATTCAGTATTTTAAATATACAATTAACTCTTTACACGTTATAACATGCATACACTGTGTACGTGTATAACATATTTTAAACACCCATTTTAAATTCTAAATTAATACGTACAGAATTACAAATGTGTTTAACATTTTTTTTTGTTTTCTCTCAATAAGGTAAACCCAATTTGCTTAATAATTATCATATACATAAACTGTAATTTAATTTTGTAAGTCATTTTTTTAATGTTTTATATATCCATACTAGACATTTCTCGTTGTATTTCGATATGTTTGCAATACACAAAATAGAACACGTGATAAGAGTGTAAATTGTACATATTGACCCAGTAATAAAGACACACACTTTTCTAACAGCGGTTGGAACGTTGAACTCGCTTAATTAAACCATGTTCCACTAACCAAAACTACATACTAAAAGCAAAACAAATAAATACCGCTTTCTAGTCCAATAGTATTTAAACATGTAAAACAGAAGAATGGTGGCTCTTAATTTAATAGCATTGTGTCCACCGTTCAGAAGGAGTCGACATACCTTATGTTAAATTTAATTTACTTTTAAAAAATTTGTATTTAATTGTGTACCTTGTAAATTAAACTAACTACGAATACACTTTTGTGTAACGGAAACTAAATTGAACTGCCATCAGGTAATTTAGAATTACAAGTTGGAAGAATCATTATTCAGTAAAAAAAAATATTAAAAATTAAAACCATGGCATAGTAAGCGATAACAATGCACTCATATATAACTGTGGATATTTAATTAAAAACACAAGTAAAATCTATACAGAAATATGATTGGTACTGAAATAGTAAGCGTAGATATTGTAAGACGAAATTGTATATATATATATATATATATATATATATATATATATATATATATATATATATATATATATATATATGTGTATATATATGGTGAATGGGCATATCTCTATGCTGATGAGTCTCGATTGAAAAGAGACGAAACGTATACGTCCATAGATAATAAACAATAACAGATATTTTATATGTGTGGCTCCCTGTAAATAAGTAGACCACTTTAGTTGTAGTACAAACACATCATGACGTCACTTGCTTTATAATGCATCATTCCTTCTCTAATAGAAGTAGAAGGCTTCGACATCAATGCCCCTTTAAAAATGTGTTAAACTATCATTGTGTATCAGCTGTTCAAATATTGGCCGCGCGGTTAACGACGTTGGATTTAAGTTGAAAAATACTTGTAATCCAGGGTTTCGAATCGTGTGACCGATGGTCATATCTCTATGCTGATGAGTCTCGATGGAAAAGAGACGAAACGTATACGCCCACAGATAATAAACAATAACAAATATTATATGTATATATATATATATATATATATATATATATATATATATATATATTAGTTTATATGTTATGTTAACATATCATTTTCATTTGTCGTAGTTACATAAACTTCTATTCGGTAACAGCTATCGAGCATGCTATTATTGAAATAATAATGCCATGGGTGTGTTGCTGTATTGTTGATGCACTCGTAACCTAATTCTGCATGCATTAATGTATAGCATTAATCGTTAAAAAAACACCGCCATCTGAAAATGATATACTATTTTAAATACTTATACATTTCTCATACTTATTGGTGCTTCTCAGAATTTCATCTACGTGTAGATATTTAGCAAACAAATAATGGGTGCGGTGGGAGTTAATTTGCTAACGCGTAACGTAATACTACCACAGTTATTCACACACGAAATGTCAGGTGTGTAATTTAAAAATAATAACTAGACAACAGCAGAATTGACCAGATAAATGTATTTGTATTTAAACAGTTATGAAACGATTTGATTTGTTGTATAAGACAATATATTGGAACAATATAAACGGAGAACTATTTAATAATGACTATAAAAGGCATAACAATCCAGAAATATACAAGTAAACATAAGTATACCATTAACACAGGCACACACTGGATAGTATTAAAAATAACACAAACAGCTTACACTCTGGTTAACTTTGTAATTTTGGTTTAATGTATTTATAGAAGCACTAATAACACGTGTGGAAATTACTCGCTAATATTGTAATGAAGTCTATTATTATACAAAGTCATCTGAAAAGTAGTTTGAGTTACACAAGCCAGAAAATCGGCTCAGTATATACATAACATGAGTTGTTGTATAAGTGTATATAAAATAAATGTTTTATATGACTTTTCAACTAATTATAATTTTGTTAAATCTTATCAGTTTCTTTCACAGAAATAATGCAAACTAATACCTGCCAGCATTTACATATTACATTGGTTTATGAATCATTTTAAGTATTTTATACTTGACAGTGTATATCGCATTCTATGTGTCCCGTAATCTAGGGAACGATTGATGTGCCAAAGACAACACTATCTCTGCAGACATTGCGAATTATGCTTCCTTCAGCAATTTTCTTAGCGCGATCTTTCCCCACTTTCAGAGGTTTTCCTTTGCTTCCTTCTTCCTCACTATGCTGTAAATTGCAGAATATTCTTATCGAGAGCTGATAAAATAATGACATCAAACCCATTACTTTTTCTCATATAATAAGTTTTTGCAATGTTTTTAATAAGCACACCTGATGTTTATAATGTAGTTAAGCACACCTTCCACTATATATATATATATATATATATATATATATATATATATATAAATAAATTAACCGTTCACACCTAAGTTATATCTTTCAAATATAACTTTATATTTTAGACATTTAGTATTAACCATTAAGCACCATAAACCCTTTTTTGGAGTATTTAATATATATTTGTAAAGTGTATGTTTTTAAACGATTAAATACATAAACCAAGGGTTTCTTTGCGTGTGGGTGTATATATATAGGAAAATATTGGAAGGATTTTACAATGTAGCAAATTCAAATATATCGATGTATGGGAGTTAGACAAACACAAGTGTATTGGTTTTGTTTTTATAGTTTATTTACTTCATTAGTCAAGACTTTTACACCGTAATCTTATGTTTATGACCGTGTTTAATAATATATTTCCAGACGAAGCATTGTTATCACATGGAAAGTGTCCCACTACTTTTGAAATGTGTGTGGATCGATTATGCAGCAGAAAATCAATGTCGACATCCACAAACATTTCCGTTTTTTCTTTTATTCAAGCCATGAAATTATCATTTTCATCCTTATTTGGATTATGTATTACCATTTGTTGCACATTTTATCATGTTAATATCTGACATGTTTATTTTCTGTTTTCGATTTTCTCTTAGTGTTTATTTCATAGGCGAAGTAAAGAAAACCCCAATTTTTAGATGTGAGAAACGCTTATATCCAGAAACTGTTTTTTTTTAATTCACGAGATTTCACCATAGATATATGTACATTAAGTTAATCTTTAAGGTATCTAATCTAATCCTTAAATAATAAGTAAGTCGAAAAAAAAAGGTATTGGCAATAGGCTATTGCCTATCACCTTATTCCGTAAGCTTGTTCACCCTCTCTCTCTCTCTCTCTCTCTCTCTCTCTCTCTCTCTCTCTCTCTCTCTCTCTCTCTCTCTCTAGGAGTATTATACCCTTGGAATACTCTTAAATTAACTTTAGAAGTAAAAAATGAATGGATGAATGAATGAATGAATAAATAAATATGTATTTAGATATTTACACTTTATGTGTATATATATATATATATATATATATATATATATATATATATATATATATATATATATATTTTATTTATTTATTTATTTATTTATTTGTTTATTTATTTATTTTTTATTTATTTATTCTTTTAATTTTATTTGTTTGTTTACTTTTTTTATCCCTAGTTCCCCCTTCCCCAACGTCTCTTCTTATTCCTTCCTCCCTCTTCCCCTGTTCCAACGATTCCCTCCTTGGCTTTGATCCATTTCATAATTCAAATTCCTTCTCAAATTTCAAATCTCATTTCTAAATATATTTTTCCATAAGTTATCTCCCTTTGATGACGCATATTACAATAATAACAGCCCACACGTAAATTCAAATTTTAATTGAATAAAGAAAAAAAAAATTAATTAATGAATCATATAAAATAAAATATAATAAAATTATAATAATTAGTATATTAATAAGCAAATGTTTATAATATTTTAACTTTAGTTGATTTTGACATTCTCTGCGTTCCTACTACTTCCAATTGTCTGCTGCCGTATTTCTATGTTTTGACACCGGTTTTTCCCGTTTTTTTCGACCCACTCGGTCTTTTATTGTTGTCTTCTGAAAATGAAAGTTTTTCTTTCGAAAATTTAAGATTACCCTTTGCCGAACTGTTACTTACCAGACAGTATTTACTATTTTGGTATTTAATCAGTTTTTCGTGAAATTATTAATAAATCGTTTTGAGTTTCACTTTCTCTCTTCGTTTATTTCTTTTCACTGGTTCATCTTACGGCAACTACATCGCATTGCTATAGCCTCGGACGACTAATATGCACTTATTTTTTACCAGCAATGCTGCAAGTAAACTACAATCTCCTTTTATATATATATATCTATCTATCTATCTATATATATATATATATATATATATATATATATATATATATTTATATATATATATATATATATATATATATATATATATATATATATATATATATATATATATATATACATGAATCCATGAAAAGATACAATAATCCGACGGCATGAATTTAAAATGGGATAAGCGGAATATTTAAAAAGCTCAACGTTTCGCCCAAATGTTATATGGGCTTTGTCAAAAGCGAACGAAAAAATACATATTATGACAAAAGACGTATTTTGTCATTTTTTTGCATTTTTTCGTTCGCTCTTGACAAAGCCCATATAACATTTGGACGAAACGTTGAGCTGTTGAAATCTTCCCCTTATTCACTTTTAATTTCATATATATATATGTATATATATATATATATATATATATATATACATGAATATAAACACAGACGGCTCAATCACTCAAGAAATAGGGGTATATATTGTCAATTTATATCATAAGAGATTAAAGGGTATAGCAATGTTATTTATATAGTATGAAACACACTATTCTTCCAAGAAAAAAAAACAGTTCACGTGTTGCGTTTTCTTCACTCTATATGCTTATCACTTCTGATTTAAGTAGTAGGCTAAAAGAGGGCACTGTTGTTTTTACCCCGGAGCAAACTGCGAGTCGTGGTTGACGTGATAAGTATTACGTGGCTATTCAATTTAATGTAGTGCCACAACACAAAAAAAAATGTATATACATATTGATAAAGTTTACCTACACATTAAAGGTCGTAATAAATTAGTAATGTAAAACAAAACACCACGTTATCATAAAATAAATTGAGACCCGTATGCATATGTATGCAATGTGTATAAGGTGTATTATTGTGTATGAAATGCAACTTAATATCTAACATGTATCTAATTCACAAACTAAATGAGATACCCTCTTTAATGTCAGCACTCTGAGCTAATATATAGCCCACATAATGTGTTCTATCATTAATACTAGCTTTCTCGCTAAAATATATTTTCCACCCTACTCACCTTATTGATCAACGTTATTTGTAAAAAAACGCTGCTCTTCGCAATTACGTACAGCTGACAAAGCACCAGCTTGTAAAACGATCAGTGAAATGCTTTTAACCTTCATTTTATTTGTGTATTCCTATATATTTAAAGCTTTAGGTATTTCATGAGTATTCATTATATCTGCTGTAACACTGTAGGACAGTAATACTTAACTCAAACACAGTGTTATAATTAACAGACGCGTGTTAACAAAAGTGTGTTACAGATAAACGCGCGTCATGATTCCGGGGCAATAACTGCCACCACAAGCTCCCACAACGTGTGACATGTTGTGCCTTCTTAAGTATATTGGTTCATTAAATAGGTAGACCAGCTTACACCATACCCCCCCCCCACACACAACCTTATTTCGGATGGAGCCAATAACTTTTTCTCTTCGGGTTTATTTTATGAAATCGATAATTTATTTTTATTTTTAAATGTTCGCTTTTGAGAAACAATCTTCGGAGCTGGTACTTCGAATGTGCTACACACGACGTCCATTATTGTTTTTTTTTTCTGCTTTATTATCTTTAAAACTCAAAATATATTTTCTAGATGTTGTTTTAATGTCTCTTATATGTAAATGTTGGCCATTTCATCATATAAACTATAAACAATTCTGATTTTACAAAATTATTCGGAAATAAAACAGACAGTTGAACATCGTATTTATCTTCTCTCTGAACATAACTATCGCTGGTTACATGGCAGATTAAGCGTTATTATTCAGGGTCAATCTATACCCTTATATAACAATGAATTGTACAAGTTTACTCGTGGGACACACCCTTCTTTTGAACACTCTTTTAAATGTATGGACAGAGCGCTCTCCTTGCCAGTTTCTTCACGTATACTACGGGGCGAATTTGAAGTGTTTAACTAGAAAATACTGACAGAACTTTCTTAATAGACTGGACGTTAATTGAGTACCGTTATCCGATATCACACAACCCACGACTCCGAAAGGATCGAATAATTCATGCAGAGAACTAATTGTTATTTCTGTCGTTTGTATTTTACAATTACGTGTCTCTGACCATTTAGTGAATATATCACAACCAGATAATATAATCTGTGTAATGGCACGACAAAGTAAACATGGGGTATCGACCACAGTCGGGTTAGAGCAGGGTTTACATTTCATGGAAAGTGTTTTTACTGTTAACCCAACCCTTTTACATGATGTTAATGTATTACCGATATCGCGATCCAGGTGTGTCCAGTAGAGACAACTACTGCGTAGGCATTATATTCTGCATGTGTACTATGCCTTGATGGCCAACATGAAACTCTCGTAGAATACGTGTTTGCGATGTAGCCGGACTAACCAGCCGATCAATTTACATTATGACATCGTTGAAGATGAGAGATAGTCTCGAAATATGTTGGTTCTGTTATATTATGCCCTTTTTAATATATTTTATAAATATCATAATTCATCGGGTTTTCTTTCATCTGTACCAGTTACATTGGGCACACTCTTACAATAGTGCACAGCGTATTTTTAACCTCAACTTCTGTTTGTAGGGATTCCATCTAATTCGGTTTCTATCGAGACTTTCCCCCGCATGCTCTTGAGCGATGGAATATGCTCCATCATGTAGTTATAATTTGAGTAGAATGATTCCCTATTTCTGTAATATGTAAGTCGTGTGTAGAGGCAGACACTTCCTTGATTCATACGTTGTTAATAAAAGTGTATGGTGGGGTCTAATGTTTCTCCTCTTTTGTTAAGAAAACGATGTAATATTGTTACCGCAAAAATGATGTCAACCGCTTCATATTTGTATTTCGAGTAGCTGTTCCCAGCTGGTGAGTGTGTACCAGATGCATGCGCTATCGTCTTTAACGGACTGTTCTCCATTTAATGTGACATAATTAATCTATGCCGTATGAACTCACATCGGAATCTACAACGATCTTGTGTTCTAGATTATAATGATTTAACATAAATACGACGTGTAAATAGTGTTCATGTTCTTAAATTGCTAATGCCATTCTGCCGTACAACTCTAGTTTTTCATGTTTCGTAGTTCGTTTAAAGGCGAACGTAGGTTGTGCATACTTGGGATGAATACGTAATTGTAATTCCTAAATGGAACGGAAACTCTCTTGAGGCTATATATTTTCTTGAACTGTCCTATTCTTTATTTCACCTTCTCTTTCTGGTCGGATCTGCTTTATTATTGTCGATACATTTTCTAAGATAATTAATGTTCTGAAAAGTTAATGTATGACCCTTCATGTTCTGTAGATTAAGAAGACAGAACTTATTTTGCGTTACCCCTATGTTTGACTTGCAATATATTAAAACCATGCTCTTTTGCTGCCAAAAGTATACCCACGACGCCCACCACAAAGAAGTAAACGCACTGAAGTCATCTCCTACGGGAACATGTGCTACAATAATTAATCCTCAAATATTTTCGAAATAATAATGCAAATATTGGCCTAATTCGACGGGTTTCGGGAGAGATTAGTGTAACCAAGCGAACACTACGTTATACAATTTACAGGAACTGTCTAATTCAAAAAGACAGATAACAACTTCACTTTTGTGTAAAGGGCACATACATGCGAGGTTGAAATTCGTTATAGAATATAAGGATACGGGCAAATTGTATTGGGATAAATATTGATGGGGAGAAATAACATCATTGTTATTATGTGTGTAGATTATATTACCACTCCGACTTACAAGTGAACACCATACACACTGGAAATGTTTGTGCTGAGAGTATAATCAGTCATTGAAGTAAGGGAAATTGCCGAAAGATTAAAGGGAAAGCTAGACAAACATGCCGTTTAGAGGTTTAAGCTGTCACCTGGTTGGATTTCCCAACAATGTAATGCTCCGTATAGAACAAAAAGATAAACGAAGAAGTGTCATGCCCTCAAAAATGTTAATTACTTGGTATGGGCAAGTCAGTACACTTGGTTTAATCTAATTAAGAATCAGTGGCTATATTTGAGAATCCAAGTCGCAAAAAATTGTACAAATATGTGGTTATATTTTTCTTTTTCCGACCAGTCTTTCATCCAGCACACACACCAACGTAGTCACCAACTCAAATCACCAACTCAAAGTGACCTCTTCCTTCAAAACATTCCCCTTTTATTGGCAATGACATTGCATTCATGCAAATGAGCATGTACATTAGCAGTGAGCTCTTCTGCCAGAGAGATCAGGAAGTAATGGGTAGTCTTTGCTATAACTAGCCATTTCACTCAGGTTCTGTTTCTTTATGAATCCATTCCTTGCTGGGGTAAGTGCTACTTTGCTAACCACACGCCCCCTTGATCTACACGATCATCACTAGTTAGCCCATCACGTAGTCGCTCGACCAACATGGCGGGCGTCTCTCTCGCTGCGATCTCCGCGGAGCGTCTTCGTGAATGTCGCTACTTGGCTTGACGTCGCTTACTTCTTCTGATGATGCCACCACTGCCGGTCGCACATCAAGGATGTGTCGAGGGATGCTGATGATGGATACATTGTTCGGGGACTGGACACTTGTCACAATCTCCCTCCCCCAGCGTGTGGTACAGCGAGCGTGAGGCGGTTTGATCCACCCTTCATCTCCCACTCGCACATACGCTTGCTTCTCCCCTTTCTCCGTAGCTACGGGCGTTGTTCGGGGATGCCGCCACTCGTACTTGAGGGCTGCCCTCTGTGGCACTGACTCCACTTTTTGCCCTGTCTTTGGAGCCATATTATAGCAGAAGACAGCTTATGGCGGTGAAATCTGGCCCCTTTCAGCAACATCCTTGATGGTCCTGTGATGGTGCTTCACAATTCTGTTTCCGCCTGGTCTATATGCAGCCCTGAAATAACGCCGCACTCCCCACTTATCCAACACATTCTTCAGGGCTGCTGAGCGAAAGGCATTCTATTGTCCATTAGTACTTCCGTCACTGGACCCCTCTCCAAAAACACCTCTTCCAGGACCTTTGCAATCTCACCTGCGTTTTCCGCTATGGCCCCCCTCCAAATGGTCACTTTTCCAGGTCCACAGTCGACCATTGACAGATACGGCCTCTGTCGATAGTGCGTCACGTCTATCGCTAACCTGCTTCAGTTCTCTGCCACCTTAACCTCACCAAATTCGTGTCTACTCGGCGCAGGGTCGACTGATTGACACCAGTGGCATTTTTCAACCACTGTCCTGACGGTCTCCTTTGTGATTCTGGGGTCCACCTTCCTGGCCAAGAACAACGTTCTATCCACTCCGAAATGGTGCATGTCATGCAAATCCTTCGGAGTCTCTTCAGCCAAGCCACATATTGCAGCAGCCGATTCATTCGGCGCCTTGAGCCAGGTCTTCCTCACCCTCGTCATCACATCTGCTCTGTTCTTCGCTGAGGGAACGATACTGATCCTGAGTTGAAGATCAAATTCCCTAATCAGCTCCCTTAGCGTCATTAATCGACGCTTCACGAGCATCTCGTCGGCGCCTTTCGTCTTCACTCTCCTTTCTCCTGTAGCTTCGGACTGGACCCAAGAGAACACAGCAGCTGAGTCGGTCTTCACCTCAACATTCTGTAGCTCCCATTTCAAGGCTAAGTTGATGCCCTTCATAACCGCATCCAGTTCCGCCACATTTATGTGAGCCACGTCGTCCTTCTTCCGCAACCAAGCAACATTTTCTGCAGTGGCACCACCTATCTCCAAGGTGACCCCCACTGCTATACTGCTTGCATAACACCACACAACACCTTCTGCACTGTTGGGTGCGTGCCAAACACCTGTCACTGGATTCTCCCTCTTCACCTCTTCAATAATCTCTTTCATAATATCCACAGTCTCTTTATAAGCTCCATCCTCCCACTTCACTCCACTAGCTCGCCTTTTGATGTAACTACATGCAGTCCGCAGCCATCCTGCAATCGGGTAATGGCCCACCAGTCTCCCGCATATCGAGAAGAGTTCCCGCCTGCTTAGTTTTTCAGATACCTCCGGGATTTCATTTCTCCTCCGGAACACTAACCTTCCTGTCTGGTCCTTCCTTAGTTGGAGCCCTAACGCCGCTCCCCCCTCCAACGATTCCGGGCGTTTCGCGATTGCAGGATATAACCACAAGCTATTTTGGCGAGAACTATGGCAGGAAAGAGGATCAGCAGTGAAATGCTGAAGACGTTCTCTGGAATGGGGGATGTTGTAGCCTGGCTGAGCAAGGTAAAACTTGTCGCTTAGTAGCAGGACATCGCGGATGTGGCCAGCTTGATACCGCTGTATCTTGATGGATATGCTCTGGCCCTATATTTGGAGATGCGGGAGGAGGATCGGTTGTCTGCAGACGCCATTGAGGAGAAGTTGAAGGAATCCTTTACTGAAGGATCATTTGTGGCATATGGCAAACTAAGCCGTATGGTATGGACGGGAAGGTCTGTCGATATTTTCGCCAACAACATCCGGAGGTTGGCGGGACTAGCAGGATTCAATGGAGAAGGCATTCGACGGATGGTCTAGATGGCCTTCATCAATTACTTCCCAGACCATATTTCCATAGTTCTGCAGCCACTGCCTGGTGTAAATACCATGGAGGTGGCGGATTTGATTACACAGGCTAGGGTACTGGCCAGGCAAAAAGAGCGTGAGCAGGGAAGCGTAGCTGTCGCTCAACGAAGCAAAATGCAGCAGGAGATTGTGAAGGACGAAGAGCCGAAATAGCTTGTGGTTATATTTTTCTTTTTCCGAACAGTCTTTCATCCAGCACACACACCAACGTAGTCACCAACTCAAATCATCAACTCAAAGTGACTTCAAAACATCCCCGTGGTATTGCCAATGACATTTCACTTATGCAAATGAGTATGCAAATGAGCAGTGAGCTCTTCTGCCAGAGAGATCAGGAAGTAATGGGAGGTCTTAACTATAACTAGCAATTTAACTCAAGTTCTGTTTCTGTATGAATCCATTCCGTGCAGGGATAAGTCATACTTTGTTAACCACAAAATAAATATGAATTTGAAGACACTATTTGAGATAACAGGTAATACATAGTTGACGTGTTACGCACTTCAATAGCGACACCTCTTATTCAGTAGTTATTAAATATTGATCCATCGTGTATATAAGTTAAAGTACTTGTAAACTCGTCATACACAGCAAAATAAATTAATATCAAAAATAATATGAAAAAAGGTAATTGTTTAATAATTGATAGTTGTCAGCCATTCCAAACTTTACACCAAGCGTGTGTGAGCATCTTGGATGCCTGTGTTTGTCTACAATCCGATAAGTTGCAAACAGTCAAATCTTTCCCCCAGCTACAAGTAGTACGAAATGACATGGGAAATGGAAGAGTCCATTTACAAACACAGTACACATCTTTCTTTTTCGGGAAATATGAGAAAACATGTGAATCGTAGAAACAGTAGCTGCATTTTATCAAGATTGGGTACCGAGTTAATTCCGTGTTGATTAATGATGGTAGGCTGTTTGATCTTATTACGAAAAATTAAAATATATAAAGCGAATCGGATGTGGCGTCGTTATAGTTACTACTAGATTCATCTGAAGAAATGTTGAAGAGAAGAAACAAGAAATAGAAAGCGGGAGAGACGTCATCAACATCATCAGCAGTAACAGTATAATCAGAAGGCGCAGCTACATCATCACACAACAACCACCACTATAACTACAACCACCACTGCCACAATTACCAATAGAGAATCGAATCAAAACGTTAAAACAATTTGCAAGGTGTTCAACAAAATGATAACTTATTTTACAGTGTTTTGTAAAAATGTTATAACATGCATAATGGACGTAGTCTATATCATCACGTAATGCTAATGAGTGGATTGTAATATCACGATATAAAATGGGGCAATATATGTGAGAATAACTTAATATGCTAGTTTACATTGTAGGAATACATATATGTGCGTTACGTGCATGAAGCTTTAGCTCTATCTTGATGAGTTATATTTTAAAGAGATATCATATATCTTTAATTTCGTTAACCATATATATACATATATATATATATATACATATATATATGATATTATATAATATTATGTTATATTTATTCAATTCCAATTCCATACAAAACAATCAAAAGGCATAATTTGCATCAGTTCCCTCAATTTCTTCATATTCGTCTTACATACAAAACTATCAGTTTTTCAATATGTAACAATTCGTAGACAACACGTGCATTTTGGCGGATGGATAAAAACATTAACTCATGCTACGTATGTATTTACATTGCTTTTAGCATGGACATTCAAACAAAATTAATAAAATATGATATATATGTCCTTAATGGTGTAATAGATTTTCATTGAGGTTGTATTTGAACCTTTTTTAAATACTTAAAAGAATATGAATTTTTATATATAGTTTCCTCATCAAAACCTAATGATGATATATATACACAATATATATATATATATAGGTATATATATATATATATATATATATATATATATATATATATATATATATATATAGATATAGATATATAGATATAAAAAGAGAGAAAATGCTATATATATATATATATATATATATATATGTCAACCCTATATGTGTTTGTGCTTTCATGACTTTTTTCTTTATATTATCATCCTGATGAATAAAGACGAAAAGTTGATGCACACATAACACAACATCCATTTTTTGGTTTTCCTTTTTCATTTTCCAATATATATATATATATATATATATATATATATATATATATATATATATATATATTCAGACGGAATAACTATTCGTAGACATTATTTTTTAATATTCCATACCATTAACTAGAACTAGGTATTTATATATATTTTATTGTATAGAAGTTTATACAATTTATTCAATTTAATAGGTGGAAAGGGTAATGAAAAATTATGTATTATCATCATTGAAATATTTTAAGTAAAACATTTACTCAGAACTCTGATCTAATTTTCCGATTTTTTTCTTAAAGGTGATGTTCAATTTTCATTGGTTCTAATGAAAAAAAGAGAATGCTAAAAAATGGCTAAAATAAAACAATTACATTCCGAATAAATTATTATATCATTTTTGTCTCTTAAAATTGCAGATACGTTTCAGTGTGTTAAAAATAGAAAGGCAATTTTGTAAAGTTTAGAACTTTAAAAAATAAAGTCAATTATAAAATTCCGTTGGCGTAGTGCCATTTCAATTCAAAGTATTAAAAATCGCTGAGTTTAGTAAATCAATTAACAAAAGAGATTTTTTTCATTTGCAAGTCACGTTCACCTCAATAATGTTTCCCATCGTTATAGTCTTTGTGAAAATTTAGTTTTCATATCTTTCGTTATAATTTTTACCGAATATATATTTGAAGCACGCAATGCCTTCTGGTATTGATTCCCGGCAAATATAGACGGCCATCTGAAATTATTTTCTCTCTTATTGAAGCTATTGTAAACAACTGTCTTTCTACAGCGGAAAATAATTGCTATTCAACAAATTAATTCTTAGTTTTGAATGAAATGCCTATGATCAAACTTGATAATATCATTGTTATATTCATTAAACGCGAAATATTTTTTCAATCGTCATTTTCGTCATTGTTTACCTCCATTTCAGTCAAACCTCTTCAACATCAGTGATCCTTAATTAAAATATCGTATTATTTTATTTTTTATTTAATTAAATGTACGCTTTTCATTAGTTTCCACTGATAATTAAGGTCATTAGATTAGACTTGTGAGGCATTAACAGAAATGCGACACAATTAACTAATAAATAAATATTTATCGAAGTCAAGGTTTTTCATTAATGTGTTGGACGAGCCTTTCTACACTCCCTGGCAATGACATTCAGCTTTGGTATTTTTCAATATATATTTAGAAAAAGGTCAATGAAACTTAGCTTGACAGATTGTATTTATTCTTTAAATTAAACAGAATAGAACACATGAGTATATTGTTATGTAAGCTCATACCTTACAGCTCCTCTATGAGCGTTCTATAACGTTTAGGCATGGTGTCTTTTTTTACAAAGTCACAAAATGATATATTCTCATCCAAGAGTGACTTTTATTTACAAAATGTCTACCAACCAATAATCTGTTTTACTGTGTTCAACATGTCGTTTATCTGGTTAAAATCGATACGTGATCCGGGCAAAACCTTGTTTTAAAAAGTATCATTTAACACTTTTCGTGATAATAATTAGTGTAAGATGGGAAATTATCACACAGAAATAAGGCATTTACTCGGAAACATGAAAGAAACCCACTTTTAAGCTGTTTTTTTTTTCTTGGAAAAATGTGCATTACTTTGTGGCGATGCTCGTATCATACAAAAAGAGTTCTCCAATACGAGGTGATGAAAATTCACTCAAAACCAGGAACCTTCATTTTTTATACCAATCAATAGATTGAAGACAATTAACCCTGACTCTCATGCCTGATCCTTTTAAACATCGTTCGAGAGGTTATTTACCAAAGTAAACCCTGGCTGATTATACTATACAAGTCTTGGAAACTATTCGGATGGAAAAAGGTTCGTATTTAGTAGAAAAATTGATCTCATATATAGGGATGATTAAGTTTATCTGCGTATTTCCCTGATTATATATCGTTTTATCTGAATAACCTTGCTTTTATTTTTCGTGAAAATGGCTTACTCTCTCAGGTTTCAAACTAATTTGTAAGGGGTAGTTATTTAAACGAATAGTGTCCTGTTGAGCCTTGAGACATATCTCTTTGTTAATTTTGTGGGGCGGTCTGAGTCTATATTCTTCTCAACATTACTTTTGTGTTTATAGTATTTACAAAATCGTGTCACTGTTGAAAAGCAAGTAACACATTTGCCCTTGTTTTCTCATCTCTACAATTTTTGATTTTATAATTTCATCCATATTCTAATTGTTCTGCTTAAGTGACATTTTATAATTGCTACTAAGATTGTCCTAGCAGCTCAGACACAAATCACGAGAAAGCAATGATCTGCTATCAATTACAATTCATGAAAACTCAGTGTTAACAACGTTATTACAAAACTAACCAGGTCATTTTTTTTCTGTCCGGAAGTGTATTTCTACATATACGAGGAAGGTTTGGTATTTATAATCTATCCAATTCAAAATAGATAATACAGTTTATATATGAATACATGATATATTAAATCGTAATACATATCAGCTCTCGGCGACGTAAAGGAATTTCTCGGGGTTAATGTATATCTCCGAATACACCGACTTTTTATAATGAACCTTGCAGTATGATTTTCACTCTAATCATTTTCGTTGTAAATTGTAAAGTATAAAGAAAACGAATGCACATGTACGCTTTGTTGTGTGAGCAATTATCTGTTTGAAATCAGACTCTAATAGTTTAAGGAACACGATGATATAAACTGAAACTTACCCGTGTATCCAACTTTGTTTTTAATGGTGCACTCTGACAAAATAGCAGGCTAAGTAACAGGGGTGACTATATCTCTCCATAGATAATGTATAATTCATATGAACATATATAGTTATGGTGTGAAACTTGTTTTATATGGAAACACTGTTGGACGTCGATATCGGTGTATACATAGAACGGCACCCTTGCGACACCCAAATTATTTCACACAAATGAATAACATTAGTTTCAAATATTGTCAGGGAATGCTTATAACAAAGTCAACGTCAAATAAGACACCATATAAAAACATAGCGAATTGGCTACGTAAAATGAGACACCTTCTTCTGTCTATGTTACAGCTGATCAACTAAATCGTATATGTTACCTGAAAATGGAAATGGTTACACCATCTCTTTAATCGCAACATCAAAACTATTGTCTGAATAAGATATATAACATTACTGGCTAGTATTTTAAAACATATTTTAGATACGAATATAAGTAAATAGTTCAACATTTCAACGCAAGCACATGAGCTTCACGTATTCAGTATTTAGCCACTGCATATTGTAACTTACTGTCCATGCGTATCTACCGCTCTTAGAATTGGACACGTTTGCACTTTGACAGCTATCCTATTTTAAGTATAGAAAACATATCGCATTATAAATCAATTATTGTAAGCATTTCTTTGCAACTTTATATACAGCAATAATGCCAGTTTATATTCTAAAAGTAAAAGGTAGTAAAAGAAGAAACATATGGTATATCTTGCTGGGAGCGATTGCCCATAAACCAATGACTTTTCCCTAGCTCTCCATGGGAATTTCTTACTAACAAAAATGGATATTTGAAAACTGGCCAAAGATTTGCAGGCTCAGATTACAGTCCTTACGATATAAACAAAAAGACACGCATAAAAATGAGGAAAACATCTTAGCGGTAAATTTATAATAAAATATGGTAATTTGCCAGAGATGCACATTCTTCTAATACTCCATCCTGTCTCTAGCGGTCTTTATAAGAATGAAAAGGAAAAGGCGCGGCGCTCTAAAGACTGGAATCGATCACCATGGTTATTAATCTGACAAAAGCACTGCATTCGGCAGAATAATTATGCTTTGTATCATTTTCCAACTGAAGAATTTAAGTTATGATTATCGATCTATATTCCTCTGAAGATTACAAAATACGAAACAATAGTTAATGGAATATTTTAATATTGGACAGTGTCCAGCACCCGCATCTATTGATGATTTTTTCTGCAAAACAAATGTTGGAGGGTTTACCGATATGCGGCTATCATAAATAAACTTGCCAAATCTGTATGTATATTTTATATTTGTTATTGACTGTACCAGAAGAAGATTATTTTTAAGTTCAGTTGAATAAGGAAAGAAAACCATAACATGCTGAGTAAGCAACCTTGTCGGATGAAAGTGACTGGGTTTTGGACACATTTTCTTCAAGATTCAGAAATTGAATTAATGAAATAAAAATAGCCAAAGTTTCTGCGGCAGACATATATGTCATCATATACTACCAGAAGATATATATTTTTAACGAATGTTTCGGTAAGGAAGCAAGTAAATAATCATATCTGTTGTGATTTTTCGTGTTATGTACCGACACACAACCATCAGATCTCTTATCTAATAAGCAGAACGACTAAACCTAACAGTATACATAATAGTATTAATATAATGGGTTTTAATATTATTAGTAGAAACAACATATAAAAAGGAGAATATGGGATTTTAGGACAAGTCTGTATCAATTTGGTAATTAAACGTGCAGGTTATGTATGTGACTGGTGTCAATATGACGGATACATTGAGATCGGTATTGATGAGGATTTAATTCGTATTAATCCCGCTTTATATATGAATCTGATATAATGCAGTATTAGTAATAGTATCGAAATGTGATTGATATGATTCTTCTGATTATTTTTATTATTATTATTAGTAGTAGAAGTTGTAGTAGTAGTAGTAATAATAATACTAATAGTAGTAGTAGTAGTAGTAGTAGTTGTAGTAGTAGAAATCCTAGTAGTAGTGGTAGTCCTCAGGAGAATAAATAACATAACTTAAATTTAACGAAACCACTACCTGTAATTTCGTTTCCTGTAACACCAATATCAGCCAGGGAAATCCAGAGACGGAATGCTTCAGCAATGGTGACATCAATAGATAACTATCATAAGACAGCGTTCTTAGATTAGGGTACTGACGTTTGCTTTTAAAATCTTATATGTTCTTTCAAAATAATCCATATCGATTCTTAGGCATAGTGATGTGACCTTGAACAATATCAATAAGATGTAGTGAAGTACATTATCTGTGTTCATCTAATATGATTTAACTGTTCTTTCGTTTCCCCATAATTCTCCCGTTCGTGAAGCATTATATGGATTTCTCTAGGTTGAGACAGGCTATATGCGTTGTTAATTTCCATAAACACATGCAGTTCATGTGTTCCTCTAAATACACACTTCTCATTATCGAGAACCTTTTTTCTAGGGATTGCTGAAATTATCGCCGTTATCTTCCGTAATATTAACAGCTCCTTTTTAATCTATTTAAGTGATTTAACAAATGTTCATCTATTAACACTATCAATGTAAATATAGTATACTTTTCAGATACGATACATTAATTATTTATATTTCCTAAAGATAGTCGTCTGTATTATGCTCCCAAAACTCCCCTTAATATACTCCAAAGTAACTGAAATTCGGGAAATATTTATTAATGCCTATTGTTAAAATTGCACAAAAATCGGATGTACCTGAAATCTCACGAATGAATTACACCCATGTACATGATAACAAATTGAAAAAAATATAACTGACATAACCAACACTTTCGAGAAAAGTCAATCGGTTCCAAAATTTACAATGATCAGTTTATTAGTTTTAGAAACAATTTGATATATATATATATATAAATTTCGTGTACAACAGAATCGTAGGATCAATTTTAGAGGAAGCATTATTTTAATCAATGAAACAGACGAGTGGAAAAAAAGGAAAATTTTAAAAATTATCTTAAGGCCTTATCGTCTGACCCTCTGAGAAGAAACGTCAGAATGGTAGATTTAAAACTAAAAGTCGAATGCATCATAACGTTAGGAGATTTACCCTTTTTTTCTTTTCTTTCTTCTCAATCGTTTCCTCCAACTGAAATAAGTTTTTCCCGTCATATCTCATTCGACTTTTAGTTTTTAATCTACCATTCTGACGTTTCCTCTCAGAGGGTCAGACGATAAGGCCTTAAGGTAATTGTAACAATTTTCCTTTTTGTTCCACTCGTCTGTTTCATTGATTAAAATAATGCTTCCTCTAAAAAAAAATATATATATATATATATATATATATATATATATATAACAATATATAAATATACACGCATGTACCCAAACTATAAATACATGCACAGCCTAATTGTGTAAAATCTCCCATAAAAAAACACTTGCTGAAAATATGTATTCGTAAATAATCAATGGTCAGTTGTTTCGTTTAGGAGAGTTTGTTATACAAAGTGAGTTTGAACAAATACTATGAATATATATACATATATATATATATATATATATATATATATATATATATATATATGCATATATATATTTGTATATAAATACCTTATATATCTATATATATCTATATATATATGCGTATATATAAATATATATATATATATACACATATACACATATACACATATACACGTATGTGTGCATCCATACCAACATTATTAAAGTGTTAATAACCAATGCACACACGTTGCATAGATTGTTACATAGAAAATATATTTCTAAAGTAATAACGACCGGTTCATTAGTTACTAAACTGTACATATAAATATGAAAGTATATACACACTATCGAACTTCATATATAATTTTATATATATATATATATATATATATATATATATATATATATATATATATATATACATATATACATATATATATATATATATATATGTGTGTGTGTGTGTGTGTGTGTGTGTGTGTGTATATACGTGTATACACACATATAAATATATATATATACATATATATATATATATATATATATATATATATATATATGAAAATATATATATGTGTTTCGGGGAGGGGGGGTAAACACATATATATGCATATATATACATATATATATATATATATATATATATATATATATATATATATATATATATATATATATATACGTGCCTCAGATATATACATTATCTTTATTAAATGTCCATGATTACATATATGTATACATATTTCTATATGTATATGTACATACATTTTGTATGTGTTAAAAGTTTCGTCGTAATTAATGTTTTTATCATTATATTGTATAGTGTTTATGAATATTTACTCGACTATGTTTTAGGGAAAAGTTTAGTGAAAATTATTGTGTTCAATCACGTATATTTAAGTGTAAAGTATAAAACTGGATCTCCCTGAGTAAAATAGAGAGTTTGTATTTCTTAATGGTATGCGATCAGTGTTTCTTTATTTCCTATCATTATTAGCATTAACTACGAATACATATTTTGATATGCTGCGAACACACAATGCAAAAATCGGATCCGCTTAATCATATTTCGGTTAATACAACAATGTTCATTGTAATTGGTTAACTCGGAGATCATAAGTGCATACACTACCAACGATTTTTTGATTAATAATTGCGTAACAGAATTCGAAACAATTAATATCGTGACTCATAGGGAAAAAACATTTAAACAAACATTGTCATTTTAAAATGAATGAACTTAGACAACGGGTAAGTTATATGTATGTTTTATTGAATATTTAAAAATGCACCATTTGTAAACGTGTTTAATAAATACCGCATTCCTCAGGGATAATGTGCTCATTGGTAATAGTGTGTACATCATCAGGAACAAAATAATGAATCGATAATTTATAGACATTTAACAATAAAGATATAAAGAACAAACAATTTAAATGTAATATACGTTAAATGTTTTGTTCATGGATTACTGAGGTGTTATCAAGTATCCAGGTGTCATATATGTTCTATGCTCATAAAGAGGCGAGAAAATATTTCCTATTAATATCAGTCATAATTGTCGTACTTTCCAGAGCGTCTCTTTGTGGGAACTGAATTTTTTTTACGTTAGAACCGACATTGTGTTAACATTAACTTCATGCGGAGGCGTATTAACAGAAATGCATAATAAGTTGATGTTAAAGTTTACTGTAGAATGATTTCTGGGAATAATCAATGCCTATTAAGTATGATTGACACGTGTTTGTACCAGTATATAAACATGTACACCTAATACAGTGTTCGTAGCTGATTAATTTAATTAAATATGTCCGATGGATTGATCGTGGTTGGACGTCTCGATAGTAAGTTTTACTTTACGACTCGTACCTAAATGCGTGGATTTATCAGTAATTATAGATCAGGAAACTAATTTCTAGTAACGTGTAATACCATAAAAAGAGATTCTATGTAAATAAATGCATGTATTTTACACCGTAAAAGTTAAATAAAGTGGCCCAAAATACATGGTACGCATTGCTTTATGTAATATTTGACTTAGTTTTAGAATCAATAGTGAGGGACATTTCGAAGTATCTCCAAGTATTAGTGAAGCTGGGAAGATTTAGATAATTATTGGATTTACTTTATCTTATGTCAGCACACATGTTGCACGTCATTTGAAATCATTTTTCTTATACGTTAAGTTAAATTAGTTGGAATAGCATTCACCGAATTCTTATCAGAGATGTTTTCTGATTGAGATATATGCTTACTTAGAACATGCATATTTGAGTTTGTTACAGAAACAATTATAGTTATTAGTTATTTATTAAGTGGCAAACTCTTTGTATTCGGAGAGTAAGTTAGGCGCGTACATTTTACTTTGTCGACTGTGCGATCGATATAAAAAATGTAGTGTTTGAGAAAATAGAGCTCAACGAGTTTAATAAAAATAATGCAGTGTAATACTGATTAAAACAAAATAAAATACCGTAAATTGAATATACCTAGTGCCAACACCTCTCTGTTTCGAGGGTAAAGTAAAACATTATCATTATTAATGATAAGTATACCAGTTTTAGACAGTCTTCGCTAACTTAATTCAAACCCGGATGAACTGCTTATAAAATATTGGATTTTACCAGTAGCATATATAACACACACCGTGATAAAAGATAGCATGGAATAAGTGTTACGCACGCCCATCAATGATGTAGATTCATTTTGTTTATGCATTTGATTTGACAATAAAACACTATTACATCTCGAAACTGGCATATTAGACTGTACATCCTATATACGTCTCGAATCCAGAGGTTGCGTCAAGATTACATTATATGTCAGACAATTCTCAGATCAATCCCATTTCTGAATCTGCAAATCTCATCGATGACTCGTGACATACCCAAACATAGTAGAATGTTAACAATAAATACTAAACACTCTTTCTTAAATATATATTCTAACAAACTTATAACTATTAGCCTATATATATGTATATAAATATATATATATATATACATATATATATATGTGTGTGTGTGTATATGTATCTAAATATATATATATATATATATATATATATATATATATACGTATAGTTTGGCAGCAAATTGTTATTAAGACAGGCTTCATTAAAATGCACAGTTCTGCTTTTTTGAGATTTTCTTGGTTAGTCGTTCGACTCTTCGAGCGATGTTACGATCGTGTGGTAGTTGCTGGTTCAGTATAGCACCCATCGTTATGGTTTGGGTCAAATCTCGAGCGCTTTCGGAAGTCTCGTCATCTTCAGGAGGTTGATTTTAGCTGATATGGGTCTTTTTCCGCTTCCATTGCATAGCTTTTTTTCTTCTTCATTCTTTAACCCTCTCCCGACGTCTTATGTACCACCTGAATAAAACCAGTGCCACACAGAGACACATAATTACCCACAATAAAAATATAAAATCCGCCGAACTTCAGAAAAATACAAATCAACAACATTCGAATTATACACAGAAATAACTGCACTAACCGACTTAAAATATTCGAAGCACTATAAACAAAATCGCATTTACGACTGGCATTGATGCCCTTTCCGTATTTAACAATTAACACTTAAGGAAAAAAATCTATACATATGTAAATTAATAAAACATAAATAAATTAAAGAATGAAGAATAAAAAAAGCTATAAAAATGGTAGCGGATAAAGACCCATATTGGCTAAAAGTAACCTCCTGATGATGGACTAGACGTCCGAAAGCGCTCGAGATTTGACCCAAACTATAACGATGGGTGCTATACTGTACAAGCTACTACCACATGATCGTGAAATCGATCGACGAGTCGAACGACTAACCAAGAAAATCTCAAAAAGGCAGAACTCCGTATATTTTAATGAAGCCTGTCTTAATATATATATATATATATATATATATATATATATATATATATATAACCTATATATTATAACTCAGTGAAATTCACTTTTTATGAAACATCAATATTGGTAATCACACTCTAAGAGATGTTATAGTGTTTGATTGTCAACACATGTGGGTATCATATATATTTATTGTCTATGATCAGATCATCAGTACACATATATATCTATTAATCAGTTACAAGTAAAACTAGTAATACAACTTTTAATAATCGAACACCCTTAAAACAAAAGAAACCAACCGTGTTCTGTCGTTATTTTATTGCAGACTATAATACTGTGATAAAACAGGTAAATGTGTATATATATATATATATATATATATATATATATATATATATATATATATATATATAGTACGTCAATGAAAATTAATAGGACCTGTAAATGGAAGAAAATCGGTATTTTCAGTTGTTCAAAACAAGGTGCAGTTTAGTTAATAAAAACATTTATTTTTCATCTCTTTCTTTCCTTAAACCAGGCTTTTCAAAGATTAAAATATTATCATCAGAGGCAAAATTATGATTGATAAGTTGACAGGATAGGACTGTCAAAGTTCCAAATTTGAAAAATTTTCTTTTAAAATTAAAAAATTTAAAAAATTAAAAAAAAATTTTTTTAATGTTCAAACGGGCAAGGGAACCACCAATAACGAAATCCAAAAAACGTGGGGCTCAGAAATATTGGTAAATCTAGAGGAATCTGTATAGAAATCCAACGACGGCGATTCCATTCAGGCCTGTTGTCCACGGAGAGGAATCAAATAAAAGTGGCCATTTCAAGGAAAACAATATTCTTCCTGTTTTCAATTTAGCGTATTCCGATTTGCTTCCATTTGCAGGTCCTATTAATTTTCATTGACGTACTATAGTTTTGCTCTATCCAGTATATTGAGCTTTCCTTATTTCACAATAGGTCCAACTCTCTAAAAGTTTACCTTTTAGTTATAATTTACATATATATATATATATATATATATATATATATATATATTGAAAGTTTTATATATATAAATATATATATTTAAAATAAATGACCGATGATACGAAGAAAGAAAGAAAGAGCGAAAGAAAAGAGCGAGTAATTAATTCAATTAACAGTTAAATTGAACGCAGTAACAGTAATTTCAAACAATTAAGTCGACTACAACGCTAAAACATGTGTATGCTGGCCTGCACAGGCACGTACGAGTGTGTGTGTGTGTTTGTATGAGTGTGTGTGTATGTGTGTGTGGGTGTGTGTGTGTGTGTGTATCGAGCAGTAAGAGACAAAGAAAGAGAGAAAGAAAAAAGGCACGCAAGCCCAGACGAAGAGAGAAAGAGCGAAAGGGAAAAACAACTATTCATTAAACGGTTAAATTGAACGCAGTAGTAGTAATTTTAAACAATTAAGTCGACTACAACGCTAAGAGATGTGTATGATTGATCGCATGGTGTGTGTGTGTGTGTTTGTATGTATGTATGTATGTGTGTGTGTGTGTATGTATCGAGCAGTAAGAGAGAAAGAAAAGGAGAAATAAAAAAGGTATTTGTGAATGGGTGTATGTATATATGTATGTATGCTTACGCGCATAGGCACGTATCGGTGTATGTGTGTGTGTGTGTATCAATGTACATGTACACGTCCCATTACGTGTGTGTGGACGCGTATGTGCGTGTGCTCATTTATACACATATTTAATTTATGATTTTTCTACTCTTTCCCCCTCATTGCCTGGGAAAACCTCCCACCGTACACACGCAAACCCCAAACACCGATGAAATTTTGTTCTCCATGCCATCAACAAGAAAAAACTATTTTTCTTTACAGAACAACTTATATTCCTACACGTCACAAAATAAATAAATGGAAAAATAAATAATAAAAAGTTATAACACAATATAAACTTTTTTTCATTTTATTTTTTTATATACATACTTATATATATATATATATATATATATGTATTAAAAATGTATAAAATGTAAAAATTCATTCATAGTAGTATGCATTAAAATGTTTGTTTCAAATTTTTTAGATGAATAATTAAATATGAAAGTATATTTTCTTATTTTTCCGCATCCATATATATTTTAAATTCTATACTGTTTAAATTACAATTACATTCATGATGAATGAATCATCATTCATTAAACTATA
>OY744515.1:238948168-238953168 GCA_963556195.1 Sepiola atlantica | reverse complement strand
ACGGATACGTAAGTACTTCTGTGCTTAGCATTTATATTTCGATGGCACATCTTAAGTGGGGAGTTGTTCAGCAAGATAGTTGTTCATATTAAATTTAACTTTTTTCAAATTTATACGGTAGGGAAAACAGAAAAGGTTGGGGTTATATAACTTGAAGCGACCCAAGTAATGAAGCTAATAAAGTAAAACAATTTCCGACATCTGGGGACATCTACTTTTAAAATCTGTGAATACGCTGTGAGTTCCGTTATTCACGAATATTTACGTGTATAAAAGGTCAAGTGCAGAACGTTCGTAGGAGCACATCCCATGGAAAGTAGTTGTAAAACACCCAAATGGGTGAAACATTTTAGCGAAGTGACACAAAGATAGAGCTTCATAAAAACTACTGGAAATACTTATTTCCATACAAGGGAATAACGATAGTTGGTGCACCAGCGAAGCTGTTGCACAAATACTGCACGAATAAGCGAATTGTGCTTTTTATTGATATACATGAATTGGGAAGATGTGAGACTTTATCCAGCTCGGTAGAGTAAGACCACATTCCTTGGAGAAAACTTGGCAATATTCTATGTATTTATTCCAACTCATGTTCTCTATTTTCCGACTTCGAGTATGCGTTACAGTGGGGGAAATTTATGGGGTACCTTTAACAGCTCGAAACTCAATTGTGTTTTCTTTTCAGCATCAACGGGGGGATTTTTATTTTCACCAGTTTTGAAATGGTAAGCCTTTATTTGAGGGGCCCTTTTCTTTTATAAGCTCCGAGGACTGACTTTCTCTCCAGACCTGAAATTGAAGACAAATAAAATCAGTCCTTAGGATCGTTCGAAAGATCCTTGGCTCACCCTACCGCTCCAGCTAGAACCTGCCCCCTGAGGCAATCCTCTACCTATGTAAGAGCGAGATCTGTTCTAGGATGGAGACCTGTTGCTATATGTATGGAGTGTAGCGCTAAATCACTAATACTTGTTTTGACATGATACAAACCGACTTAGCAATCTCAGGGTGGATTGTCTCTTCTCTTCTTGACATCCTGTTTCGTTGAGAAGAGTTGCTGCTAGCGTATCTGAACTGTATCGTTATCATAGTTGCCTGACAGAACTGTACACTCTTGTCCACCCAGTAAAGATTTCACAGCAATACCTATCTAGTCACAACTACAAAAATAAAGTGTCATTTCTAGCTGTGTGTACCAAACAAAGAAACTGAACTTCCACAAATAAAGTGTTGTTCATAAGAACATCAATCTGTGAAAAAATAAATAAATGCCTAACTAAAAGTGTTGTATACCAGGCAACGATATTTGCCAAGGAAAGACTCAATAACAAGAAATACTACGTGGGTATGACATCACTAGACTTTAAGACCAGATACTATGACCATAAAAGCACATTAAAAACAAAGAACGTCGAACTAAAACAGCACTAGCTAACCATTATTGAGAGCTCAAAGAAAATCGACACTCACCAATAATTGAATGGACAATAGTAAGACATGCTAGTACATGTAGAAACGTAGACGACCCGTCTAGATTATGCCTGAATTAAAAATATGAAATACTATTTTTTAAAGATCCCCGAAACCTATTAAACTCTAGAAGTGAAATAGAAAACAGCTGTTTACACAGAAATAAATTTACCTTAGGATGATATATAATAAATAAAATAAATAAATAAAAATAAATAAAAAACTGAATTAGTTCAAATTTAAAACCTAAAATAGAAATACAAGAAACCACGTGTTAAAATAAATTCGCCCACTGTATTGACAAAACAAAGGAAACAGAATATAGGAACATCCATTGTTAATAACACAAATAGGAGCGTCACCAACAAAGCCTTGGTTTCGAGGGAAGCCCAACGATTGGGTGAGGGAACAACACATAATCTGATTGGTTAACTAGCAAGCCATGTATATAAAAACACCTGACAAAAATAACTCCATTTAGCCTGACGACTCCCCCCGAGGATGAAACATGGGAGCCTCTGTGTAGCTTGATTGCCATATATATTTTCATTGCTTACTACCTAGCTCTACTTACGTATCGAGCACTGTTGAAGTAAATACTGAAAACTGACACATAAAAAATGATATCTCGATATAATATTTTATGTGGATACAGAAAGTACTAATATATATATATATATATATATATATATATATATATATATATATATATATAAATATATATATATATATATATATATATATATATATATATATATATATATATATATATATAAACATTAACTCCACGCAAATTAAATGCATTCAGAGAATTTCAGGCCTAGACATGTAACTATTGAATTATGTTGCTTAACATTTTTAAATTCTTAGGAAAACGTCTTAGTATGTCAGATTTAATGACGAATAGAAAAAAATGGTGACTTATTTTTGTAGATGAAGGTTCTCAGCCAAATAGCCCCACCACCAAAAATCGTGTGAAGGATATATTAATATATTCATTAAATATCATATGGCGATGTCATTGTCCTTTAATTGTTATCTACCGACGCCGACTTTTGGTTTGTCATATTATTAATAAAACGGTTCAGATTTACTGGTGTAGTTTATTCTTATATCCGGATTTATGGAAGTCGTACACTCCATTTTATTCTATTATTTGGATTATTCAGGTTTCTGTTTTCATCTAAATGATTATAGTCAAATGAATCAAACTAACACATTTTCAATCCTCTGCTAATAAGTAAAACACATCCCATCCGTTTACTCCCCCAAAAAACATGTAAGCAGTTATACCGTTTCTATTATTAGTATTGGTTTAGTTATACCATTACTAATTTATAATCTGTGATTCATAATATTTGTGAATAAAAACACATGCCCTGAATAAAACGTCAGGGTTGCAATATTACTCCACCTCCTCTTCCATCAACAACTACTACTGCTACGTTTGATAATAATAATAATAATAATAATAATAATAATAATAATAATAATAATAATAATAATAATAATAATAATAATAATAATAAATGTGGCAATGCAAGAAAAGGGTGCGGTCTATAAATTAGAAGAAAAAGACAACAAACGTGTCTGATGAATTAAAAAAGTAAAAGCAAAATAAAAAGAGGGGGTGTCAGCTGACGTTATCTACTGCCACGGGATAACGTGTTTTAAAATAAGCGCCAGCTTACTCTGAGAGGTTATGTATTAATGTTGATATGTCATTCATGGCTGTGAATCCTATTATGTTATTCCAGCCAAATAATATAAGTATACCATCAATATCATGCAAGGGAAACAAAAATACAGGAATAAGGACGAAAAGACTAACCTTAATAAGTAACTGAATGCAACCGACGAATCGCGTACGTATTATAAACACATGTTTGGCTAAACACGTAGGTGTTGAATTGTTACCTCTTGTGACTTAATTAAATTTGTCCCAACATAGCCAACATTTGGATAGTTTACGCCTACCAGCTCTATTTGAAGATTAATCATGATAGAAGCTTTTTTTATAGAAGTGTATAATGTACTGTTGATACATACATATCAACATTTTAACATAGCACACTTTATAAAGCTATTTCATATATATATATATATATATATATATATATATATATATATATATATATATATATATATATGTATATATATATATATATATGTACATATATATATATATATATATATATATATATATATATATATATATATATATATATACATAAATATAAACTACTCCTGTTTTACCTCACAGGCGCCGCAGATTAACTTAAAATTAGTTAAATAATCTATTTATGTGTAGCCTGAGTAGTGGAATTCTGCTTATTTATTTGATTACGTACGGTTATTATTAATTCTTATTTCTTTTGATATTTAAATGTATTCGGCCCTTATTTTACATTTCCTACTCTTACAACCCTCCGTATTTATTTTACGTGTCAATAGTACCGTCTGTTAAATACGTTATCGTAGGTTAAGTACAATACAACAGACGGGATCGTCATTTTTATACAATATGTGTGTCGGACACAACTATCAATATACCGTGTGAAATAAATTAGTACGTCTCACTAACATCGTATTTTCAATTATTTGACACTTCTATGGATATATATATATATATATATATATATATATATATATATATATATATATATATATATATATATATATATAATGTGTGTGTGTGTGTGTGCTTGGCTCTGTGTATGTTGGCATATGTGCATTAAACTATGGTTATCCATCCGCTGAACTTCACGAAACTGTTGTGAGCGCACAACACTTCACATTTATCAGCATAGTTCCAGTCCGTTCTTTAGAGTAAACAGAAGTCGCCATAACATAAATGTTCAATGTGTGTACTATACACGGATAGTATCGACGTTTAACGTCTCTATAAAAGGTTAGATATGTACAGAGAAATATAAGTGCGTTACGTTTAAAACATAGCGATCAATCAAATATATATAAAGAGTTCGAATGTAAAACGTGATAAACGCCATTTTCAAAATTACGAAACTATCACCACGAAAAGCGTTGCATTTCAACATTCGACCACATCCCGAAATCATGTTTTACATAATATTATACCGGCATAATTTCGTTTTGTTTTCAATTAAAAGAAGCTTTTAGTCAAAGGCTAGATTTAATATATTCGTCTTTTTATTGTTTACTGTCTCAAATGAAAGGAATTGGATTTATCGCGTTTTGCATTCGAACTCTTCATATATATATATATATATATATATATATATATATATATATATATATATATATATATATATATATATATATATATATGTATGGATATATATATATATATGTATGGATATATATATATATATATATATGTATATATATATATATATATATATATATATATATATATATATATATATATGTATATATATGTATATATATGTATATATGTCGTAATCAAGGAAACGTAGCTTATGATGATAACATCTCATCGTTCATGGATGGGTGTTAGTAACCAAAAGTAATGCCTGCTTATTGAT
>OY744515.1:238903168-238933168 GCA_963556195.1 Sepiola atlantica | reverse complement strand
TATATATATATATATATATATATATATATATATATATATATATATATATATATATGAGTCTTTTTCTTGACACGGGCATGTACACACTTTGCGACACTGATATGTCGATGTGTTCGCTGAACATCTGTTATAAACTAAGATCTCATCGGGCATATTCTAAATCCGCTCTTAACCTTAGATCATTATTTGAAACGAATGAAATCGGGGGAACACAAATTAAATTTTGTAAGTCACGTTTTTAGAATTCGGACTATTAAAGTCAAATATGATATATATTAAAAATATAAAATATTAAATCTTAAATGTTGAATAAAAAATGACATAAAAAGAATAAAGTAAAAAAAACATTAAGAAATAGAAATAGAGAGAAATAATAGATAGATAGATATATAGACAGATAGATAGATAGATAGATAGATCGACAGATAGATAGATAGAGAGATAGATAGAGAGAGATATATAGATAGATACATTCAGATGAAATAAAATACTATGATATGGTATAAAACAAAACACAAGGTCATTTAGGATAGAAAAAGGGAGAGGAGACCGAAGTGGGTGATAGATAGGGAGTAAGGAAATGAAGAAGGGCAGAAAGTGTTCAAAAAGACACATGCAGCTTATATCTGAATGTGGATTGCTGGCTGGAGACTTGCCAATAACAGTTTAGAGTTCTTGTGGGTCACAATACATTATTTACAGTCAGGTTGGGTCGGCAATGATGGTGTTTGTGGTAGTGAGTGTGTGTGGGTGTGGTTGAGGTCGTATACACATTGGGTTTTGATTTTTTTATTCTGAGTGTTTATACATTTTTAAAGTTTTTTTTTATGTATTCAACTAATAATTATAGTACATGTGGTTAGGGTAATATTAGAGATAATAGTAGCCAAAGTAGTAATGGTAATAAATAAATAAAATAATAATAATTAGTAGAAGAAGAAGAATAAAAAGAATAATAATAACATGAGAATAGTTTTGCAATTGGTGATAATGTTAATTAGTCATGCATTCTTATTATAATCCTCATTTAATGGAAGATCGGATATACTAATTGTATCAAGCATAGTATAAAATATAGTATAAATTGATAGTTTTCTTGTCTAATTATTGTTTGTTGATAGGTTAAGTATTTTCACTAATGAAGACCCTGCCAATGTCATGCCTTAAGGGGTAATTGATTCTGGGGCATTTCGTAGATAATATAAGAGGGTGTGATCAGTTAGGGTAAATACATTATATTTAGTGGTTTGTTTATTTTATTTTCACATGGTAATATTGGTTTGAGATGTTATATGCTTATTACTGAGACGTTTGATCTATTGTGCTTACAGTAAATTGAGGTTCCTTGTTTTTTTATTTAGGAGTTTAACTATATCACTTAATCTGATAATGTCAAGTTTTTAAGTCAGGCATCAGTAACATTGTGAGTTCAGGGAACTGCTGGTACTTGCTTTTCTAATATTTTTAAGTCACTGTTAGTGATTTATTATTGCGGGTTAGTTACATGTAGGATGCATAGTTAAGTTCTTTTTCTGTATACATAATTATTGAATGAGCATTTATGACCGGTATATATTTGTTTTAAAGTATTACCAGTCATGCCTATTGGTTTTGGTTTCCTTGGTTGAAATTTGTGGCTGGTATGATGTTTACGTTATTTGGCAATTTTGTTGTTAGGGGCATTGAATTTTTTGTGCACGCTTAATTTTTTGTTGCTTTTCTTTCAGTATTTTTGTTTCCATTTATAATTTTATTCTTAAGTTTCTTAATAATTTTATTAAGTTTTCGCCACAACTGTATCTTAATTTAAGCGTGCTTTTATTAAATGTTTTGTGTAGTATATTATTAAGAGGGGAATGTAGGCTAAGTAAATCTAGGAATCTCTCATCAAGTGTTGTCTATAATAAGTGATTAAATCATGGTGTAAACTTGATACTTTTTTCTACTTTCACTTTTGTGTGTATTGTTGATCGCTGTAAGTTAGGTATATTTAATCTGGGTTATTTTTGTATCTACTCACATTTAGTGTTTTATTGTGAAACTCCTTATGAGTTTTAAATGAAGCTTCATTAGAGACGTTATTGCTGATTCTCGTTTCGAGTGATTTCGGGATATATTTGATGATGGTGGTTGGATTGTAACAGAGTGGTGTCCATCAATTAAATTGGCATAGTATTTAGTACAAGGTTCATACGTTTTTATTCATGTTGTGTTACGTAAAAGAATGTAACTAGTTTAATATGTGATGTTATTAAAACCTCTCTGAAAAAAACTTTTTTCTTTCACTCACACTGTTTTCGATTTGAGTGTTTTAACACCACTAAGCAATCATCTCTATACAATATATGTATTCTATGTGTATGTATTTAGTGAGGGTATATATATATATATATATATATATATATATATATATATATATATCAAAATATATAAACATATATATATATATATATATATATATATGTATATATATATAATTTAATTTATTTAGATACTGTATATTACATATGTCAGTAATGTACCGCAGTTTCATCAAAAAGGGCAGATTTAGAAATCTTTAAAAAATTTCAGTGCCAAGTGGAATCATCAGCAATCTATCGTGACGGGACTACAATCATTTCAACTTGCCGATGATTCCACTGCGCACTGCAATTTACTAAATATGTCTAAATCTGCCGTTTTGGATGACACCGCGGTACATTGCTGAAATATGTAATACACAGTATCTAAATAAATTAAATTATATTAGCTCTCTTATATGATCGAGAACCTTTTTTGATTCTTATTCATATACAACCTGACACACTATGTGTATATATATATATATATATATATATATATATATATATATATATAGAGAGAGAGAGAGAGAGAGAGAGTAATATATATACACACATATATATACTGTCGTGTGTATATATATATATATATATATATATATATATATATATATATATATTTATATATATAATATCATATATATATATATATTTATATATATATATATATGTATATATGTATATATATATATATATATATATATATATAGTATGATAACATATACGTTAACATGAAAAGTCGTTGAGGCAAATTTCATTAGACCGAAACAGATACCAATTAAACAGCAGAAAATATACAAACCAATTAAAATATATAATTTGTTTTAGTGTCCTTCTGTATTTAATGTTTTGCTTCTAGTCTTCTTTTATGACATAACAGTTCAAATAATGTATAAGACAATACGGCGGCGTATCTACAAGAGTATGTATTTACAGAACTACAGAAAGTTAATCTACAGAAATACTGGTTGTCCTGCGCAGTAAGCTCCTCTATATGTAATGTATACACGTGTCCCAACATTTGGTAGATCACCACGACCCCAAAACAATCTCACACATGGATACATATATAACTATGTGTATACACCCCCACTCACACACACATATCTCTCTCTCTCTCTCTCTATATATATATATATATATATATATATATATATATATATATATATATATATATATTTATATGTTTACAAATAAATATATGTATATATATATGTATGTGTGTATAAATATATATATGCATATATATACATAAATATATATATTTATATGGGTATATATACATATATATATTCATATATATATATGTATATACATATCTATATGTGTATACATATATATTTATATATATATATACATATATCTATACATATGTATATACATATATACATATATATATGTATACACATATCTATATGTATATACATATATATATGTATATATTTACATACATCTATACATATGTATATACATATATATATATATATATATATGCATACCCACATATGTGTATGTATAAAATACATGTATATATAAATATATATATAGAGAGAGAGATATATAGATATGTGTATGTATATATGTGTGTATATACGTATGTGTATATGTATATGTATATATACATACAAATATATATGTATAACACGCATGTATATATATATATATATATATATATATATATATATATATGCATATATTATACATACTCACACATCAACACACACATGTATACATATATATTATATATATACATATATATGTATATATACATATATATTTATATATATATATATATATATATTATGTGTGCGTGCATATCAGTATGCAGTTGTACATCTCCAACTAAAACAATGTGTGTAAATATTTAAATACAACAATTTAATTATGAAAACGAAGTTGTACCGTGACTCGTATATATAAGTTCATATACACATCTTCTTCATACATCGTAAATAACAGGTATTCTATTATTTTACTGATTGTGAAATGTTGACAGTGGCTCAGCACAAATGAAACAATCGAACACGTGAATACGGTTTAATGTATGTTGAAATATTCGCAACCACTGCTAGGAAGAGGAACATTGGAGTGTTTTCTCATTGTGTCGTCATGTTGTCTATGATATTTTCCTTGATATAAAATTGATTAACTATTAATTTTGATACATTCCTCAATCTCTATACTTGAGAACAGTTACTTATTTATAATTTCATCTAAACAATTACAGTGGCATCTCAAACGCGACGTCTACCCACAACAGCCATATATATATATATATATATATATATATATATATATATATATATATATATATATATATATATATATATAGTAAGCAATGAAAATACATATGGCAATCAAGCTACACAGAGGCTCCCGTGTTTCATCCCCGGGGGAATCGTCAGGCTAAATGCATGGAGTTATTTTTGTCAGGTGTTTTTATATACATGGCTTGCTAGTTAACCAATCATATTATTTGTTGTTAACTCAGCCAATCGTTGGGCTTCCCGCGAACAAAGGCTTCCCGCGAACAAAGGCTTTGTTGGTGACGCTCCTATGTCTACTCTATTGTTTGTTAATAATAGCTTTTCCTATATCCTGTTTCCTTTGTTTTGTCAATACAGTAGGCAGATTTATTTTAACACGTGGTTTCTTGTATTTCTATTTTAGGTTTTAAATTTTAACTTGTTCAGTTTTTTATTTATTTATTACTATATTTATATATATATTTTTTTATTTTATTTATTATATACTATCCTAAGGTTAATTTATTTCATAATACAGAAATTAAATATAAAAAAACAGGTCACCAATAATTACAACAAAATTAAAAGAAAAACAAAAGAAAAAGAAATATAATCTACTATACCCCTCCCTATAACCAGATGCTAAAAACTAAACTAGGCAAAAAATTCCTAAATCTGATTGAAAAACACTTCCCCGTAACTAACCCTCTACATAAAATATTCAATAAAAATAATCTAAAACTATCCTACAGCTGCTGTGAAAACCTAGAAATGATAATTAAGGCACACAACAACAAAATACTTAAAGACAACAACAGAGAAGAAGAAAAATAAACAAAGTAGAAAATATACACAAAATAACACTACGAAGAACAAAAATATAAACAATACTAATAGAAATAAACAAAACACTAATAATAACCACCCGAATAAAAACGAAAAAGTTAGCAATGAACAGAAAAGATGTAACTGCATAAATCGTAAACTTTGTCCACTACAAAATAAATGTCTAACTAAAAGTGTTGTATACCAAGCAACGATATTTGCCAACGAAATACCAAATAACAAGAAATACTACGTGGGTATGACATTCCTAGACTTTAAGACCAGATACTATGACCACAAAAGCACATTTAAAAACAAAGAACGTCGTACTAAAACAGCACTAGCTAACCATTATTGGGAACTCAAAGAAAATTGACACTCACCAATAATTGAATGGAAAATAGTAAGACAGGCCAGTACATGTAGAAACTTAGACGACCCGTGTAGATTATGTCTGAATGAAAAATATTAAATCTTAAATTTTAAAGATCCCCGAAACTTATTATACTCTAGAAGCGAAATAGCCAACAGCTGTTTACACAGAAAAATTTTTACCTTAGGATGATATATAATAAATTAAATAAAAAATATATATAAATATATAAATAAATAAATAAATAAAAAACTGAACAAGTTAAAATTTAAAACCTAAAATAGAAATACAAGAAACCACGTGTTAAAATAAATTCGCCTACTGTATTGACAAAACAAAGAAAACAGGATATAGGAAAAGCCATTGTTAACAAACAATAGAGTAGACATAGGAGCGTCAGCAACAAAGCCTTTGTTCGCGGGAAGCCTTTGTTCGCCGGAAGCCCAACGATTGGCTGAGGGAACAACAAAGAATCTGATTGGTTAACTAGCAAGCCATGTATATAAACACACCTGACAAAAATAACTCCATGCATTTAGCCTGACGATTCCCCCGGGGATGAAACACGGGAGCCTCTGTGTAGCTTGATTGCCATATATATTTTCATTGCTTACTACCTAGCTCTACTTACGTATCGAGCACTGTTGAAGTAAATACTGAAAACTGATACATAAAAAATTATATCTCCTTATAATATTTTATGTGGATACATGAAGTACTAATATATATATATATATATATATATATATATATATATATATATATATATACACAGGGTGGGCCAAAATAAGGGTCCTATCTTTAAATTTGAATAACTTGAATTTGAATAACTTCCACAAAATAAAAGTTAACCTCCCCAAACTTTATGTGTGTGTAGACTGACCCTTCCGAGATTTTTTGAAATAAACAAAACAAATTTTAGCCGAAAAACACTTCTTAAAACTTACAAAAACTAAAGTATTTTTTTTACACTGTTTTGAGTTTTTTAAGCAAAAATAATGTTTTCTAAATGAGGGTACGTTCCTTAGGGCTAATACGGCTCATGCTTGCTTCGGAAGGGGTCCTTTACTTATTCTTAAAAAAAAAAAAAATCAATAAATAAAAAAGTTCTGAATTTTTCAAAATAGGACCCTTATTTTTGCCCACCCTGTATATATATTTTGATGCTTATTTACTATGCTTATTTTTTGCATCTATCTGGTATAATTTTTTGAGAGGACCTGTTTCAGAAAACAAAGCATTTCATTTTCCCTGTTCACGTTCTTTTTTTGTGACCATATCTATGTTATTTTGGTCGTACTGTCCTTGCACAATCTACCAGTTTTGCTTTTCGTGTTAATGTGTATTGTAAACTTTCATTGGAGCTGTTTCCTGACAGCTAAACTTACCAACTGTATGTTTGGTCATTTGTTTGTGTAATCTGTTATTGCATCATGTGCATGATATACATTATGCTTAACTATGTACCTTTCATTTTAAATATTATTGGACAGTATTTTTGTTATAATTATTAGTATTAATAAAATCATTGTTACTGTATCATCGGGAGGTTTTTGTTTCATAGACATCATGGCGTATTAATAGACATACACAGTTTAGTTAATATATACAGTTTTTGAGGAGAATATTACATAATCTGATATATGAAAGCAAACATAGGCAAATATATATGATTTATTTCTAATGTTCGGTGAAGGAATTACATACTCAACGCTATTTTCTATGTCTTATATTTCATTCATTCATTTATGTATTTCTTATAAATCGGATGAGTTTGTTTTTTCTCCGATATGTTTCTCGTTAATATTTTTTCGAGAACGAGTACTTTCAGAAAACGCCAGGTAAAAGTTGACTACATCCTTACTTAAAATAGTTCTGTGGACTGAACTAGATTCTTAATTCAAATACACAGGCTGTAAGGCTGTGTCGTTAACCACTTCACCACCGTAACCTTCAAAGTTTGTCTTTGAAAAAAAAACGTTCAAAATTTGATTTGTTAGCTTTCTTATAGTGAGAAATACATAATAAACGTCTTCATAGAAGTAGTGCTAATATTTACATTTGTAGTGGCAATGTTAGTAAAATCTAACAGTTTGGTATAATTGGTCGATATCTCTATGAGTGATATATATATATATATATATATATATATATATATATATATATATATATATATATATATATACACACACACACACACACATATATATATATATATATATATATATATATATATATATATATATATATATAAGATACACAAAAGAAGAGAGCAACGTATGTACGATGGATCAATGCAAGGTGTACTCGGTATTGAAACATCGAAGTTGAAATAGATTCGTAAATCGTACATATATCTCTCTATTCTTCATTTATCTTTATAATTGTTCTATCTCGTGTATTGAGCTTAAACTATTTCACTATAGTTTATATTCTCAAAATGTATACTTTAGTTTCATATTTTATATGTATATATATATATATATATATATATATATATATATATGAAGAAAAAAAAGAGATATTTTTGTATATATTAATTAACGTGTCTTCTTTATTGTAAGACTTCCTCAAGATGGTAATATATGAAAAAAAAACATATCTTGGATGTTGTCCTTTTTCATTTCCCATTACGTCGAATTACTCTCATACTTTTTTTCTCATATATTCTTGGTCTGATGAGGTTGACTTTCTGGGAAAAGTGCAACCGAAACATGTATGCACATATGTAACCAATCATGTTAGTATAAATAAAAATGTTATACTTTTATATATATATATATATATATATATATATATATATATATATATATATATATATATATATATATATGTATATATATATATGTGTGTCTTATTTATTTATAATGTAGATATTCTTCTTAGTGTTCCTTCTGTCCTGAAATAATATGCTAATTATCTTTATTTCCTTTAATTAAGTGTATATGAAGGATAATTGGCATTTTGCTGGCATAAAGAACTTAATTTTGTAGTACGCTACAAAATGTGTGCTTAACTAGGCCAAACACATTCGCAAAGTTCAAAGTTGATGCTAACAGATACACTTGATACAGTTACCAAAAGAGGGGCGATGTGAACACTCCTTTAAAGATCGCGCTCCTCAGATAATAATTAACTTGATACAAATTATATAATTTTATGGGTGAACCAATGGAAATTGTCTCTTATTTATATGTTTCTACATATTTTTGCAAAACTAATTTTACTTTTATATTATTTTTTATAGCTGTTTTAATTCTTTTCGAGTATAGGTGCAATTCTACTTCTTGTTATGCTATGATACCACTGAGATGTAAGCCAATGTATGTCTACGCGAACAGTCACGCATGATACAACATACACTATATGACACCTATGATAATGTTTTTAAAAAAATAAGAGTACATATACGTTTTAGAATGCCCACTTTCGTGTAAATAAATATTATTAATGAACACCATATAGTTCTATTAAATGCCAACAAAAGTGTAATTATTTATGAATACATGTACATCATTGTTGTGAAGTTGTTCCACCGTAAATAATAAATAAAGGAAGTCAAATCGAGGGTTGGTGTAACAAGTGTATTAACAAAGTAAGAAAGTGACTAGCTCTTGGCTAGACAGTTACATGACTGTGCTTCGTCTTCTGGTGACTCGCACTATTTATAGTGACAACCGGTGTAGTTTCTCCTGTGTAAGAACGGCCGGTGTAACAATCATAAATCATATAATACATTACCGCTTACTTAACAATAGGTCTTTTAAAATAAGTTTAAGTAAGTGTGCAATAACTATAAGTATAAAGTGCGGCAGAATGTACACAACAAATGGAAAAGTAGACAATTGCAAATATTAATGGACTAAATCAATTTAAACATCATATGTAGACAACTAATTTAGTTCTTTCAAAACAGATACGTTGTGAAGTGACAATACTTATTTTTATATATTTTTGCAAATAATCTTGAGAAAGTTTGAACAGGTCAACGCGAGTATAGTCATAAGTTTAAGTGAATAAAAGTGGAGTAGAATATAGTGACACAGTAATTCGGTGCTAACAGAAGTGTTATTTATTGACATGTGTATGTGTAATACTTTCGAAATGGAAATCGGCGTAGAAAGTGGTTCAATGAAATCAGATAAACAAACGAAAGTAAAGGTGCGATAATTTTACTAATTCCTTAAAATAGCCATGCGAGTTCATGAATCTATAAGAATTCACTACTTGAAAGAGTTCATCATACAAATGTACGTTATTGTACATGACTACATGCACATATAAGTATGATACTCACACTGTAAGAAATAGGGTTTCATAAATGGTAATTAATATTTAAGTGTTTATGTATTTTAAAATACAAAGAATAATATAGCAAATATGTTAAGATTATCTTCCCAAATATATTCGTGTGTAACATCCATTTAAATTATGTGCAGCCTGTTTTCCCCGTGTATCAATTCGTCAGTTTTTTCCAGTTGATATATACATGATATATTTTAAATGAATTTTATGTAATGCAGCTATCACATTAACTTTTCTAAGTAAGATAATAGGGTTTTAACATGGGTGAACATATATTATAAACACAATGCTGAACAGGGTCTTGAAATTTACAGCATTCAATAGTTGGGCAATTGTGTGATTTTATAGTTTTTTCTTAGTCGGTTTCATACGTATTTCTATAGTTTCATAATGCACTTATGTCATGTGTGCGTATCCAGATGAACCAAGTATCCGTCCTATTTGTTAGAAGGGACTGACACCTTATTATGTATTCGATATAATTCATTAATAACAACATCGAAAACTGCAACGTTTACTTAAATACTCTTTGATTTAAAACAAAAAAATGTGAGAAATAAAATCGTGTTTTTACACACTCTGACAATAGTATTGGGCTCTATGTCGCATAAGATGTTGCTTTGTCTTTCTTTTCGAATGCCCGAATTACAACAAATATTTCGTAGAATACTGTACCTATGATTCAGTCGACAATTATACTGTTCTATTTCAATTGATTATTTGCAAACTGAGTGCATCATAATTTCCCTTACATTTTTATATGGACGTCAGTCTAGGCAAATCATATGGCCACTAGATGTAAAGACCTACAGAGACTAAAACGCAAATACATGCTTATTGAACTATATCTCCAAATACCAGTTATATATGTAAGAAAAACATTCAACCAGAAGAGGAATCTATTAAACTATTTTCAGTCGGTCAATACATGAATAATGTAACTAATTATATGATTATAGTTCCAGGATGTCTAGAATTGGAGGATATCGTAAAATATTTTAATTACGGCTATACTATGATGTTATACAAAGCTAAAGTTAGATCTTACAACTTCTTTTATGCAAGCCATTTGTAAGAGGTGTAACTACCTGATCAAGATTAATGTATTTATTTGTTTCTTATGTGAATAATACAAGTTCTATAATATAATTTGCTTATAGATAATTCCATGCTTGTCCATTTAATCAGATTGTAATCATTTTTGTATATTTTATATGTTTATTGTTTCATGTAATTCCGTTTGACATAATTGTCCTACTTCTTCTGACAACTGACGTAGCTGCCTTTCAATTATAGTCGAGTTTTATTTGTCACGTTATTTTCTTCTCAAATCTAATTTCCGTCCGTATCTATTTAAAGACCCAATTATTTTTACGCTCTTTTGTATTGCCAATGTTGTCAGTTTTTTTGTTGCTAGCTATTTTACTATAAGAATTACAATTTTCCTTACATCTTTTTTTCTCCTCTGTCGTATTCAAATGTGTAATTATTAACTTATCGCATGAATCATGTATAATCGCATGTGCGATTATATTTATGATCAAAACTAGCAATGTAGTGTTTTTTTTCAGATTACATAGTTTAACCATTTCAGTAGAAACAGTTATTGTTCATTGGTTAAGCACTTTGTGAATCAAACATTTTTTTGATTTGTTAGCCACTAGAAATAACTTTTCATATCATTTGTTTTTTTCTATCGTTTTATTAATTTGCATACACCTTGGATACATTTTTCACTGTTATTTACTGCATCGATTGGAAACAGATTTTCCGCCTGGTCAAACCTTTCGTTTTTGGACTACCACTCACCACTTGGATCATTTTTCAATCAACCTCCTGGATATCTTTCCTGAATATGTATTACATTTTATGACTTGGATGCACTGTATAGCTTTAAAAAAATGTATGTTTTGTGCTTATAAAGTTAATGTTTTGTATACATTTATGTATTTTTTAATATATTTTCATATATTCTCAAAGTTTAATTGTATTACCTGCAGTAATGTCATTGCTGTAATGGTCGTCTGAGCAGAAGAATGTTCTTTGAAAACTCATGAGTTAAGGACTTTAGGGTACTTTGCCTGAAAATTGAATTCTAATACAATTGTATTCGCACCTCATTTTATTATTTAATTTAATATAATGCTTAATACATATATATATATATATATATATATATATAGATATATATATAAACACATATATATGCGCATATATAAGTGTATAAATATATGTCTCTCTATATAATATATATATATATGTATCAATATTTATATATATGTATTTATATAAATATATGTATATATGTATCAATATATATACATATTAATACATACATATATATATCCATATATATACATATATATGTATGTATATATATTGAAACACAAATGTATTTATATATATATATATATATATATATATATATATATATTACATATACATATATATATGTGTGTGTTTATCAATATATATATACATATGTATCAATATATATATATATATATATATATATATATATATATGTGTGTGTGTGTGTGTGTGTGTGTGTGTGTGTTTGGCTTGCACGGCAAGAATTTTTACCATGGTAAGGTTCCTTTTTCTGTTCTAAGAGTATACTATCTCTATATTGAGAATGGTGTAGAAAGCATACACGAATCGTCTGAGATACGTTATGGGTTTACCATGTTGCCTAAGAAGAATGACCATCTATAGTAACAGCAACGCATGGCCATGTCTCTTTACAGGCTACACAGAATATTTAAAATTTAAAAGAACGCAGAAAGCTTAAGTAACGAAACTGCGCCCATCTTACAGATGCGACTATATGATTTCTATAGAGATCTTGGAGAAAATCGAGCGGTTAACACGAGATGCTTAGGCATGAAGTTATATTGGGTTCAGCAATTATAAACTACTCTGTATCACAAGAAAAGAAAACGCCAACCTATCTAGAATTAATGATGCTCAGGCGTTTAAGAAAGACGATATTATAAAATAATCGGTCATAGTAACCATAGTGGCTGGGCGTGATTAGAGCTTGTCAGGAGAAAGATTATTACTTAGAGTGTTGGCTATTTTATTTCAACGAGTTTTTCTTTATTATAAAATTGATGTATGGTATTGCCTATTCGACGTGCACATATCGGGAAAGGACACCAACTCTAATTGATAAGAGTCTTTAAATAGACGATCGTAACGACACATCCTAAGATGCTGCCTGAAAGCTGTTAATGGTGGGAGGTGGCGTTGATTGCGGTTAAAATCCAGAGTTCATAGAGCTGTATATCTTTTGAAAGTTTAGGGACTGCATATAGCTTAACGAAAATAACCTTTTTTTCGCTGGATGAAAAAGATTCAGTTTGTCTGCGATGAAAATGTTCTGATTACCTGTTGTTGTTGAACGAATAGAAGTTCGGAGATTAGTTTGTTTGTGTCCGAAGGTATTGGTGAGAAAGTTTTGAATCGGTTTGTATGTTACTAATAATATATGTAAGTTTTTAAGTTGTGTGAGAATGCTACTTTCCGACCAGATCTTGTATTTTGTTCAGGTGGGGCATAGTTACATGGAGTATTCGATTCCTCTGTGGTGTCGGAATTTGTGTGAGTGTTGTAGGGAGACATCCATGTGCTTTTGAATTTTGTGGATAACGTCTGAAAAATATAAAAATTGTTCGTTTTCGTTTTCTTTGTATATATTTTTCCGACACGTGGGTGGAGAAAGAGTAGATTTTAAATATTAAGTTGTAATTTGTATTACACCCGGATAGAAAACCGAGAAATATTTTTGTTTTTCTTTTTTTGGGTGTGTATTTCCACGTGGTCAGAGAAAAATGGCTGCGTTTTTTTGAATTTTCCATCAACATGTGTTCATGAAAAATATGGCGGCATTTTTGCATTTTTTTTTATCTCCACGTGGTCAGGAAAAAGATGGCGGCTTCTTTTTGAATTTTTCCATCAACACATGGTCAGTAAAAAAGATGGCGGCATTTTTGCATTTAAAAAAAAAATGTTCATCTCCACGGTGCCAGAAAAAAGATGGCAGCTTCTTTTTTTTGCTTGTATATTTCTACCACGAGGGTAGAAAAAAAGAAAAAGATTGGTGCGTAATTCGTTTCACACACGGCAAGAAAAAACGAGAAATTACTTTTTTTTGTTCTTGTACGAAATTAATTACTCTGCCCCATACAACAAACCTTGGTTGTCGTGCTCACTAATGTTAGAATCGGGTCGTGTTCTCGACTATAAGCGAGTTCATAAAATCAAGCAATTGTTGCATGCAAAAATATAATAAAAAATGTAATAATTTACAAACACAAGGAGGTAGTTCAAATAAGGTTTATTGAACGTGTGTGTATGTGGGATGACGACGTGTGTTGTGTATGCACGTGTGTCGATAGAAAACAGTTCTTGAAAAGAGTATGTGAAGAAATGAGTCCGGCGTTGGAAAGTCCTTGAACACCGTATACAAAGAAAATGAGTTGAGGACTCTTACCGTTGTTGAACACGTGTTTACGGAGCGCTTGTGTCTTAGCGTCGTTCTGCGAGACCAATTGAATAGAGAAGAACGTTATTTTCCGTTTACACCGGTTTTCATAATCAGAAGGGCAGATAACTCTGGTGTCGCTTTTTAGCGCCACCTGTCAGTGAAAAAGCGAAACCTAACGACCAACTGGTGCAGTTATGTTTGAAAGGAGAAGGTAAGTGCTACACTAGTATATATGTGATAAGATGTCAATTCGAGAACAGTGCAGAAGGAAAAATATGTTGCGAAATTCCAATAATACTCCTTCTGAAATATTTTTGCTTTCATATAGGGATATAGAACATTCCTTATCAGTCGTATTGGATTAATAGAGCAATATATGTTGTATTTTTTGTCTTCGATGCCTGTGGATTGGTTGGACGACTATTTCTGTATTCATGTTCACCGTATAAATTTACCCGTTGAAACGATATAATCAAATATTATTATACAAGTAGGTCCACGTCGATATGAAGACTGGTAGAAGTCTAAGGAACTTAATTAAATAGGTACTCATTAATTTCAAAGTTAGTACTTGTGAATAACTAAATCGGTGCATTCATCGTATGGATAACTTTCGCACGTAACTTGTATGGTGTGCAATGTCACTAAACTGTTAGATAGTTAAACGTAGACATATGAGCCCAGATAATTGAGAAAAACACACAATGTAATGAGGTCGACCAATAACTAACTAACCAATAAGAGATGCCCTGTAATAGAGGGTACACGTTTTTCTGCCTTTGTATTGGTCTTATTAAGATAAGTGCATGCCAGCTTGGATGATATTACATTTTGAAAGGCGGTTAAAGTATACTTGTAATTACTTACGGAAAAAGGGAAACTATAACTATATCAAACTAGTTTCTACATTTGTAAGAATCATATCATATCCAATCGAAAACATCATATAACACAGTTTTAAGATGGGATATGTCGATGAGGAAAAAAGATGGACAGGGCATGTTGTATTGTCCTGAAACCACACTCGATTTTCCGCACAATAACATCCCAAATTTTGCTTTACAATACATACCCTCCGGGAATATAATCCGGATTAATCCAGGAAATTCAACCCTTTTATGCATCAGTTATTTAAAAATAATACCTGTTTTATTGACACTTAATCATTCTACCGTGAGGTATCTGTGTGTTAAGAGTTTTTTCTTGGAATTTGACAAAAACAGAGGCGGCATTATTTATATATTCACGATAAGTAAATAATCCTACAAAGTTATGTAATAACTGTATAACCCGCCTCTCAATTAATGATTTTATAATAAACGGCTTCAATAAGCTAAACTGTTCGTGCACATTTCTAGCCATGATAATAAATAAGACGTTTTCTTTTTCACTGTATTTATCTGTTTCTTATTTCTTGTTTATTAACCCTCTCTTTTCACTTGATTCTTTTTATAGCTTTCACAGATTAATTATTTAGCCTTAAGAAAGGGCGTATTTTAATGTATATAATACTTTTGTGTAGTTTGACTTTTGTGTAGTAATTCCTTTTTTTTAATTGTTCTTACAACATGCATGCTGTATTTCGAAGTCAGCTTAGCATAGTTATTTTCAGATGTTAGAAATTCGTCTCATTAAAAAATTCGATTCTAATTTTTCAAACTTGTATAGCTATGCATGTGCATTTTATATTTTCAAATCTCTAATTTTTTAAATGAAAACAAGCAGAAACAAGTATAGGTATATATGTAAAAATTCGATTCCCACATCTTCATTTTCTCTCTGTGGGAGGAGAAACTATCCTAACATTCCTTGAAAAAAGGTTATGAAAACTTATACTAATTACACTACTTAGTTGTTCCTTTTAATAAATGAATAGTAGAACACACATTCCGGGTGCATTTTTGGTAGTCCTGTTACGCTTTCTTTCTCTATCTGGTCTCGACTAACTTATTTACTATGAGCGACGTTTCTGACAAAGAGTGAGGAAAACGCTGTCAAATTATTCGCCAGTTTAGTATGAGCTGGAGATGACTTGCTTAATTGTTTTTTCTATTATTGTTGCAATGCAACTAATTATTGTGGTGTAATAAAACCTTCACATGGGCTTACGTTATTGACCTGATAGTTGAATACCCGGGTCTTGGAGTAACTCCCAAAGAAGCTGTCCTATCATCAGTTGTATAACACATGTGTTGCTGTATTGCCATTTGACAAAGAGAGTCTGTACTATGCACACGTTTTCTCTGGTGTCTCTCGATGACATATTATTTTGAGCTGCTACGCCCTTTCATCTATTCTAGTGTTTTCAAGAAATATATCTGTTATTTACTCAACATATCTATCTGCCCTATTTTAACAACTTTGCGGAGCTGTCCCACACATCTTTCAAACTGAACACTACAAGCCACAATAAGAAACTTAAACGTTAACAAAGCACCCCGACTTTCGACGTAGATCCCCAATATCAGGTATATTTCTTCCAACATAAGAGGTGTACTTTCTAACCGTCCAGAGGTTTAAATCCAATTACGGGAGGGCATACCTGACCTTTTGTTTCTGATGTAAACTAGTTTGAACCGTCTGTTTCTGTAGATGGTTTCACGATTAAAGGTTACTCGAACATGACATACACACCTGATCCGTAATATCGTCATGGGCATGGAATATGTGCCTACATTAGGGATTGCTTAGCCATCTCCAAAATAGCCACTTAATTCCCGTATTTGTCCATCTGAGTAGCACTTCCTTATAGCACGCTTCCCGACAATAACGGAGTTACTATCTTTGAGAGTGTTACTAAGAAAATCGACAATACCCTGTCTGCAAACTCCTTTGCCCACATTTATGTATTTGGAAATTTTAATGTTCACAATGTGGAATTGCTAGTCCACTCAAACCAGAAGGATGATAATGGGATGTTTTTTTACGATTTCTGCCATACTTATGATCTACCATATATTTTTCAAAAACACACTCGCGTACCCAATGTTGACGGACAATTCGAAACTATTCTTAATAATTGTTAAACATCTTGCTCTGAAATGATTCTGATCCACCATTCTGTCGCCGCTAGGATCTTCCTATCACTCACTGGGGGAGTCTCAGATCGTTCATATCAGAAATATCCCTACATCTAAAGTTCAAAAATATTGGTCCCTCAATCGCATCCAACCATACTGATTTGTTAAGCGTTGGTATATAAAGCTTCATACCCCTTAACAAAATTCAAACAGAGAAACACTGTTAGCCGTGGCACATTTCAGAATGTGCCGTCGCATTTAAACACATACACCACTATTTCAATTTATTTTAACAAAATAGATGTTCTGTAAATAAGACTGTATTAGCACTGCCAGCCACCACCGCGATAGAGTAACATGCCTAATCCGTTATATTCCAAGTAGCTTAACAACACATTGGGCAATGTTCGTCAGTCTGCGCAGTAGTGAAAATACTGAAAATCAGTACGGACCAATCAGTCCCATACGCGTTATAAATAAGTTGTTTGCATCCGTGATGAATCGAGAAGTTGTCAATAAGTTATGCAATAAACAACTACCCAGTTACAAGCAATATGATGTTCGCACTGCGGGATACACAGCTGATGATCAGACTGTAATATCACACAGGATCAGTTAATCTATTGGCTAGAGCTTCGTTTCCCGAGCTATCGCTTCTGAAATATCAAAGGGCTTTGGCATAAATGTCTACTTCCCACGATTTCTACCTATGGGATATCCTCTAAACCATTAAATACTTTTTTTCAGATAATTTCATGAAAAACTCATTCTATCAAGGCCGGGTACCTCAAGGATAAAGTATTGGCTAAACCGTCTGACTGAATCTCTATCCTATAATAACATTATAAGATTATTCGTTCACATTTATGAAGACGACACAACTGTTTATGGAAACTCTCCGAAGCGCAGCAATATTCAAGATCATACTTATTATCTATATTCCGATTTTCACCACGTGGTCGTGTGTGTAAAAAAGGTGACTTGTAACATTTTTATGCATCTAAAATCAGGCTTGTCTCTTTTCATTAATAACGCTCTAGTCCCCACTTGGACCAAATTGAAGTGGATGGTGCTTAACGAAACCCCTTGCTTTAACCAACTTCTGGGATTAACTTCATGCAAGACTCGAAATGGAAGCCTTACATTAAATCAAAGTTGGATGATTCTACCGCTCGAAGAAGTATCTCAATGCTGGCGCCATCCTCTATCTTTATAAGAGCCATACAGTCTTGAGCGAAATATAAAAACAATTACTATCTAATGTCTAATTATTTCTATCCAGATATGTGACAGATGTCTACACTCAAGAATTCTGAATTGAGCTTAAGACTTATTTTCATCGGTTAGATTTCATTTTTTATATTCGATGATTCTTACGATGATTCTTCAATGTATCGTCCTTTCTCTAGCCGTCTCTTTTTCTCTCGCCATTATTATTTCTCTATCTCTCTCTCCCAACCGTTTCTTTCCCCTATTTCCCATCTGATTCTTCGCTAAATGTTTAGAGACAGCCCCGTAATACCAAAGTACTTATATTTAGAGACACTCCCCTGTCGTACCAAATAACTAAAGATTTAGAGACGCGCCTCTGTTGAAGTAAAGACGTAAACGTTTAGAGTCGCGCCCCTATTGTAGCAAAAAAAAACTAAAAGAGTAGAGGCGCTTTTTGTTGTAGAAAATAACAAACAGTTTAAAGACGCGCCCTGTTGTACTTAATAGATAATTATGGCACGCGAAAAAAAAACTAGCAAGTTAAAAGATCGAAATCATACAGAAAATAAGTAAAATAACATTATTCGCCAAAGATTTCAAATGGTTTACGTAAGAATCATCGAATATAAAAAATGGAATCTAACCGATGAAAATAAGTCTTAAGCTCAATTCAGAATTCTTGAGTGTAGACATCTGTCACATATCTGGATAGAAATAATTAGACATTAGATAGTAATTGTGTTTATATTTCGCTCCTATACTTACAGAAGCAGCAATATAAAAAACATTAACACAATTTGCTGAAGAAAATATCGAATCAAGAAAGCAATATTAACAAACAAACATCACGAAATTCGAAATCGATCTGGTAAGAAATATATGAAAACTGATTTCTGAAAAGACCAATGGATAGACTCAATGTTGGGCCTGCCAGAACATTATTCAAAACAACGTGTTAATTAGCTACAGGTTTGGTGATGTCAAAATACACGCTGCTATTGTTAACAGTGAGTGTGTGGGTCTCATTTATAAACTTTTAAAGTTACTGAGATTATCTAGTGCAGACTTATTTTGAGTTCTTAGAGAAATAACATTTAGTTAAACGAGAATCGTTTATATTTATGCAAACAAACATACTCCACGGGTGCTCAATTTGATTTAAGAATATCTATTTAGGAGTTATTCAATGCACGAATAACATGTAACCATGTTTTGGTTTAGTTACATGTAATTCGTGCATTGGCTGTCCATCATATATATATGTTTTTAATCTAATATAAAATATGTGAAGTACTCATAAGAGGGCTATTTATTTCAATGTTATGCTATTTTGGCATGTTCGAACTCTGGAAAACTATAAATTACTGTAAGTAACTTAGCATTCGCTAAGATAGCAACACGTACATCATTTCCCGATAATGCACTGTGAAAATTATTGAAGGAACGGAGAATTAGAGCAGTAACTGGGGCAACACTTTCGTTTGTACTTTTGTTAATTTACTGTGTTGGTTCGATGTTTATTTCCTTATATTCCTATTGTATAACATTTAAGGTGTGTTATAAATACTCTTTTATACACATATTCTTACAAAAGCAACACATTAGCAATGTTAATTGTATCATACCTGTACATGTAAATATACATATTGACACTAACATTTGTATATTTCACCAATCACAAAGTTTTTTTTAATAGCAATCATAACTATACTCTATCATTGTTTATGTAACTAAAATATATAATATATAATTAATATAAACCGTATATGAACATTAAATAAAATTAATTAAAAAATACATGTGTTTATGATTATCACATTATATCAAGAAGAACTTAATGCACGTAATAATAATATAATATTTACTTAGAATTATTATTTTATAAGCCCCTTTAAGAAATTGAAATTTTCCCCTGTTACCTGAGGTTAAACATAGACTGTCACGTTGCTATATAACATGTGAAGTTCGTCAAGTATTCTAAGCAGTCTTTGTGTATGTGGCTGCCTCGCATATATGAAACTTAAATTCACTTTTTTGACGTGGTAATGTCTCATGACCCTTTGGTTAGGACGCTTGCTTGCGCAGTCTAGACTGATTCTATAAGTGGGTTCGAGTCTTGCGATCGTCTAAGATTGTTATCTCCTACACTGATGTGTGAAAGATTGAAACGCTGACGTATGTAAGAACACACAATTTAATATTTACTTAAATTAATATCGTTGTAGACCCACATATATATATATATATATATATATATATATATATATATATATATATATATATATATATATATATATACTAGCAAGGATTTCCGGCGTTGCACAGAGGCTATTAAAATAGAATGAATTAAATAGTGTTACATATTTATATTATAACTTCTATCTCTCTCCTTTTCTCCTTCTATCTAGTCGTCTCCCTATGCTCTCTCTTTCTCCATTCCGATTATTACTCTCCATCATACCAACCCTTTATTCCTCCTCAACGCATCCTATTCCGCTGTCACGTTTTTAAAAATGTATTTCAGTTACCATCGCTACCTTTTTTAAATGTAATACTGTAATTTTACATGTATTACTCCGATTCTGATTATCTTCCAAAAGCTCAGAATCTGAGCCTTCCCAAACCTAACCCTCAAATCACAGACTCTGCCTCCTTCATATACTTCAGACCTTGACTTTTTTCCGAACCCTTAGACTCAAACCATTTTCCGAACCACCGCTTCTGATTTTTTTCAAAACGTCAAACTTTGATTCTTCCAACCCCACTCTGACTCTTTCTCCGAACCTCACCAAGTTGTCCCAGTGAAGAAGATGGTTATTTGGTAATTAATGAACATTTATATTTCTGTATACTTATCAAGCAATACTTGTTCAGATGACTAAGGCGATTGAGATTAAGTAACTCTTGCTTCACTCTATACTCAATAAGTAATACCGGTTCAAACAGGGGTGTGCTTAATGATTAAGCAACGATTGCTGCTCTACAAAATATTCAACAATGTCAATACTGTTAGCATCTACTACAATTAAAATTAAAACAACGATGCATCATTACCTGTGCTGTAGAATCAGTCGTTAATTATTTCAAAAATGAAAAAATAACAAACTGTGTATGTGATAACATTAGAAAATTGATTTACCACTTTTTTTCCAAAAAAAAAATTCACACGCAAAAATAAATATATGATGGTTTACTTTTACATAGTATACAACCGCGGCATTATCGATAAAGAAAACATAAACATTGTGCGTCTTTGTTTAGTAGTTTGGGCACTTAGTTCGACATAAAAACACATATAAATACACGTACACAAAGATAACTACCCTTTATATATATATATATATATATATTGAACAATATATTAAAGAATTAGAGGTTTACGTTTAGAATAAAATATCAATAACTAGCAATGCTTGGACAAAAACTGAGTGTTATATCTCATACAACAACACACATAAACAACGGCGGGCACACACCGCCATCTCTCTCTCTCTCTCTCTCTCTCTCTCTCTCTCTCTATATATATATATATATATATATATATATATATATATATATATATATATATATATATATTTCTTCATAAAACTGTGTGTGATTCTGAACTTATCTTAACAGGCATAATGTTATTTCAAAACCTGGCGATCGTGAGCGCCTCAAATCGCTCTAGAGAAACAAAATTAATTTTGTAGTCAAAATGAAATGAATTATCATTTATATATATATATATATATATATATATATATATATATATATATATATATATATACAGGGTGGGCCAAAATAAGGGTCCTATCTTTAAATTTGAATAACTTGAATTTTAATAACTTCCACAAAATAAAAGTTAAACTCACCAAACTTTATGTGTGTGTAGACTGACCCTTCCGAGATTTTTTGAAATAAACAAAACAAATTTTAGCCGAAAAACACTTCTTAAAACTTACAAAAACTAAAGTATTGTTTTTTACACTGTTTTGAGTTTTTTAAGCAAAAATAATGTTTTCTAAATGAGGGTACGTTCCTTACGGCTAATACGGCTCATGCTTGCTTCGGAAGGGGTCCTTTACTTATTCTAAAAAAAATCCCCAAAAAATCAATGAATAAAAATGTATAAATTTTTAAAAATAGGACCCTTATTTTTGCCCATCCTGTATATATATATATATATATATATATATATATATATATATATATATATATATATATATATATATGTTTGTGTGTGTGTCCGTCGTTGTTCGTGGTTAATGTTGCAAGTAATATGCAAATCATGTATACTCCATTTAATACTGTTTATTAGTACGTTATTGAAAACGTAAAACTCTTTAAATTTGTTTAAAATATATTACTACATATTTGGTCAACATATTTACTACCGTAACATATACTTTAATACTAGATTCCGATACCTATGTATATTTTAGAGCACATGTATTATATTCATTTGCATCCAGCTGTCGTGGAGAGTGGTGATCTTTAGCAGACTTGATATTGAATATAATTTATATTAATGCAGTGTTGGTGGTGATGTTATATGTGAACTTATAATGTATAGTGAATATTCACTTTCGTACATCTCTATCTCAAATTCCCGGTGGTGTCGTAAACAACGAAGGATCATAAAAAAATACTTCGAATATCGCAACTATAATAAATTACGGACAAAAACCATGAAATTGAGCATAGCAAAAATAAGATGAAATAAAGAAAATGACAACAGAAATAGACTAATAAAAGAAGACGGGCAATAAAAAAGACATAGCCCGAAGTGTCGTTTCCTCTTATTGTATATAAACAGGTCGGATTTTAATGATTTCGGTAACATTTGTTCAATCAGATTCATCCCAATATAAAGCGTCTTTATTAACTTACATAGCAAAAGCTATCGGTCATAAGTCTAACTAACAGACGTCCTGCAATAGAAGAGGAGGTTTTCTTTTTTTTGTTTGCTGTTTTTCTTCATACCCACGTGTTATACCTTCTTAGTAGATTGTTTTCATCTAGTAAGAAATGGTATCTTCTAGTTTGCTAAGAAACATTGATAAAAAGGATGTAAACATGACTTACTGAACATAATCTTATACATAAATCACATCACGAATCACAGAGAACACTCGACTATTACTCTTTATTTATACTTAATATACATGACGCAACTGACATATACATACGTATGATATATTATTTAAAAGGAAAACTACTTACTATGGTGTTTATTTGTATTTTTCAATGTATGTCTTCCTTTACAAGGTAATATTATTCCAGAATCGGATTATATATACATTGCTAATTTCGTTCTGTGTAGGCATTCTCTTTGTCACTACTAAGTCTAAAGAATAATCTTGTAAAGTTTTGAATATGGCATAACTTTTTACTTGTAGCTGTGCTTTGGAATTTTATATAAAAATACTTATTATGCTACAAATCAGATCGAAACCCTTACACTTAATTAAAAAAACGTAGCCACTTTCTCTTAAATTTTCTTGAGAAGCTTACAATTCAATCGAATATTTACTCCTTTTCTTATATATATATATACATTTCTAGTTAATATACAATTTGAAGTTGATGTATAGTAAAGTATTGAACAGTTACATTTACGTATTTAAATCTATTACATTCAATGTTTGCGATATCAGAAGATGCAGTGTATGACCACACGTCATGCAGTATATTTAAGAATAAGTGCAATAGAATGACTACATTATATTATAAAGTAGTAAATAAAAAATAGGGTTTAATAAATATCTGTCAGTGTACTGAAAAATATATATTTGTTTAATTTTAGTATACCGGAAATAATTTTTCTGTTTCTGTGATCGTATTTTCGTCATATTTATGTTGCATTAGATTATATTATATCATGTGTAGAACTTCAAGAACTTATTTGTCGTTTCGAATTCTACGAAAATTGTATCTTCCTTGCCAAAAAAATACACACATGATTTCCACAAACCACCACCTTCTAGTCACACGCTAAAACATATAAAAGAAAGGATGAATACATTCCTCACATAGTTATTTATATGATTAGGTAATAGAGCCGATATTAAATAAAAATAAATTAGCTCACATAAGGCTATGGTGTTTACATATTGCTATATTTAATTGGTCAATCGGGTATTGAAACACGCTATTTAAGTAAGAACCAAAACGTAAATTATAAAAATAAATAAGTAGAAACACAAATTGAACGAGTGAATAAATAAATAATGAATTGGCAGAAAAATATATTTGACAGCTATGTATGATTAGACGTGTATGCGTTTTTTTTTTCATCATTAATCATTTCCTTATTAAAATAAATCCTTGCTCAGTCGACATATAGGTATATACATATTTATATAGAATTATTTTACATGTATGTTTCAGAACAAAAGGATTTAGAAAATTTGCTACTAGAACACAAGTATTCAGCATTACCTATACTGTTAGAAAGACATCTTTTAAGAAAAAAATACAAATACCATGCAATAAAATGCGTATGTCTTATAATTATAAGCAGAAGAAACAAACTCAGTAACACTTCCAACGGAACCACAGTAGATTAATGCGTGTCTTTAAATAGATATATAAACTTATTATATTCACATGTAGACTAGCCATTATTTGTAGTGAAGAGATACATTTAAAGGTAATCCCTTCCTTGTTTATTCATTCTGCTAATATATGTACAACAAAGTTAATGGAAATACTTATTTTTTTTGTAATTAGATATGTTTTGTAAAAGTACAGGTAGTTTTTGATCAGATTTTGGAAGACACTTAGAGTTAACATTTTTATTTAGATAACCAGGGTATACATAGCGGAATTTAATTGGTAGGGGTAAACTATATAGCGCATCATTTGAGTAGTTATTTATATCAAACTACATATATACTATAGTTATTTAAAATGTGTTACTTTTAATAAACTACATCATGGGCAAACGATATAATATAATAATTTATAGTTTTATAAAATTATTTTGAAATGATATATTATAATTAACTATCTTAGAGTCAAATATATACGAGAAAATAGGATCCTCCTGTCAAATTTATTAGCTAATTAGTATGCTTAGATAAGTTATTGATTGATTAACCTATAATTATTAATATTATATTATTTTAGTATAACATTGTATTTCACTTTATTCGTATATATTAAATTATTCTGGGTTAAAGCAGTTTATTTCGAAAGCATAACAAACTTCATACTCGTATAATATACAAACAATAATGTATTGTGACGTAAGTATAACCGCAGTTGTGTTAATTTCTATTTCATAAGTACATGTTTTGTATATTGCAGTTATTTATGATGAGGGGAATTCATGAGTGAGCAATATTACGCACATTAACAAATGTAAATCGAATACCTCTCTACATATATGTATTTAAAAAATCATGAAAAATAATTCATAAATGTGTGTCTGCCGAAACCTATATGGGACCGAACACGAACACCCATTCAATTGATTATACATTGCGCAATCCTTAAATACACGCCTCGCTATCAACCAAGCTCAGACAATTGCTATGTGGCTATGTATTTTGATCCTCATAATAGAAAATAATAACATATTAAATTTGCCTCAGTAAAATATGATTAAGATAGGACGAAACTATGATGACTGACACTATTTAAAATGCATTGTATTTAATAGTATTCTAATCTAGAAATTTATCTTTGAAACACGTTAACAAAGCTGGTGCCTATGTTGACCAAATTAAGTAATACCGAATTAAACAGTATTTATGTTTTATGAGAAACACATGTTATGTTTTAAGGTTATTCAAAGTAAATATCATTGATATGAGTAATATTACTAAACATTACTAATATTATTAAATAACATGTTATTTAGTCTCCTGGTTAGAATAACCAGGTAGCATAACATTCGACAGGCAAAACAAATATAAACTTGCATATGATCTCGGGCAAGGCGTGTCTTTATATCTTAAGAAAATTATGTATTAGCATATGTGTATATATGTATATGTACAAAATAAACTTTTAGACAAATTAATCGATCACTATAAAATTAGAACGGATCTAAGAACCGTTGAGCAGGCTGGTTTTAAATCCTTCAGGGATCGCATCAGCGACGCCCCATTGGGTGTAACATTCTCACTTCATGCTGATCAGTGTGAAAAAAAGCTAACTGAATGGCTAAAAGCAGGCATTGATGCTTATGTCCCCAAGCGAAAATTATTTAGCAAGTGCCACACTCTTCAATGGTTCACCTCAGAATGTGCAGTAGCTATTGATGAGAGGCAGAAGGCATTCCGAATATTCGGCCGCCATAAGTCAACTGCGGACAGACATAATTTGTCGAGGCAATAAATGATTGCAAAGCAGTGATACATAAAGCCAACAGAAGATATACAGAGACAACCAACTAACGCATTCATTCACAGAAACTAGGTACTCGGGCTTTCTGGAAAATTTATAATAGCGTGATGAACAATGGACAATCGACAATTCGCCCGCTATCTAACCAGACCGATGTTGTTTGCGCGGCAACTAATAAGGCTGAACTACTTGCCCAGCGTTTCGTCTAACAGTCAACTCTGCACTCGGCAAACAACCTCCTCCCTAAATTCGCATTGTTGATTGAAGCCACACTTGAGAACATGGTCATCACCCCGTCTCAAGTGAGAGGAATCATAAAAAAACCTTGACACCTCCAAAGCATGTAAGCCTGATCTTATCCCAGTAATAGTAATGAAGAAATGTTCTGCTGGCCCCTGCTCTCTCCAAACTACACAAGCAAACGCCTTACTGAATCTTGTTTCCCTGATAGTTGGTAAATTGTCTCTGTGGTACCAGTCTTCAAGAATTCTGGAAATATAACTGATGCTCTAAACTACCGCCCAATCAGTTTACTCCCGATCTTTGCTAAAAACGTTGAATCATTAATCAATCTAGCGATAGGCAGACACCTAACTATTTTATGATCATCAATACGGATTCAGACAATCACGATCTACTGCAGATATCCTAACGGTAATCTCTGAACGCATACACCGTACACTCGACAAGGCAGGTGAAGCTAGGGTGCTAGCACTTCATATATCCAATGCCTTTTACAATATCTGGCATTAAGGGTTTATCATAAAACTGGACACATTTGTAATATAATTAAATTTTTCCTAACAAAACGAAATATACAGGTTATACTCGATGGCCGTTCTTCTAAGCAACATGGCATAAATGCTGGTGTACCTCAAGGATCTATTCTTAGGCCTGTACTGTTCCTGATTTTCATAAATAACCTCCCTGATGCGATTGCGACTGGGATAGAAATATTTGCTGACGCCACCACGGTCTACTCTTGTCATGTGGGCAAAACTGACGCGCACATATCTGAGGCAATGGCTAAATCTTTAGAATATTACCTCCAATCTGTAGTGGAATGGGGTCAAACATGGATAGTAACTTTTAATGACGTAAAAGCAAAGCTATAGCATAACAACAAGAAACCTCTTCAACCACCGATTGTCATGGCAAATAGCACCCTGCATGAGAGTTCATCATTCAACCTCTTTGGCCTAACTTTCACAGATAACATGAATGGGAATAAATATATTGAAAACATTGCCAGGGCTGCTGCAAAGAAGGCGGACTCTCTATACCGTGCCAGTAATCTTCTCACACTAATCATTATCCTATATCTCTACAAAGCCACCAACCGCCCATGCATGGAGTATTGTTGCCACCTATGAGCTGGTGCATAGTCCGCTAGTCTCTCCCTCTTAGACCAGGTCCAAAAAAGAGTTGCTAACTTGTAGGTCCTTCACTATCCACCAAGCCCCAGCCCCTTCCCATCGCCGCGATGTTGATTCCTTGTGCCTGGTTTACAAGTACTTCAATGGATTGTGTTCGTATAAGCTAGCTGCTCTGGTGCACCCACGAGGTAGATTCACTCGACAACCCGACAATCTACCAAATCCCATCAAGACACTGTGGAAGTCCCCAGATGCCGAAGAGCTTTCTACTCCAAAAGCTTCTTTCCTCGTGCTACTGGACTCTAGGACTCCCTCCCTGCTCTTTTCTTTCCTGACGTTACTGACATGCAAACATTTAAAACTAATGTAAACAGACATCTCGCTGCGCAGCTCTAAAATTAGGCCCCCCCTCAAAAAACCTTCACTCTTTATTTCTCAGTTGGCCCTTATATCTATAGTGGAAGCCTGCGTTTTTGTGGTTAACTATGTTTTAAAAAAGAAAGGGTTGCGATATGTTCCACCTTTACTGTCCTTTGTTTTTGTGCATCTGGTTTAAAGAAGTTATGGTTATGGTAAGGGTTAGGGTTTAATCATTCTCGAAAATTCGCATACGTGCGATTTTTGTGAAATGATTGCAATAAATATATTACATCAATAAAGAATCCAGAAATTACAGTATCTCTGAAGTATTTAAATGGGTGGTAGGAGTCATGCTATGGAAAACTACTACCTATTTGAAATTTAAATATGTAAAATGTATATTGAATAAGATAAACAATCATGAGTTTCTAATGAAACTAGATGCAATAAATTACAGTTTCTTTTGATTTGAAATTACAATTTCTTTTAGCCATATATCCTATAAATTTTGGAATCAAATCAACTAAGAAAGTTTAATAAAAATTACAAAGACCATGCAAGAAATAAGGTCTAATGTCATAATATCTTCATCTTAGTCTTCGAAAGAGGGCAAACACACACACACGTATATTATATATATATATATAGTGTGTAGATTTCAATTTTGTGTTGAGAATCTGAATAACAGAGCTCAATGTAATTTAAACAGAGCAAAACAGAATTATAAAAAGAAAAAAACTATACACACATTAAGGTTGTACACATTATAACTTATTTCGACCCCTTAATTAGGTCTCCTCAGATGTATAAACAACCACGTCAAAAAAACAAATAATGAGAGAAATTGACCGTCGTCTTAAAAAGATAAATTCACTTTTTTGATTTATATCTCCTATATAAATCGAAATCTTCGTCCTGAATTTTCGTCTTTTCATTTCTAATCGTAAATAATTAATCGTGAACGCTCGAATCTTTACCAATTTGTAAATAAACCGTTTTTAAATGTCGTTAAACTTTAATTCCGTAGTGTAAATCATCTCGAATCTTGACGTTATACAAATTACATTTTTAATATGTTCTAATCTAAACCGAAATCTTCGTCCTACATTTTCGTCTTT
>OY744515.1:238873168-238898168 GCA_963556195.1 Sepiola atlantica | reverse complement strand
ATATATATATATATATATATATATATATATATATATATATATGTATATATATATATATATATATATATATATAACGAGAGAAATATGCGTGTGTAGATATATGTCATCATGTATGTATACTCCCGCTTTCTTTTAAACTGTCGAGACCGAACGCAATCAGTTTAAACTTAACCCTATTTAAATCTATTTTTCATAACTATTGTTTTATTGCATTCATCATGTGCTAGTTTTTCCTCACTAATAAAATAAAACACGTACCATTACTATTTATTTATACGAATATCTGTGTAGATCTAGCAATTATTCAGTGACCTTTACGTAACACGAAAGTCGAATCGCCCGCAGTAAGGGGAGGCAGATTTTATGATGAATAGACGGACGTGATTTACTGCAGGAACAACAAAAATAACTAAATAAAACACAGAAGAAAGAATTACAAGAACTGTCTGGAAGATTTTATATAGGCTTTCAGCGAACATTGAGTTTTCTGTTGGAAAACACGAATGCATTGCCAGAAGACAGCGGCTTTTCTCTTCTTTCTTTATAACCAACGAGTTAAATGTGAATACACGCTAAATTCAGATTTGTCTATATGAGAGAACGTTCTACGGTGACACTTGATGCATTCTTTATCTGTAACGCTGTTTTCCTTCTTAGTACTGTTGATTAATTTTATCAAAATAACATCATTCCTACTTCTTCACAGATGTACATTATCTATTTCATGTTTAATAGACAGACTCTGTAAGTGTCAGCCTAAAATTATCCTTAAATATACACACCATCGCGTTGACACACGGAAGGGTACGCATGCATACCCACACGTATGTATGTATGTATGTTAAGCTATGCGCATTTTACCTATCAAAACGGATAATGCTTCCGAAGTTATTCACACGTATTTTCTTGTTAACTACTGTTCGTGAAAACGTGGGAAATCGTGGGCAACATTCTATTATTAAATAAGAGGAGTACATATATGGGTATACCAAATTACCCATGAGTTCAGCACTATCTAGAACTCAGTACACATCGATACCATAATATGGAGAATAGGCATACTTATTGTCTTCACTTATTTGTAAAAAGTGTAATCGATAAGATTTGAGAACGAATAATGATTGCCTTTTTTACAGCCACGCGTCCTTGTGCAGTGGATTTACTACTAAGTTTAATTCAGTGTTAAGTTATAGTAAGGTTGAAAGTTCAATCCTCGCTGCGAGCGATCTGAAGATTTGCGAATTGCTGAAGATTTCTGCCACCCATTGCTGACGAAACAGAAGCATTAAAACCTCATAAATCAAATAAAGGGTTCCATTCGAAATTGAGTCCAGATTCCCGAGGTTAACTCGGCCGAAACGTTGTGCTTATAACACTCAAGATGAAAAATGTAGTCCGAATAACCAAAATTATACAAATTATCAATCCTCATTTAAAAAATTCAGAAATATAATTACACTACATATATATATATATATATATATATATATATATATATATATATATTTATAAATATTTGTATACATCCTATATATATATATATATATATATATATGCATGATATATGTATATATATAGATATGCGTGATATATATATATATATATATATATATATATATATATATATATATATATATATATATATACATCGACATTTATTCGATTAGTTTAATTCTAGGAAATCACTAAAATGTATGATTTGCTGATTACATTGAATAAAACCCAATATATATTTTAATTATTACACTATTTGAATTGCAGGTATATATATATATATATATATATATATATATATTTATTTATATATGTATATATATATATATATATATATATATATTTATTTATATATGTATATATATATATATATATATATATATATATATATATATATATATATATATATATATATATATTAATATTAAATAAAGTGTTACAACAACATCCGGACCAATTAACACTTTATTTAATATACAAAATATCATGCTCTTATCAATTATCTAGTTAATTTTACTTTTGCATTAATAATTGAGCACCACTCTGCTGGGAAATTCTCCCAATAAAGAAATACGGTATATATACACATATATATATATATATATATATATATATATATATATATATATATATATATATATATATATATATATATATATATATTAGTACTTCATGTATCCACAATAAATATTATAAGGAGATATAATTTTGTATGTGTCCGTTTTCAGTATTTTCTTCAACAATGTTCGATACGTAAGTAGAGCTAGGTAGTAAGCAATGAAAATATATATTGCAATCAAGCTACACAGAGGCTCCCGTGTTTCATCCTCGGTGGGAATCGTCAGACTAAATGCATGGAGTTATTTTTGTCAGGGAACAACAAAGAATCTGATTGGTAAACTAGCAAGCCATGTATATAAATACATGGCTTGCTAGTTTACCAATCAGATTCTTTGTTGTTCCCTCAGCCAATCGTTGGGCTTCCCGCGAACAAAGGCTTTGTTGGTGACGCTTCTATGCCTATCTTATTTTTTGTTAACAATGGAGTTTCCTATATCCGGTTTCCTTTGTATTGTCAATAGAGTGGGCGAATTTATTTTAACACGTGGTTTCTTGTATTTCTATTTTTAATTTTAACTTGTTCAGTTTTTTATTTAGTTTTTTATTTATTTATTTTAATTCATTTTTTTTTGTTTTATTTATTATATATCATCCTACGGTAAATTTTTTTCTGTGTAAACAGCTGTTTGCTATTTCACTTCTAGAGTTTCTTCTAGGTTTCGGGGATCTTTAAAATTTAGGATTTCATATTTTTCATTCAGACATAATCTACACGTGTCGTCTAAGTTTCTACATGTACTGGCCTGTCTTACTATTTTCCATTCAATTATTGGTGAGTGTCTATTTTCTTTGAGCTCCAAATAAGTACGAGAACATAACACATCATGCTGACGTTCGAGCTTAATTATTTCATACTTATCATTACAAATGTTTTCGTAGCAAATTTCCTCAATGTAAACCAGTTTCACTTTTACTGTCCGAGAACATAAAACATTATCCTTACGTTCAAGCTAAATTATTTCATATATTATGTTTTTGTTCGGGGTATTTTGTTATTAAAGAATCTTACTACGTCCGTATTAGCTAGGTTTCTTCAATGAAAAAACTACTCCTTCCTGTCCTAGAACATAATACATGGTGCTTACATTCGAGCTAAATGAGTGTATATATTATAATTACGTTCGAGATAAGTTTAGTTAATAAATATTTTTAAAAATGTCTTCTTTTCTAATGGAGAATGATTATACATTCCTTGTCAGCATACACAACACTCTATGCTAGCGTTTGAGCTAAATTAGTTCATATATCATATTTACGTTATTACTAAGTTATTTCATTTATAGTCTTACCAATGTATTCTTTGCTAATTGTCTTAATTGAAAAGGAGTTAATGTCTATGATTGAGAACGGAATAGGTTATCTTTACCTTCACACTAAGCTAGACAATAGCACTGCCTTCCTATATGAACTTATGAATTAAAAGGCTTCCAGTGAGTTATACAAATATTAAATTTACAAAAATAATTATTATTTATACCAGAGAACCAGTTATCGTATTCGTACTTTCTTTTTAAAAACTTACTTCTGCACGAATACAGTGATATCTAAAAATGTCATGAAACAAATAAACATATGTCATATTATGAAGATGTATTATTTTCTTCTGTCACCACTTGTAATGTCAGCCTATTTATGCATCTATCTATTTTCCGCCTCATATATTGTTTTCTTGGAAACGGCGATGTGTCACAAATCCATAGGTTACGGGAACACATGTTCTTGACGAAAATCTCAAGTGTATTTGCGTTAAACCAATCTTTGTACTTTTTAGTATGTTTATTATCCCCTGAATAAAGTCCATGTTTAAGAAAAAACCTAAGCCTCAATATCTGTGTCAAAACACACAGCTTGCATGAATATACTGCTAACGCCAAATATAAAAAAACGCATTAGTGTTAACAGCAGTTTTTAAAAGCAAATACACTTGAGCTATGTGTCATGTTTGTGAATTATTTGCGTAAGAACAATTTGCAATCTATTACTACAGGGTCAATCTTACCTACATTCAGCTACTTATTTTGAGTAAAACACCGACTTTATGACATTTCTGAATATAATTGTAGTTATGCAAAACTTATTGGTCGGCAACACAGATATACACTTGAGCTCATTATTTTCTATATCACACCAGTAACACTAAGGCCTGGGTATTAATAGTGTATATATATATATATATATATATATATATATATATATATATATATATATATGTATATATATATATATATATATATATATGAGAAAAAAGAAACAATGTTTCAGATAATATATATATATATATATATATATATATTAATGCATGTGTTGTTGAAAACGACAGAACGCTTCTCTTTAGTGATTTATTTTTTTATTTTTTCCATTCGTCGAATCATCTTTTTGACGTTGAAATGAAATGCCTAAATGCTGCCTAAATACACACATAATCTATCTATCTATCTATCTATCTATCTATCTATCTATCTATCTATCTATCTATCTATATATATATATATATATATATATATATATATATATGTGTATATATATATATATATACATATATATATAATAAAGATGACGATAAAAGCCTTTTCAACAATGTGTGAAAGAGTTATTTCTTTTTTTCTTTTTTTTCCAATTAATTTCGGAGGATACAACCTCCATCATCATAGATATATTTAACTCTTTTTTTTTATAAAATAAACAAACTTTACCTTTGTTTATAGGTAAGACGTCTTGGGTTGGTGTGACGCTCTCCGCCAAGATGTAATAGGCAGAAGTGAGAATAAGAACGATGAAGCCAGAACATGCCGGGAGTTAAAATTCTTTATATATTGTTCGTTCTTTTTTTAAGCATTGAATGAAAATGTAATAAAGATGACGATACACGCCTTTTAACAATCCGTGAAAGATTTATTTCTTTATTTCTTTTTTTCCAATTAATTTCGGAGGTTACAACCTCCATCATCAGAGGTATATTTAACTCATTTTTTTATAAAATAAACAAACTTTACTTTTGTTTATAGGTAAGACGTCTTGGGTTGGTGTGACGCTCTCCGCCAAGATGTAATAGGCGGAAGTGAGAATAAGAACGAAGAAGCCAAAGACAGCATGGAGTTATAATTCTTTAGATATTGTTCGTCTTCTTTTTAAGCATTGAATGAAAATGTAATAAAGATGACGATAAAAGCACTTTTAACAATGCGTGAAAGATGTTTGTTTTCTTTTATTTTTCCAATTAATTTCGGAGGATACAACCTCCATCATCAGATATATATTAAACTCTTTTTTTATAAAATAAACAAACTTTACTTTTGTTTTTAGGTAAGACGTCTTGGGTTGGTGCGACACTCTCCGCCAAGATGTAATAGGCGGAAGTGAGAATAAGAACGAAGAAGCCAGAGCATGCCGGGAGTTATACTTCTTTAGACATTGTTCGTTCTTTTTTTTAAGCATTGAATAGCAATGTAATAAAGATGACGATAAAAGCACTTTTCACAATCCGTGAAAGATTTTTTTTTCTTTTATTTTTCCAATTGATTTCGGAGGATACAACCTCCATCATCATAGATATATTTAACTCTTTTTTTTATAAAATAAACAAACGTTACTTTTGTTTACAAGTAAGACGTGGTGGGTTGGTGTGACGCTCTCCGCCAAGATGTAATAGGCAGAAGTGAGAATAAGAACGAAGAAGCCAGAGCATGCCAGGAGTTATACTTCTTTAGATATTGTTCGTTCTTTTTTTTTAAGCATTGAATGAACATGTAATAAAGATAACGATAAAAGCATTTTTAACACTGCGTGAAAGATTTATTTCTTATCTTCTGTTTTAGTTAAATATATCTCTGATGATAAGGGTTGTATCTTACGAAATTAATTGGAAAAAAAAGAAAAAAAAGAAATAAATCTTTCATACATTGTTAAAAGGGCTTTTATCGTAATCTTTATTACATTTTCATTCAATGCTTAAAAAAACAAACCATATCTAAAGAATTATATATATATATATATTTATATATATATATATATATATATATATATATATATATATATACATATATATATATATATTATTATATAGAGAGTGTTGTGCTCAGTAAGTGATTTTAAAAAAGGATAGTAAATCAAACATTACCACTCTGCTTTAAAAGACACAAAAATAACTTTATATAGATACGAATATGCATACCGCCCCAAAATATGTCCCACCCGTTTAACGAAACCAACAATAAATTGCATGATATTATAATTAGTTAAATAAAATAGTCTATGCACAGGTTTACGTAATAGTGTTTGTGTAGTATAATCTATGGACGATGGTTTATATATTGCGTTGTTAACATGCATACACATTTAAATAGAATGGGTGAATGCATCATACCAGTCTCAAACATGCGTGTATAGGTTAATAATTATACCAATATACACACCGTCAAGCATGAATAAGTGTATATATATATATATATATATATATATATATATATGAATATATATATATACACTAATTCCAGTCTGACGTTGTATAGGTAGATATTATTAATCACTACTATACACGTGGATACGACTTATATCATAAATTGGTCGCACTATCAGGATAAAAGCAAAGCTCAATATAATAGATATATCCTAAATAACAATGGATTGAATGAAAAAAAAGAATAAATTAATCCAACTGTATTACATATTAAAGTGCAAACAAAAATTGCAGTAAAGTTTTTATTTCACGCATTTTCAAATAAAATATTCTCCGCAGAGGGTATTACCACAATTAAATCACAGCGAGTAAATGAGTGCGCTTTGAATATATATCAACATATATGAAAGATAAAGTATCACGAAAGAAAAACACAATTTGATGTACATAATCCGTCACGATACGGGATTATTTCATGTTAACTCTTTACAATATATATATATATATATATATATATATATATATATATATATTGACAGTGTGGCCGTTTTAAATTGTCACATCCCTACACTGATGAGAGATACAGCTCGAAACCACATCGTATGTACATACACATAATTTCATATTTATTCATGTATATAATTATAAAAGCTCCTTTCAGAAAATATATATTAAAAACATTGAAATTCACGTAAGCTTAAAAACGATATTCTCATTCGTTCATTGGGCCCTTTAAGATTGTTTCGGTATTTAGCGCTAACAAAATGAAAAGTATATTTATCTGTATCACGTGATATTTCCGTTGATCAAGAGGATAAGACAGAAGCGTTCAGTCAAAGGCTACTTTCTTTCTCGTGACTTACTAAAAGTGTCAGTTATTGACACTGATGGTAACCGAGAGCTAGAAACAACGTCGTATGTAGGTAAATAAGTGTTGATATTTACTTATGATATTATATATATATATATATATATATATATATATATATATATATATATATATATATATTTAGGCCAGTTTAAAGTGTAAGAATACATTTTAAAGCTGGAAGTTATTGGATTAGATAATAATGTAACTGATTTATTCCAAACGACTTTAGGTTGTATCGCATATTATGGCTGCTTTAATATTAGACGAATTCAATCATTTACCTCGTAATACATTATTTACATCTTTATATGTTAGATTACCCCGTAATTTAAAACACAAATATATGAGAGAACGTAATGTCTGATATATATATATATATATATATATATATATATATATATATATATATATATATATATATATATATATATATATACATGTATGTATGTGTGTGTGGGTGTGTGTGTGTGTGTTTATGTGGGTGTGGGTGTGTGTGTGTTCTCGTGAGTCTGTTCATAGTTACAAAAATACTAATACAAATAATAGAGCATAGCTCCAACATTCAAATTACATCAATACGAATTTGGAGCACGAATATGTTTTTGAGATCAGCTATTAATTCATCAGAGTGCAAATTATTAATTTACATTTAATAACGTAAAATAATGTTTTAACCTTCTCATGTTTACAAGATGTTTAGGATAAAATTGACAATTTCGTAAAAGAAAACAAATACAAATATACAGCTAATATTTGGTGTTACAAGCTATTTACTGCACTATTTGATAAAACAACACTGTTTGGTTCACAATCAGACTTGTTTCAATAGTACGCCCTTGTCGTATACATGTTTACGGGTAAATGTAGGCTTAGATTTAATTTTAATAAGTAAATGAATTGAGTATTATATATAGGGATGTTTTTAAACTTAATTTAAATGTAATTATAACAACAGAATACTAAATAGAACACTGGATTCTATGCGTAATTGATTTTAGTAAATGATCAGATATACCAGTACCAATATGGGTTGTGTTTTTACACGTCGGGTATTTATTTCAAATAACATAACACCTATAAGTTCTAGAAAAACACGAAATTAAGTAAACTATATCTTGTACAATGTGAGTTTATACGCATACATCTATGTTCATAGATTTACCATCATTTTAATTATGTATTGTATTTGAACTCGTGAATTCATTCTGTGTATTGAGTTTTATTTCCCAAATAATAATTAAAATAAAATAATCGGGGTAAGGTATTCTATATTTCGTAGATCGATTCTTTTCAACTAAAACAACGTCGCAAGAGGATATTTTGTTCTTGTCTTTGTATAATAATAGCATCTGTAATTACTTACAACGGGTTTTGTTGAGGGTTTCTATTTTTAAAAAAAATTTAAGTGTTCGTTATCGGTATATATGAACGACTTGACTGACGTAAAAACACAGGAAATTAAAAAATTATTTACATAAGTATCAATTTGTTAAATTGGAGTAAGTGTTTGCGTTTTGAATTAATCGTTGCTAAAATTGAGTGCATTTATTTTATTAAGCGGTTCTTTGAAATTTGGCACAACTTTCTACACCATTGTTCTATATGTTTGGGTGAACTCTGCTTTAAAACATTCCTTCAACCGTCCTGTCCTGTGCAGTTCTAGGAGGTCCACCCTCCCAGGCTTCGCCTCCCCTCTTATGGGAGGAGTAAGTTTATTGCTTACTGGTTGAGGCGCCCCTACCGGGGAATGTCGACGAGACTGCCCAGACAATTTTTGAACCCCACTTTCTCGACTAGACCTTGGGTCACATCTTACTTGTGGGAGTAAGATAAAAACTTGCCTTGTGACTAACTCTTGGAGAGGAGTAAATCAATACTCAGTAATGTGCAGGTGTTGTCGCATAGATAATTAGTGAGAACATTTGTAGTAAAACTACTTACCGAGCAATTCAGTCAGCGTATAAACTCATAAAAAAATATATAATTCAAAACTGCCCATATATATATATATATATATATATATATATATATATATGTATATATATATATTACTTAAAAATAGAGGCAAAATGCCTTCATAAGAAACTATGTGTTAGATGCAGATATTTTTATTAAATCAAAATAAAAATTAATACATTTTTTTTCTTCATCATGCCCTTTTTTATTTAATACTAGCAGGGCTACCCGGCGTTGTTCGGGTTATAGAATAGAAGAAAAATCGCGTGTGTAACATCTTTATATTCAAACTTCTATTTCTCTCCCTTTCTCTATAGCCGTCTCTTTATCTTTCTACTTTTCTCTTCTCTGGTCGCCCAATTTCACAGCTACTTTCTCATTTTGCCTTTTGCGAAAGCTGTTTCTTCCCCACCATTCCTCTTACGTTGGCCAGAACAAAAGTATGACATATTTCTATAAAAAGTACCACCTCTGTCTGTGCCTTCTATATAGGTACATAATATATAAGTACCTATCGCCACTCTGGTGTGAATGCTAAATCCGTATCTATTGTCGCCCAGGTGCGCATGGTATGTACGTACTTATCGCCATCCCTGTTCACATGCTATATACGTACCTATTACAGCCCCGGTGCGCATACTGTATACGTACCTATTGGCGTTGCACGGGGATCACTTCTCTAGTCGCCCTCCTTCCACAGTTGCCAGGAGTAAAATATGTCACGTACATGGTTGCCAATTCACCCTGGCTACACTATCTCCGGCCTCCCCTAAACTCTGCACTACCTCTCCATTCCCTGGAGTAAAAATGTAACATTTCTATTAAAAGTACCATATTTGTCTTCATTATTAATGTTAATAAGGGTGTTTGTTTATTTACTTCTTCATGTCCGTGTATGTTAGATAAAATAACCTAGGTCGATCAGGCCCCTCTGACAGCAGTCTTTGTTAATGATAATAATGGTGTCTATTTACTTCTTTCATGTTTGTGTATGTTAGATTAAATAACCTAGGTTGATGTTGATCACCGATTAAATATTTTATATGAATATAATAAATGGTATCAATGGGGAAGAATAATTTTTTCTTTTAAATTCACCGATCGAGACATTATTTTATATGAATATAAATAATAGTGCTAACAATGGGGACCCTTCCTATTCCATTCTACTCAGACTACGTAATATACCATTCGGGTTGAACTCCAGGCCTTGACTCTTTCCTGAACATCAGGCTCTGACTCCTACCCGAACAATTAGGACCTGACTACTTCCTGAAGAGCTGGCTCCGACTCCTTAAACATCAGGGTGACTCTTTCATATACTGCAAGCTCTGAATCTTTGCCCGAACCTCCAGCTTTGACTGTTTCACTGTTTGACTGCTCCCCGAACATCAGTTTTTTTTTTAATCCTGTGCTATGGTGTGTATAATAAACACACCTGCTCTATCTAGGATATTGAACTCTATTTAATTAAACACTCGTTCTATGTAGGATAATGAGCACTTTTAAAATAAGGAGGCCAAGAGAACACTATCACAATCAAGCGCCTAGAACTTGTTAAATTTAAATGTAAAAAAATGCTGACTGATTTCCTATTCTCTTTTACTGGATAACATTAAAAGCAGTGTTTAATTATTGATAACATTAAAGGGAAAATGCCAATGTTACCTTACTGTAAAGAATTTACTATTTTATGTTAACCTTCCACTAACCTTGCTCAGCAACAAATGTCTTAGCTGGGTTATTTAACATATATATATTTTTTTTTTTCATATGTTAGAACAATGATGACCGACGACACTCTTTCCCACACTTCTGATGGTCTTGTGTCTAATTTGTGTTATGAGTAAATGTGGTATTGTGGTGAATAACATTCTAGTTATAGTAGGATATACATTTTTATTACTTTAGAACACTTTTGAAAGCCTTGTTTTGAATGTAATTTTTGCATATTTTCTGCAAGTAAATGATTCAAAGTTTAGCATTTGTTCAGATGGATGCAACAACCCTTAATTGGTAACTGAAGTCGGTACCAGTCTAAGTGTTTGGTTAACGTCCGTAAAAACTAAAAAGAATGAAAGTTTACAACTTGTTCAATAAAGCAAAAAGCAAATATAAGGTTATGAGTAAATGTGGTATTGTGGTGACTGATCATTCTAGTTAAAAGTAGAATAGACCGAATTTACAGAAAGCTGCTGTATTTAGGGTAAAGAACACCGACAGATTAAGCAGATGACACAATGAATATTGGAATTTTTATTGTGTTCTACACATTTCAGTTGTCAATTTTGTTTTGTTTATCTGTTGATTTTAGATTCTTACCGATTTAGACTTTAGGTCATTTTGGGAGTTAAAATGAATTTAGAATTCTGAAAACTCTTGGGGAGTTTGAAATTGGTGACTTACTGAAAAAGAACATGGTGACAATGAATATTGGAATTTTTATTGTGTTCTACACAGTTCAGTTGTCGCTTGAAGAGCTTAGTTTTACTGTCCCAGGTATAATAAAGTGGAACTGCCGAGTAAAAAAGTGTACGTGCAAAAAAATGTGTTTGACACAATTTGAAGAAAGCTGTTAGAGTGGTTGTAGGTGGATTTGCAACTCTATCTGCTGCAGTACTTTCAGTAAAGTATATCCGCTGTCCATTTTCTAGAGTAACTGATAGGTGAATAAGTGGGGGATGATGTACATGTATGTGAAAGTTAAGTATTCTCCAAATGGCTTCATTGGTTGATATGTAATGTCCTGTTTCGTATCTCTTAACTTCATCATGAGCATTACTTTCAATTGTGAAGATAGCTTGATCACTACCTTTATTTACATATTTACAAATGTATTTTATTGATTTCACGCTGTTGCAGTATTCAACATTGATATGCGCATCAAACATCTTACAAAGCAGTTTATTATGTGGTACAACCCATCGGTTGTCTACAGGAACCGTTATGTTGCCAGGTTGGGTAACTGTCGTCTCAAAACCTCCAGCTAAAGGAGCTAGTCGTCGATATTGTGGGTAGCCATTTGTATCCGATTGAGTTTGACTCAAGAAGTGTCTGGGATATCTCTTACTGCAGTGTCCATCTTTGAGACAGAGTGAACATCTGTTTATGTTTCCACATGGTCCATGAATCATATGGTGCCTAATGATATCATGTAAAACCGGATCTGCCACTGGATCCGGATTTTCCGCACTGATAATTGAATCTATGTCAGAGGATCTCAATTTTTGTTGAAACCAAACCAGACAATGAGCATGTGGCAATCCTCTTTTCTGCCACTCAACAGTGTACATGTATGCTATGACCACTCCTAAAATGTTTCCTTTCGTTAGGACTTAGATACCTAGCTTTAGATGGAAAACTCTTGCTATGAAAATCTTGAAAATGTGGCAGGTTAGTCACGTCTGATCTGCAAGAAATTAAACCAATTTTGATCTGAACCATGTATTGTGTTAAAAGTCCAAAGGATATGTTATTGTATGTAATATGTTTCTGATGTGTATCAATTGGGCAAATGAAGGGGGGCATTAATTACTATTTAAAGCACGTAAATTCTATTTCCGTATGGAGCTTGAAAGGCAAACAAATCTGATGTGTTGGTCAGTAAATACTACTGGAAGTTATTGTAGTAAGTGTGAAACAGAAATATTGTTGTAGTCGAGTGGTGAACACTATCGACAATATGTCGCTTGCCACCGCCTCACGGGTAAATCTTAGTCTAAATTAATGTCAATTAGTGTATGTTGCAAAAAGAAGAAAATGTATTTAATATAAGGGCAGCAGTTTGGGGGGGGGGTGATTTTAATGTGGCTCTGTAGGCCTCTTTAATTTTCAAAGGCCCCCTTATCACAGACAGAGTAAGTGTTTATTAAAAAATTTCAGCAATTGTTTTTTTATTTTTTTTTGTGAGTTTAATGTTTTGTTTTTTTAAATTTATTATAATGGAAAATATCCGAATTTGTCAATTGTTTTTTATCGTGTAAAGTTCTAATGCCTTAAAAAGAAGTGTATCATATTTAATTATCGACGTTTACGAATTCATATTTGATTATGTCGGATGAGTTTTTATACTTAAAAATATTGTAATATTATTTATAAAAATATTGTAATATTATTTATAATGGGTGGCACGTTATTATGTAGTCGCTGTCTTATATATTTAGGTGGGGGTGGGTGGGGGGACATTTATTCAGTTTACACAGATTTTTCATTTACACGACAAAATAATTATGCCAAATTCTTATACTTTATATTATAAAAAAGGAAAAAAATAAAACTTTAAACTCTAAAAAATAAGAAAAGAAACAATACAAAAACTTTAACAAATTCTGATATTTTATTGTAATAAGTAAGGGTAGTTCTGCATTTCAAACGTCACTTGGACTTAATTGAAGAGTTCCATTCATTCCACCGAGTCAACCGGAAGTGCCAAACTGAATGTAAAGTCATCGATTTATCTTATTGTATGAATGAAAAGTTTCTGAAAGTAGGCAACAGTAATTTCTGAAGTGACAATTTATCAATGAAATGAGTAGTTAGTGATTAGTCAATAGTAATCGTTTAAAAAGATTTTAAGAAAGTTCAAATTCTGTATAAGTAACAGTTGTTTTAACTTCATGTAAATAAGTAAAACTCTTAATACTTGTAAAGAAAAATACATAAGAATTATAAATAAATATATTTTAATTTGTTGTGTTTTTTTGGGGGGGGGGGATGAACAATTGTCAGTCAAATGTGTACATGTAAATGTTTTTATTTAAGTGTGAAAATACCGTTTTATTTCGCTTACGAAGAGAAATGTAAATATTTACTTGCCTCCCCACGAAGGGAGATTGCATAATAAAGTCATATCGTGTTTTTTTTTTAATAAACAAAAAAATTAAGTTATAGAAATATTTGTAAATAAAATTATCGATCTTAATTGTTGATTATGGATGGTGAGGCCAATGTACGGTTATTTTTTAAAATGTATATATTTTGTTTATTTATTAAAATATATTGCGTTTCACGTTGGGAAACTAAACAAACATGTTTTTGTGTCAGTATTTACTTGTCTCCCCACGAGGACAGAATGCATAATAAACTCATATATATATATTTTTTTACGATACGTTTAATAAACAAATAATATCAGCGAATTTTTTTGTTTAAATAAAAATTAAATTGTTTATAATTGTTGATTACAGAAACAAATAAAAAAAAGTACGTAAACTTACGTTTTTCATAATTGGCGCGTTCAAAATGGTCTTGTTGAGAGAGGTGACATATATTTCACGCATGCGCAAATCGTTTTTGTACTCTGTCTTGATTTTTTAACACACCTTCTTCTCAACGTTTCGAGCCATTTCTATACGAAAATATGAACGTTTCCCCCCAATTCTCAGAGATAGCACGTCTGGGGGCAGGCTGGTTTTAATAATGTCACCCGTGTGACCGTGTGTTGGGTACTTTCGGAGGAGAAGCTTTACATACATACATACATACATACATACACACATCCATACAGACAGGTGACGTTTATATAATAGATTTCGCTTGATACAACAAGCCTCGGCAGAGCTTAGACAAATAAAAGGTATACGCCTTTTTTTGTAATAATCCTTCTTGGACGTGAATAAGTGCCTCGTCCGATGTTGTGGACTAACAGAGCACATGTCTGTTTTAAATAGAACTTACATCGCGCATGGTCGATGGTAGTTATACATTTTGGAAAGTTCATTTTTTAAGCATCTTTTGAATTTTAACATGATGATAGAGGCAAAATGCCTTCATAAGAAACCATGTTTAGATGCAGATATTATATTAAATTAAAATAAAAGTCCAAACATGTTTTTCTTCATCTTGACTTTTTTATTTAATATTTCACTTGATACAACAAGCCTCGACAGAGCTTAGACAAATAAAAGGTATACACCTTTTTTTTCGTAATAGTCCTTATTTGTCTTGTTAGAGTGATTCGTCCGATGTTGTGGACTAACGGTGCAAATTTATGTTTTAAATATAACTTATATCGCGCATGGTCGCTAGTTGTTATAAATGTGGGCAAGTTCATTTTTTAAGCATCTTTTGAATTTTAACATAAAGATAGAGGCAAAATGCCTTCATAAGAGACGATGTGTTGGATGCAGATACTTTTATCAAATCAAAAAAAAAATTTTTTTCATCTTTACTTTTTTATCTAATATTTCGCTTGATACAACAACCCCGATTTAATATAAATATCTGCATGTAACACATGGTTTCTTATGAAGGTATTTTACCTCTATCTTTATGTTAAAATTCAAAAGATGCTTAAAAAATGAACTTTTCCAAAGTTATAACTACCAGCGACCATCCGCAATTCAAGTTATATTTTAAACTGACATTTTCACTGTTAGACCACAACATTGGACGAGACACTTCTACGAGCCCAAGAAATAATATTACGAAAAAAAAGTGTATACCTTTTATGTGTCTAAGCTCTGTCGAGGCTTGGTGTATCAAGCGAAATATTAGATAAAAAAAGTAAAGATGAAGAAAACAAAAGGTTTGGATTTTTATTTTGATTTTATACAAATATCTGCATCTAACACATGGTTTCTTATGAAAGCATTTCGCCTCTATCTTTGTGTTAAAATTCAAAAGATGCTTAAAGAATGAACTTTTCCGAATGTGTATACATATATATATATATATATATATATATATATATATATATATATATATGTAAACGGTGTGAATAATTATTCTTTACTCTGACGAATTCCGTAAGGGTTAGACGTACACGTGTGTTGATGAAACAAACACATACTTCTTAGTGGTTATTTGTATCGAGTAGTATTAACACAACCGTCATTGTTAGTTCAATGCAAGGTGACTCTCTTAAGTTGTATTTAAATAGAATTAATCTCTCGTTGACTTACCGGTTTGAAAAAAAGAAATAAATATTTCACACATTGTTAAAAGGGCTTTTATCGTAATCTTTATTACATTTTCATTCAATGCTTAAAAAAACGAACCATATCTAAAGAATTATATATATATAAATATATATATATATATATATTATATATATATATATACATATATATATATATATATATATATATATATATATATATTATTATATGGAGAGTGTTGTGCTCAGTAAGTGATTTTAAAAAAGGATAGTAAATCAAACATTATCACTCTGCTTTAAAAGACACCAAAATAACTTTATATAGATACGAATATGCATACCGCCCCAAAATATGTCTCACACGTTTAACGAAACCAACAATAAATTGCATGATATTATAATTAGTTAAATAAAATAGTCTATGCACAGGTCTACGTAATAGTGTTTGTGTAGTATAATCTATGGACGATGGTTTATATATTGCGTTGTTAACATGCATACGCATTTAAATAGAATGGGTGAATGCATCATACCAGTCTCAAACATGCGTGTATAGGTTAATAATTATACCAATATACACACCGTCAAGCATGAATAAGTGTGTATATATATATATATATATATATATATATATATATATATATATATATATATATATGAATATATATATATATATATATACACTAATTCCAGTCTGACGTTGTATAGGTAGATAGTATTAATCACTACTATACACGTGGATACGACTTATATCATAAATTGGTAGCACTATCAGGATAAAAGCAAAGCTCAATATAATAGATATATCCTAAATAACAATGGATTGAATGAAAAAAAAAGAATAAATTAATCCAACTGTATTACATATTAAAGTGCAAACAAAAATTGCAGTAAAGTTTTTATTTCACGCATTTTCAAATAAAATATTCTCCGCAGAGGGTATTACCACAATTAAATCACAGCGAGTAAATGAGTGCGCTTTGAATATATATCAACATATATGAAAGATAAAGTATCACGAAAGAAAAACACAATTTGATGTACATAATCCGTCAGGATACGGGATTATTTCATGTTAAATCTTTACAATATATATATATATATATATATATATATATATATATATATATATATATATAAGTATAAATTTTTATTTATACAAACATTATCGGTTACATATGTGCATACATGTTTCGGTTGCACTTTCCCAAGAGAGTTAACCTCATCAGACCGAGAATCTTTCAGTCTGATGAGGTTGATTTCTTGGGAAAGTGCAACCGAAACATGTATGCACATATGTAACCGATAATGTTTGTATAAATAAAAATTTATACTTATAAACAGCTCTACTTGGTATTGAGCACTTTTTATAAACACTTGAGTTTCTACGGATTTACATTTACAGAAACCAATACATATACGATATATATATATATATATATATATATATATATATATATATATATATATTGACAGTGTGGCCGTTTGAAATTGTCACATCCCTACACTGATGAGAGATACAGCTCGAAACCACATCGTATGTACATACACATAATTTCATATGTATTCATGTATATAATTATAAAAGCTCCTTTCAGAAAATATATATTAAAAACATTGAAATTCATGTAAGCTTAAAAACGATATTCTCATTCGTTCATTGGGCCCTTTAAGATTGTTTCGGTATTTAGCGCTAACAAAATGAAAAGTATATTTATCTGTATCACGTGATATTTCCGTTGATCAAGAGGATAAGACAGAAGCGTTCAGTCAAAGGCTACTTTCTTTCTCGTGACTTACTAAAAGTGTCAGTTATTGACACTGATGGTAACCGAGAGCTGGAAACAACGTCGTATGTAGGTAAATAAGTGTTGATATTTACTTATGATATTATATATATATATATATATATATATATATATATATATATATATATATATATATATATATATATATATATATTTAGGCCAGTTTAAAGTGTAAGAATACATTTTAAAGCTGGAAGTTATTGGATTAGATAATAATGTAACTGATTTATTCCAAACGACTTTAGGTTGTATCGCATATTATGGCTGCTTTAATATTAGACGAATTCAATCATTTACCTCGTAATACATTATTTACATCTTTATATGTTAGATTACCCCGTAATTTAAAACACAAATATATGAGAGAACGTAATGTCTGATATATATATATATATATATATATATATATATATATATATATATATATATATATATATATGTGTGTGTGTGTGTGTGTTTGGTTATGTGGGTGTGGGTGTGTAGGTGTTCTCGTGAGTCTGTTCATAGTTACAAAAATACTAATACAAATAATAGAGCATAGCTCCAACATTCAAATTACATCAATACGAATTTGGAGCACGGATATGTTTTTGAGATCAGCTATTAATTCATCAGAGTGCAAATTATTAATTTACATTTAATAACGGAAAATAATGTTTTAAAGTTCTCATGTTTACAAGATGTTTAGGATAAAATTGACAATTTCGTAAAAGAAAACAAATACAAATATACAGCTAATATTTGGTGTTACAAGCTATTTACTGCACTATTTGATAAAACAACACTGTTTGGTTCGCAATCAGACTTGTTTCAATAGTACGCCCTTGTCGTATACATGTTTACGGGTAAATGTAGGCTTAGATTTAATTTTAATAAGTAAATGAATTGAGTATTATATAAAGGGATGTTCTTAAACTTAATTTAAATGTAATTATAACAACAGAATACTAAATAGAACACTGGATTCTATGCGTAAATGATTTTAGTAAATGATCAGATATAATACGACCAATATGGGTTGTGTTTTTACACGTCGGGTATTTATTTCAAATAACATAACATCTATAAGTTCTAGAAAAACACGAAATTAAGTAAACTATATCTTGTACAATGTGAGTTTATACGCATACATCTAGGTTCATAGATTTACCATCATTTTAATTATGTATTGTATTTGAACTCGTGAATTCATTCTGTGTATTGAGTTTTATTTCCCAAATAATAATTAAAATAAAATAATCGGGGTAAGGTATTCTATATTTCGTAGATCGATTCTTTTCAACTAAAACAACGTTGCAAGAGGATATTTTGTTCTTGTCTTTGTATAATAATAGCATCTGTAATTACTTACAACGGGTTTTGTTGAGGGTTTCTATTTTTAAAAAAACTTTAAGTGTTCGTTATTCGTATATATGAACGACTTGACTGACGTAAAACACAGGAAATTACACAATTATTTACATAAGTATCAATTTGTTAAATTGGAGTAAGTGTTTGCGTTTTGAATTAATCGTTGGTAAAATTGAGTGCATTTATTTTATTAAGCGGTTCTTTGAAATTTGGCACAACTTTCTACACCATTGTTCCATATGTTTGGGTGAACTCTGCTTTAAAACATTCCTTCAACCGTCCTGTCCTATGCAGTTCTAGGAGGCCCACCCTCCCAGGCTTCGCCTCCCCTCTTATGGGAGGAGTGAGTTTAGTGCTTACTGGCTGAGGCGCCCCTACCGGGGAATGTCGACGAGACTGCCCAGGACAATTTTTGAACCCCACTTTCCCGACTAGACGTTGGGTCACATCTTACTTGTGGGAGTAAGATAAAAACTGGCCTTGTGACTAACTCTTGGAGAGGAGTAAATCAATACTCAGTAATGTGCAGGTGTTGTCGCATAGATAATTAGTGAGAACAGTTGTAGTAAAACTACTTACCGAGCGATTCAGTCAGCGTATAAACTCATTACAAAATATATAATAAACAACTGCCCATATATATATATATATATATATATATATATATATATATATATATATATATTACTTAAAAATAGAGGCAAAATGCCTTCATAAGAAACTATGTGTTAGATGCAGAAATTTTTATTAAATCAAAATAAAAATAAATACATTTTTTTTCTTCATCATGACTTTTTTAATTTAATATTTCGCTTGATACAACAAGCCTCGGCAGAGCTTAGACTAATAAAAGGTATACGCCTTTTTTTCGTAATAATCTTTCTTGGGCGTGAATAAGTGCCTCGTCCGATGTTGTGGACTAACAGTGCACATCTCTGTTTTAAATAGAACTTACATCGCGCATGGTCGATGGTAGTTATACATTTTGGAAAGTTTATTTTTTAAAGCATCCTATGAATTTAACATGATGATAGAGGCAAAATGCCTTCATAAGAAACCATGTTTAGATGCAGATATTTTATTAAATCAAAATAAAAGTCCAAACATGTTTTTCTTCATCTTGACTTTTTTATTTAATATTTCACTTGATACAACAAGCCTCGACAGAGCTTGGACAAATAAAAGGTATACACCTTTTTTTCGTAATAATCCTTATTTGTCTTGTAGAGGTGTTACGTCCGATGTTGTGGACTAACGGTGCAAATTTATGTTTTAAATATAACATAAATCGCGCATGGTCGCTAGTTGTTATAACTGTGGGCAAGTTCATTTTTTTAAGCATCTTTTGAATTTTAACATAAAGATAGAGGCAAAATGCCTTCATAAGAGACGATGTGTTGGATGCAGATACTTTTATTAAATCAAAAAATGTTTTTATTTTTTTTCATCTTTACTTTTTTATCTAATATTTCGCTTGATACAACAACCCGGATTTAATATAAATATCTGCATGTAACACATGGTTTCTTATGAAGGTATTTTGCCTCTATCTTTATGTTAAAATTCAAAAGATGCTTAAAAAATGAACTTTTCCAAAGTTATAACTACCAGCGACCATCCGCAATTCAAGTTATATTTTAAACTGACATTTTCACTGTTAGACCACCACATCGGACGAGACACTTCTACGAGCCCAAGAATAATATTACGAAAAAAAAGTGTATACCTTTTATGTGTCTAAGCTCTGTCGAGGCTTGCTGTATCAAGCGAAATATTAGATAAAAAAGTAAAGATGAAGAAAAAAAAAGGTTTGGATTTTTATTTTGATTTTATACAAATATCTGTATCTTACACATGGTTTCTTATGAAGGCATTTCGCCTATATCTTTGTGTTAAAATTCAAAAGATGCTTAAAGAATGAACTTTTCCGAATGTGTGTATTAATATATATATATATATATATATATATATATATATATATATATATATATATATGTAAACAGTGTTAATAATTATTCTTTACTCTGACGAATTCCGTAAGGGTTAGACGTACACGTGTGCTGATGAAACAACCCCATACTTCTTAGTGGTCATTTGTATCAAGTAGTATTAACACAACCGTCATTGTTAGTTCAATGCAAGGTGCCTCTCTTAAGTTGTATTTAAATAGAATTAATCTCTCGTTGACTTACCGGTTTGTAAAAAACAGCCGTGTAGGCTAATACGTTGGAATCTGAGTTTGAAATATGACTCGTGCCCGCCATCTGTGTGAACAGTTCACGTAATATACGCATGTACTCTAAACCAATTTCCTCAAAATGGCATTATTCGAACTAACACCAGCATGCACACTCTCACTTGCCATATAGCACTCAACATCCCAAACTCCTTGTACTAAACGAAACTTTTAAGAAGATCCCTTGCACTAGCAACCCCCGCTAACTAACATTAAGCTTGATCTCACTCACATTATTTTATCTTCTCCACCTAACAAGCCCAACTTAACTTTGCCCAATGCCTGAGCATGCAGACCTAAACTATACTATACTACTATAATATAAATCCCATACAAAATACACATTTACATTGGGTCTAGTTCTTTCCCCATCAAGACCCGAATCTTAAACCATATCTACTCTTCATACACATTAACAACAATGCCACTGGTGCATATCTATCTAATTTAATAAAACAAACTCTAACCGTAAAAACACTCCCTACTTTCTACATTGGTCAACATTAAAACGGTGTAAATCCCACATTTCATGATTCGCTTTCTTCCAGCTATGCACATTAGACACATTTATGATAGCTACATCAGCTAAACACAAACATAGTATTAACTTAAAAAACAAAATGATATCAAATGGCTGGTGATGAAATATTTAAAAGGGATTTCGTGAAGATTGCGTTTACAATGTTTAAAATGTAGTAAATTTATTAGAACAATATTCAGTACAACCATAGATAAAAATCCCTTATAATAGTGTAATTTTGAGAATCAGGGTAATTTTTAAATACTTCCGTGGACCGCGAATGAAAACACTTTCTAAGGAGTTGACTTTAAAATGTATATATTTCAAACATGCCAAAGAAAGTGTTAGTTACTTCGTATTTAAACCGATTTTTTGCTCAAAATTATATATACTCCAGAAAGTTTTAAATAATTCAAATTAGAAATTAGAGCTAAGACGATTAGAAATCTGAAATTTACGTGGTAGCTATAAGGACATTTATAGTATGTTAGAGTTTAATAGATTTCCCAGTTAGTGTGACTTAATCAGATCCTTTGATATATAACTGACGTTAGGGGTGGGAACAGCGTAATATGTGACAACAAGTTAGTTATAGTATAAGGATTATAGGGTGGGATAGCGTTGATGGTGTAACCGAAGTGATGATATAAAGTATTGACATCACAGATAGATTTAAGTGGTGGGAACTACTAGGCTATTATTAAATTAACCAGTTGAAAGTTGAACGTTATGGAATCTATGAGAAAAGGATTGTCGGTAGAGCGCTGGGTTCAAAAAGTCGAAGGAGTGTATGCAAAAATGGGATAAGAAAGACAATGGATAAGTATGTAAATGGGGGTAGCTAATCATTGAAAATTGTATCGCAATTAGAGGTTTGGAGTAGAGCAGATTAAGGATAAGTGGAGTGAGGATGAATTATGTTAGTTCTCAATTTGTATTAAGTAGTATGCGTCAATTAAGTTATCATGTGCACTTGGGAAGATACGCTATGTGGTGGCGATTATTATTTGTAAAGTTATAAAGGTCAATATTTAAAAAGTTAACAGATTATAAAATTTAAGATTTAGTCTAATGTTTGAGAGGGGTTGTTGGCTAGTAGGAGGAGTGTCAGAGGGAGAAATGAAATTAATGTATTTGAATGTTCGCTTCGTTCCTGCACTTTGATAAAAATTCGGGTTAGCGTTAATAATATGTTTGCATTTAGCTGCTGTAGCTATCATAACTGTGTCTAATGTGCATAGTTGGAAGAAAGCGGATCCTGGAGTGTAGAAGTTATACCTTTTTCATATTGGTCAATGTAGAGAGTAGGGAGTGTTTTTTATGGTTGAAGTTGTGTTTTTTATTAAATTTGATAGATATGTGCCAGTCGCATTTTTGTTATTGTGTCTGAAGAAATAGATATGGTTTAAGATTCGGATATTGATGTGGAAAGAACAACCCCGAATTATGTATGTATTTTGTATGGAGTTGTTATCATAGTATGTTTGTTATTTGTAGATTATGAGGTCATTATTTAGGCTATATTTTGTTTAATTTAATCAATTTAGATTAAAATTAGAACAAGTATTCCAGACATAAGAGTTAGTTCCATTATGGCCTGTTGTACATTATTGTTAAGGACAGAAAACTGATGCTAAACTGTTTTGCTCTTAAAAAAATATAGCTGCTCTAGGACTATTATTTTCCAATGTAACTCAGAGAAGGCCGATCATTTTCTGCTTTTTAGGTCAGGGGCGCGGTTACAAAATCTAGCTGGGCAGAAAAGTAAATATAATGATACACCTACATCGTGACTGTAAACATATTCTTACTGATACACATGGCGAAAGATACTTACTTACTCATGTACGACAATTCATCTAGAGGTTGAGACCAGACCAAAAATGTGCAGTTTGCAAATGTACAATATCTCATGGAGTTTAGAGGATCCCAGTTTAATTTTCCACTTTGTTAGTCTATTTTCCAAGCGAATGTTTGCCATTTCCCGTTGAGAGTGATCAAAGGTGAATTTAAAACATTCTCATTGCTGTGGATTGCTTATTTACTTGTAATATACATCTCATTCACCTCCGTAATCATAGACTCGTTTTTCTCCTCATTTGGACACCACTGGATAACTCACTTGTCACTCAGATTCGAATTAATAGTCTACCCTCCTCTACTTCTGACAGTTTCAAGTTACAGGATTGAGAGTTTGTCTGGATGCTGTTTTTGACTGCTATTAGAAGCGACGTAACTATTAGATATTTTTAAAAGCAGTTACTCTATACACATATTACACTATCCAAATAGCTACTTTTCCAAATCGCGAATGGACAGAGATCCGGCTCTTATTTCCAGCTCCTATTCTAAAAGACATACCTAATCGATACAGACCCAGGTAATATACTACTTTGACCACTTTGCTATTGATATCCAACCAACATATTGTCAAAACATTAACACTATCAAACTACATATACCACTTCAAATCAAAGAGAATAACATTTTAAAGCCAAGCAGTTTCTAAAAAAACATGATCTCCTACGTACAGGCTCCATGTCACAAGTGCCCAGATACATATAAGTGAATATATAATAATTCGCCAAATATCCTATAACTATGTGAAACGAACATACATTCTTCCATTTCGAATAAGTTTACCGGCATGATACCTACAATTCAGTCGTAAATTCTAATACCAACTTATGCACTTCCATTAACGAAATAAATGTGTTTGGAAAACGAAAATTAGGCGTATATGTCTTTTCGATTAACCAAACAAAATCGCGTTAATTATATGTTATCCCACCAGCACATGTACTCTAATTGACTACTTTTCAGAAAGCACTTTACCCGTATTCGAACGCTCGACTTCATACATCTAGGAAC
>OY744515.1:238813168-238870668 GCA_963556195.1 Sepiola atlantica | reverse complement strand
TATATATATATATATACATATATATATCAATATATATGTATATATATCAATATATATATATATATATATATATCAATATATATATATGTATATATATATATATATATATATATATATATATATATATATATATATATATATATATATATAAATAATATTCATCACAAAGCAACACCCGCTATACGCACCAATAAAACAATTACCTAAAATACATTAAGTATTTGGTGATAATAACCGATGTATATGTGAAGTCACATTTCCAAAACAAATGACAACAGAAGCTAAAGAGAGCCGGATGGCTAAGACTTTCCGAGGTTGAAAACGACGTAAAGAATGTTGTACTAATTTTGATGTACCATATATATATATATATATATATATATATATATATATATATATATATTGCGTATGTTTTTAGCGGTGGGTCGTAGGCCATTCCTGTAGGGCTTTCGGTCTCTAGGCCGTTTTCAGGAGGCTGTGTCTTATTGTTATATATATATATATATATATATATATATATATATATATATATACATTTTATTGTTATATATATATATATATATATATATATATATATATATATATATATATATATATATTTATATACTGTTAGAATTTTCAAAATGTCTGCGAAACATGTCATTGGTCTTTAATTGCTTGTGCGTTTTCTGGTTACAGGTTCTTTTGTATTAATGTAGTGTTTATTTAAGTCACCCATTCTGAGGTGTGTGTATCTCCCGTGGTACGATAGCTGTACCTGTAGGGTCGTGAATCGTATACAATTGTATACAATTGTGGTCAGGCTCTTGGCAACATCAGTATCAAAGCTGTAAAAAATATAGTAACATATTGATTGATACGGATTTACTGTAATCAGATATTTTTAGTAGGAAATCAGATCAGGAACAAGGCCCAAGTCTGACAATAATAAATGTCAATTAATTAATATTGACCTTTAATATCGCTAGTGGCTTGCTGGCGACGAAAGTAAATTGAAAATCGTGTCTTAATATACTTTTCTTACAAGCGTGCTTTATTAACACACTGTATAGTTTGTAATTGCCTTGTCAACTTCTTGGAGATTGTAATTAGAAACAAAGCATGGTGAATCAAATGTGTGTTTCATATATTGTGTTATAAGTGAATACATCAGTTGTCATCATATATACTCGAATTATGGAATTTACATTTTCTTTAATAAAAATATAAGAAATAATGAGATATTAGAGAAATATGCTAGTAAAACTTCGAAATGTTCCATTCCTTACTATTTTCTGTATTAACGCTGATAATTACAGAATAACCCTCGCAATTTATGGAATAGAAATAATACAAAATATATTATTTATGCGTATATAATTATGTCGTGTATCATTATATATTTTTAAACATGAAAACGTATATATATATATATATATATATATATATATATATATATTAGTACTTCCTGTATCCACATAAAATATTATAAGGAGATAAACATTTTTATGTATCAGTTTTCAGTATTTACTTCAACAGTGCTCGATAGGGAAGTAGAGCTAGGTAGTAAGCAATGAAAATATATATGGCAACCAAGCTACACAGAGGCTCCCGTGTTTCATCCCCGGGGGGAATTTAGCCTGACGACCCCCCCCCCCCGGGGATGAAACACGGGAGCCTCTGTGTAGCTTGATTGCCATATATATTTTCATTGCTTTCTTTCTCTCTCTCTCTCTCTCTCTCTCTATATATATATATATATATATATATATATATATATATATACATATATATTTATATATATTTATAAAATTTATATATATATATATATATATATATATATATATATATATATATATATCTCAGACAGGAAGGATGAGAGTAATCTGACGTAATTGGAAATGAAGAAGGAAAAACCAAAATATGTTTTTTGTATGTATTTATCTACGTTTCATCTTTATTTTTAAGACTTTTTCAGGATGATAATTTGAAGAAAAATGTCATGCAAGTACATAAGTGACAGAGAGTGGCCCTGGTCCTGCGCTCCCAGCAGGGGGTACTACTTCTTCTCATCAACCCATCATGTCAACCCAACATTTATATGTACTTGCATGACATTTTTCTTCAAATTATCATCCTGAAGAAGTCTTACAAATAAAGACGAAACGTTGATGACTACATACAAAACATATCTGGAAGGTTTTTCTTACTCATTTCCCATATATATATATATATATATATATATATCAAATAACGTGACATGATAGCGAGGCTCAGTTATACATGTTAGTGTGTCGTTATCATTGCCGCAGATGCATTTACGTGTGTTCACCAATTTCCCTGGCACTGGCATGAATACATTCATTTACATTCACCATTGGCAATTTATATTTCCACTTTCTTAAACACTTACACGACTGATAAATTAATCCCCACCTCTGAGATGGTCGATAATGCCCATTGACATGAGTTAATATCCCGCGGCGTCACTGTTGTTTACGTTTACAAACAATCACGTTGTAACTGTTTCACACACGCTTACATACCAACTCAGCTCGAACTAAATACACTCTGAAATGCACTGACTTATTCATATCACATAAAAACTTAGATTTCAATTAATGCGTAATTATGCAACTGACCAGGTAATCTGACAAACACACTGACCCCTTTACTTCGTTTAGCACTTTGAAACGTGGCCGTGTCAGTTAGATATACTTACATCTGCCAGATATGCGTTGTTTTGGTTGGTTTTGTGTATGTGTACAGTTTAACCCACACATCCCTTCAGCACGTATTAACAACGTAGATAAAGCATTCGGTCACGGTCCAACCTAAAATTAATTTAATTTTGTGATACCTAATTAAAAAAGATAAAATGTTATTAATTTAAAATCAAAAGCACACTTTATAATGAAATCCTATTTTATTCAGCGTAGAGTCTCGTTCATGGGCTTATATTTTATCATAAAATATTCGGCATTATATATAATCTTTAATTTTGTTCTAACTTTCACTATTGCAGATTTCGTTGGACATTCTGACTGCATTTTTATTTCTGTTTCTTTCAAAATTATATGTATAGATCAGATGAAATTTCATAAAAGTAAACAGTATTAAAAATGCTAACATTAAATGATTTGGAAAATACTTTATACAATGTGGAAAAGTACGACACATATATCACTTTGGCGCATCCTTTAATCGTTAAATTTATGAATGGATTATCATGCCTAGTTAATGTTCTAATTTATAGCAGAGAGAAAAACAGTTATAAATAGTTGATTATATATATTTAGTGGATAAATAACCAATGCTCCCATTCATTCCAACCAGATGCTGAGTTGTTCACAAAATTAGCCACTGATGAGACCCTGACGGTAGTACGAGATAAGTTGCTTTTAGATAATTCACTGAACGAACGCCCATGTATTCCAATTGATAATCTAATGGAGATTTTAACTTTCTGCATAGAAACCACATACTTCGTGATGGGACTTGATATATACCGAGATTAAGTAAGTCTAGCTATGGGTTCACCATGGTCCCCAGTACAATGCATATATGGAATGCTTCGAGGAAATGGCGTTACAATCAACACCACTTCAGCCAACAATGTAACTACGATATGTGGATGGCAAATTAATTCTCTAGCCTTACCAAGAGGAAGTTCAAATATTACTGGACTATGTGAACTCTCTGCGCCCATCTATACAGTTTATGATAGAAAAAGTACATACAAACAAATGATATTTTCTAGATCTGCTGATAACTCGCACTAATCAGGGGTTAAGGTAGTCTGTTTATTTAAACTCTCACTAGGCAATATCTAAATGTTTACTCCCACCATTCATATTATGGAAACAAGTATTGTCCGGTGCGTACAACGTTAGTAAAACACAATATATAGTAATAACGATACACATCAAAAGGAAATATATAATTTAAGAGACACCCTTTACCGAAACAGCTATCCAAAGAGCATGAAATCAGCTCCAACAAATCTTCACGCAACACCAAAAGAACACCATCCGAGAACTCAGCACAGTGGGTATACCATATATGAGGGGCTTTTCAGCAAAAACAACACAAAATATGTAATCCATATGACATCAGGATAGTTTCAGAAGCGAATCAACTCTCTGAAAGCATCTTGTGAGAGTCAAACCCGTTATGGAAAAAGGCATGACTGTGGGTATGCGATTCCATGTAAGTGTGGAAAAGTATAGAAAGGTGGGAAATGTCGTCCACTAGAGGTGAGGCTAGAAAACTACTTAAAAGCCGTAATACGTGGAAGACTCGAAATATCAGATATAGATGACCACATATGGAAAATAAAGGAAACCAGCTATTCTTATGGGATGAAGTACACATTATAGATAGAGAAGAACGGTGGAGAGTAAGACAACTCAAAGAAAGAGCACATATGTAAGACGACAATGAATTACTAAGAATACTTTGTATAGAAGTCAATACAGTATGAGAACCTATAATTATAAATACTAGATAAGTAGTTATCTATAGTGATAAGTAGTTAGATCAAAAACAAGAATAAGTTTAAGGCTCCAAAAATTCATATTAGAATTGTCTGCAAGGACTTGTGGCGCAGGTGATATAGTACTAATTAAAATCTAGTCCTAGGTGACAATCATTTGAAGGTTCAATTCTCAGTGCGAGCGATACGAAAGTTTGCGAGATACTGAATATTTCTACCCAGTCATAGCAGATGGAACGAGAGCATGCTACCCCAGTTGATCGTATAAAGGGTTCTGTTCGAAATTCCGTCCATATTTCAGAGTTCGACGGACAATTTCCCGAGTTCGACAAAGTGCAAGTTCGGAGGTTACATCGGCCGAAACGTCGTGATAACAATACCCAAGATTAGAACAGTAGTCCGACTATTCCAAATTCCAAAAATTATCAACCCTTATCTACATAATTCCGAAATATAATTCGTGTTATTCATTTAAAGGGTCATAAGATCTTACAGAGTTCTGATTGGGGTTGAAAGAAATCTCGGATTGTAAATCTAAAATAAATAAAGCTTTAATCAGTTTGATGTGCGGGTGGAGGGATTTATGTGTTTGTTCTATGTCAGTGTTAGTTAAGAAAATATACATACTAACACACAAACACACACACACACACACATATATGTATATATATATATATATATATATATATATATAAGTATGTATATAAAAAAAATAAAATAATAATGTGAAAAAAAGTTTATATCGTGTTATAACTTTTTATTATTTATTTTTTTATTTATTTATTTTGTGACGTGTAGGAATATAAATTGTTCTGTAAAGAAAAATAGGTTTTTCTTGTTGATGGTATGGAGAACAAAATTTTCGACTGATCCTTCAGTCTTCATCGGTGTTTGGGGGTTGCGTGTGTACGGTGGGAGGTTTTCCCAGGCAATATATATATGTATATTTATATCCAATTTCTTGGCAGTACGCGTTAAAGCATTGGTACACCTATCGGCTGCTGAGTCTAACATGAGTTTCGTATCGAGGTTCGAACCGTGTGACCAGCAGACATCGTCACATCTTGTACTGACAATTTCAAATGTTGCCTGAATCACATATGTATATGGGTACTTTTTTAAAATAGTATTTATTTATAAAAAAATATTCAAAGATCTTGCAATATAGAGCGCTCAAGGTAAAGTAAAAAAAAATCCGGCATTCTGGTTCATGCATAACTCTATGTCACATTTATTCAATTATCTCTCGATCGCTTGCTGAATAGCAACCGTGTTCACTATTTTCATGTTCATTTACTTGAAAATAATATTTAGTTATCAATAATTTATATATATATATATATATATATATATATATATATATATATATATATATATATAAGCAGAACCCGTGCCCCGGCTTTGCCCGGGGAAATATAAAAGACTGATTTTAATTTTTAGTTAAATAAATAGATTCAGAAAATAAATAATTTCACTGGAAGTAATGTAGGTAATTAAAATAGGATTTAACATTAACCTTTCTCCTGGCGTTGTTGTGTTTGTTCCAACACATGTATCCTTTATAGTGGTAAATGTTATTCGTGCAAAGCTCTTGGATACACAATGGTTGATGTTTTACCTTCTGGTGCACATATGTATAGACATTGTGGAGAGTCTTCCATTGAACATCCTACATAAAACTGCCCATGGGTAAAGCAAAGTATAGTCAAGTTTAGACCAACCACTGTCAATGATTGTCCTTGCCACTTGTTAATTTTCATGGCAAAACACAATTGAAGAGGGAACTAAAGCCTTTTAAATTCAATTGCAGAATCCGACGGAATAATGTGTATTCTGGGAAGGAATGTCAGTTTGCCCTTTGCCACACAAGTTAGTATTACAGCTTATATCACATGATGGTTCATGTGTTTAATACACGGTCTCGTTTCATTGCATAGCCTTAGAGCCTCAATATTCTGGAGTAACATAATTGGGCATCCAGCTTTCAGCTTTAATGTGTGTGTTGGCATACCAGGCAATTCTAATGACTTCAAAAAGGCTGTAGGGGGTTGTCATCGAGAGTAGCATCCACAGAAGTTAGTGTGTTCATCACCTGTAATTTCATCAAGCAGTTGTTGATTGATGACATGTACCATGCCATTTTTAGTAGCTAGAATTGCTCTCTCCGTTAGCCATTCAGGATACGCATAGTTTTCGGCTATATTTGGATTAACTTTGCTACTATGTTCTGTGAGTAATGAAACAATTGAGCCAATACATGGAGTAATAACAATCTGGTCATTGTTGGTTGTTGCAAGTATGCCATCACCTATTTTCATGAGTAGGGAGGCAAACTCACCAGCCATTGGGCCACTATTGAGATGTACACGCATGTTTGTAAATAACGTTCCAGTCGTAATGTACTTCCACACATATTACAATTGTATGCAATAATTAAGCTCGTCAGCGGGACTTTCACGTGGAACAATAGGAAGCGTTTTTCTGAATTCATCTGACAATAAAAGTGTTATGCCACCCATAACAACATCACGTTTCTTGTGATCCCCCAATGTTTTATCTGGAGCCTCGAACGCTTGTTCATTTTCCATTTTACATTCATCCCATACGATCAAGGAAAAATTCTGTAAAACTTTAGCTGAATCAGATCGTCTTTCTATTTTACAAATTGGATCAGCATTTTTTGTTAAGGATAATGGCAACTTAAATGTGGAGTGAGCTGCCCTACCACCAGGTAGACGAGTGGCTGCAATGCCCGATGATGCAACTGCCACAGCTATTTTGCCTTCTGACCTAACTTTTGCAAGGATTAACTTGGTAACACATGTCTTTCTCGTACCTCCGGGTGCATCAAGGAATATAATCCCACCTTGATGATCTTCTACAGTATTAACTACAGTACGACAAATATGAATTTGCTCATTATTTAGTTGTGTGATACTATCTCGATCAATTGATGCTTGCTCATGAGGTTGATAACTAATTTCACGCGTCCATGCAGTAATGACCGGATGTGTATGAGATCTATCAGATGAGGTAAGCCCCAATGTTGTCAGTGTTTTACCATTCATCTTATAAGTTATATCTTCGATATGAACCAAAGCCATATTGAAGATGTCGTCTGAAAATGGTATATCAACTTTATGCTGTTGATTGCGTTTCTTAAGAAAGAAATCCTCACCAAATGCTTATTTGTGTGCATCCCAAAGTCGTTTTGGATGAGACACTGCACATGATGTCAACATGATGGCAACCAAATGTATCAAATTGTCTGCAGATTCAGATATAGATGCTTCCTGTAATGTAGCATCCCCGTGGTTATCATCTTTAAGTAGTCTATGTGCACTACATGCATCTTTGAATGTAGTCAAAACTTGACCATTGATCGTTTTTAAGTCATTAAAGTTATGTGGGTCCCTAACATTGTGTAGAAGCAGTCTCAACCAGAAGCAGTCACATTGATTTTGATGCACGGTGTATAACCTGCCCAAAACATCTGTTCTTTTAACGCACGGATAGCCTGGATCCGGCTTACACTTTAATCGTTGATTGAATACATTAGTTTCAAAGTCCCAGGTATAATACAATGGACCGTTAGAGTGCAAAAGTGTGCGTGCAAAAATATCTATTTAAAACAATTTGAAGAAAGCTGTTAGAGTGGTTGAAGGTGGATTTGCAACTCTATCTGCTGCAGTACTTTCAGTAAAGTATATCCGCTGCCCATTTTGTAGATGAACTGATAGGTGAATAACTGGGGGATGATGTACATGTATGTGAAAGTTCAATATTCTCCAAATGTCTTACTTGGTTGATATGTAACGTCCCGTTTCGTATCTCTCAACTGCATCATGAGCATTACTTTCAATTGTGAAGATAGCTTTATCACTCTCTTTATTTACATATTTACAAATGTATTTCATTTATTTCACGCTGTTGCAATATTCAACATTGATATGTGCATCAAACATCTTACAAAGTAGTTTATTATGTGGTGCAACCCATCGGAAATCTACAGGAACTGTTTTGTTGCCAGGTAGGGTAACTGTCGTCTCAAAACCTCCAGCTAAAAGAAAATGGTCGTCGATATTGTGCGTAGCCATTTGTATCCGATTGAGTTTCACTCAAGAAGTATCTGGGATATCTCTTACTGCAGTGTACATCTTTGAGAGAGAGTAAACATCTGTTTATGTTTCCATATGGTCCATGAATCATATGGTGCCTAATGATATGATGTAAAATCGGGTCTTCTACTGGATCCGGAATTTACGCACTGATAACTGAATCTATGTCAGAGGATCTCAATTTTTGTTGAAGCCAAACCAGACAGCACGCATGTGTCAATCCTCTTTTCTGCTACTCAACAATGTACATGTATAGTATAACCACTCTGAAAATGTTTCCTTTTGTTAGGAGTTGGATAAGGATACCTAGTTTTAGATGGAAAACTCTTGCTATGAGGTCATGATGATCATGTGGATGTTGATTCGAAAGAAGTTCATTCACAATCTCAAGCCACTTCGGATTGAAGGTGAAAGTTATAAAAACATCCGCAGTTCCATATTTTCTCACATACACCATCACATCTTGCGTGATTTCATGCCTACGGCGAGGTCCCTTAGTGAATTTTGCTGGTAGGATTGTCAGTTGGCCAACATGTTAAGTATTGCCATCAATACTTAGTGAGTCCCTCAAGTGAATGTACTCAGCAACTCTTAACTCCCTTTGATGCGTCTGAGTATAAGTAAGCCTCTCATGCTCTATGTTTGCATACATATCAACTATGTACTGCTGGAATAGCTTCCTACATTTAAGCAGTATCTTAAAACTTCCGTCACGGACAATAATATTATATGTATAGAAATCATTACAAGAAATCTTTTTTCCTACTACTAACTGAGTGGTGTGAAACAATGAATAATCGGGTACTGTAAAGCATCATACGCCCGATTTGTTTTAGAGATACGCTGAAGTTGTTGGTTTCGAAGATGCAAAATGATGTCCCGATGATGGAACTCCTGACCCACTATTACAACAGCAACTTCACGTGCCTCGGGAGCATTGAACGTCGTTTATGTTCTCATGTAGGTGTTTTATCAGCATGTATAACCACTGTCAAGTCATCACCTCTATTATGCTCCATTGCCATATTAAATTGTTGGATATATATATATTTTATCTGTGAAGCATGCTTTGCAATGCAAGAACAATATCTAATTTGGAGTTTGAGAAAGAGTTATATCTAATCGCCGCTTCTTGCTGTTCATCACCCAGAAAATATATTTGTAGAAACTGTGGACATTCCCTTTTGATGGAAAGCAAGGACCCCAGTCTATGACAAATCTGGCCACAAACTTAAAATGTAGACATATAACACATTTCACGTATGTGTATACCGCCAAAGTTGTCATACTGAAACTCTGGTTATAACTCCGAATGTTGTTAAAGAAATGTATTGAATAATGCGAAGTTATATATATGGTTATAGCAATACACATATAAACAGGTCTCTGGCTTACACATGGGTTCCAGCATTTCCGGCCTCCTCGCCATATCCTACATGAACAGACTGGAAAACAAGCACTTAGCACCTGCCATTCGTTTATTCATATTATATTATTTCTATTTATATATACTATGATTTGTTCTATCAATTTATTTTGATTAATTTGATAAGATTTAAAAGCATCAGGATGGCGAGTAATTGCCTTATTTAATTGTCTAAATATTTTATTTTGATCGCCACCTTGGTTAATCATTCTTATTATGATCAGAAATTGGGGGGCATGAAATCTACTAATTTTAAGGTAACACGAGCAATTCTCAGAAATTCAGACATAATGCTCTCGTAAAATATATACACAGGGCTAGTACTATTTTTATATGGCATTCGCACGATACGAAAAGGGAATGAATTTCTTTTATCAAACAGTTTATAGATAAATATTTTATCTTCAATTTTTATATCCAAATCAAGAAAAGTAGCTTGTGTTCCCTTATGTTCACACACACATATATATATATATATATATACAAGTGATATGTAGACTTAACTGAAACTAGCATGAGTAAAATGAAGCATAATTAACTGGATGATAAATGACAATGAGGCGAATTGTAATATATATATATATATATATATATATATATATATATATATAATACATCTGAGTTGAGACAGATCTTAGCAATGAACACAAAAATAATACATTCCGAAACTAATTAAAACAAAATTAAAATACTTAAAACCGTATACATAAAAAAACACAACAACCTAAAATTAATAACATTTCATGAGACAAGTAGAACTATTTTAAAATACTAAGCTTAGTTCAGTGACACCAACCGGTGTTGCTTTATTCAAGTAACACAATAAGCACATCTTATAAAAATAACTAACGGCCTATCTCTCCCATTTTCCTTCTTTATAATTATTAGACTAGACTAAATTAAATCGGCCAATATTTTAAATTAAAATTATAAAAAATAATGAGAAGAATAATAAATAAAATTAATAAATAAACGAAGAACTGTTTCAATCGTCACATTTCAAAATGTAGACGTTCGTCTTTTACGTGAACGGTTTGCCGGCGTATTTTTTAAGAAATTCCATTCTTTCACTCGCTTTTTATTCATTTTTGTCATTAAAGACCTGAAGATGATTCCAGAGAGACTCGATAACGTTAGTCAAACATACGGATCCTACATTAATTCATTCCATTTCAACGTCAAAAAGATCATTCGACGAATGGAAAAAATAAAAAAAGAATCACTAAACAGAAGAGTTCTGTCGTTTTCAACAACACATGCATTAATATATATATGTATATATGTATATATATATATATATATATATATATATATTATTATTATTATTATTATTATTTTTATTATTATTAAGTAATGATAAGTGTATATGAAAAGGAAACTATAAAACAATGAAAAAATTGGTAAAAATGGTTCATGAGGAAAGATAAGTTATTTCCCCCCCGCACTCACATTAAATTCCGTATATGAAAATGTAGATGGCCAGTATGTTTTAGTCGAACGAATAATCATTGAGTTGTCACATACATACATGCAATTCTTTTCTCTTTAAGACAGACACGTTGAAAAAGAATTGTCGATGCTTTAATAATCATAGCGTAGTATTTAATTATTCACAATGTTACATAATTCATATATAAGTGTGTACCTTTAATTTTAATCTAAAAAGACAGCCTAGCAAAAGATTTAGCCTGTTTTAGTGTAGAAATATACTCCACAACATGGCTTTAGTCACATATATCTCACAAGCTTGAGTTGCCTAGAGATTTTCCATGTTAAACCATGGTCAACCATCAATCACCTGGAACCCAGGTTCATATTATATTCCAATAACCATGTTTTTAGTTTATTATTTTTATTTTTTCACATTTCTAAAAAACAATATTTTTGTGAGATATATTTTTCACGGTTCCTTTCATTTGTCTTGTACAAAACAACATTTTATGGGTATATCGTCTCTGCAACATTACAAAATCATCAGAAAAAATCAGAAAGATTTAAAAGTTTTTAGATTAAAGTGTTCTGAAAAAAACCCTAAAATATACAGTGGTTAATTTTTGGGTAGAGCCACACAAAACAACAAATAAAAGAGAAATCTCACAGGTTTGGGAACACACTAATATGCTATGTTGAATTGTTCGTTCAGAGCTGGTACATCCTAAAAGTTGTGTGGCCATTTATACATTTAAATTCAGTAATATTTCTTAAAATAGTAAATAAGTTCTATAATTTCTTAATATAAATTCTAATTAACTTGAGGGTAATTTTGTTACTGTCTAAAGTTACATTAATTAGCCTTCAGATGTTATTTTAGGTAATTCGGATACGAAGCTAACAACGAAGCTGGTCTCTTTTAAGTTGAACAGCTAATACTTATATATATATATATATATATATATATATATACAAAGACAAAGAGAGATATAAATATTGCTATTCAAAAACTAGTGTATAGTCTTGTAAATGTCAGCAATGTTGTTTTACGTATTAAAGCTGATGCAGTGATAAATAATGTAAAAATTAAATGAATTAACATCCAACGCTTGATAATTTTTAATATTTATTTGTGACACATACAAAACATTAAATATGCTTCAAGAGCTATTACTTTTTGATATCTTAAATTGATTAAAGTGCCCCTTGAAAAAAAACGCTGGTTAAAGCAACATGTTAACCTGATGAAATATTACTGCAGTATGAGCAAACACATACTTTTTAATCCATTAGCAGTTCCTATGCTCGTTGATAAGCAATCCCTTTCTCACAGTATATACGTTGCTCGTATGCCCCACGTTATCAATGTTTCCCTGGTAAGTAATCGATTGAGCGTCATGCCTTGGTACAGCACCTAAGATATTCGCAGCATAAACTTGTATTCCTACATTACTGAAATAAATTATCTTTTCTTTCACTTTGTACGTAATATAAAACAGTACTGTAATAAATAGATTTTTTCCAATAACTTTTTTATGTGTGGTAAAGTGACAACGGAAATGTAACCTACATACTATAACATGATCGATCCAATGCCAACATATAATTATCGAGTCGTTATCTAAACTATTCACCTCAATAGTGTTATAGTACTGTCTTACATTCAACTAAAATTATCATGAAGTATTATACAAGAATGGCTTCTCATATTGGTTGGTGCTGTAATAATACGTATACAACTACTGGAAAATTGAAAGCAACAAGCATATCCAGTAAGCTAATGTCGATGTAAGAGATATTTAAGTAGATTCAAATATACAATGAATATATTCGTGGATACCTAGAACCAAATAAGTCAGAAAAAAATGTAAATTATTTACTAAAAAACTATTTTACGGCAAAGTAACACCGGCTAAAAGTGTTTACTATGAAAATGTGAAGTCGATGAATACCAACATGCTTAGAAATCGCCAAAAAAGGGTACACCTATTTAAAGTGTAATAACTGAGATAGGAAATACATTTAAAATGGATTTCTACAACCTAGATTGATATCAGTACACCATACTCTATCTTCTAAATTTCACTTTTTTCAAACTTGTTACATTTTAGTATTCCCCGGTTCTATCTCTTACTCTACTATTTCTCTTATGTCTTTCCGAACTTTTTCTTGTTTCTACTATTGCATAACTACACTTAATATGTAACATCATAATGCTCTCTAACTATTCGTTAAACTGTATCGTATTATAATCTGTCGTAAATACATTTACGTTGCGATGACTACTTAGTTAAACAATATTTTTTCATGTATTTGCTTCTTATGCCTGTGCTCAATTCTTTATTCAATTCTTTATATGGCTGTCTTTTATTCTTGCTATTATGCTGTGCAGTACTTAGAAAAGTCAACACGTTCGAGGTTAAAAAAAAGGGAATGTATCCACTATAAAATGTATTTAAAAAATTAAAGTCGAGCCAAGACATGGTTTTATCTGCTACCGACAAGAAATGAAGACCTCTATTAATTAAAAAAAACAAAAAAACAGCTAAGTATTAAATTTCTTATTTCTGAAGTTTCCCTGTCTTGAATACTCCATATATTTACGTTGCGATGACTAGTAGTTAAACGAAATGTTCAAGGTGTTTACCTATTATGCCTGTGCACAATTGTTTATTTGCCTGTCTTGTTTTGTTGCTAAAATACTGCGAGGTCTGTATAGTGGTCAACGCGTTTGAGCTTTATAAAGAGGAAAATCCACTATAAAATATAGTTAAAAAGAAGTCAAGCCCCACACGAAACACACTAGCCTGACGTTTGTTAAAAAAGCCACGACTCCAGATATATTTATATCTGCCGCCAACAATTAATGGAGACCAGACTTTCAATAAAAAAACAAACACAACTAAGTTCGTAATTCCTTATTTCTTAACTGTATCCGTCTTAAATGATCCATATATTTACGTTGCCATGGCTTCCTAGTAAAATAATATTTTCACAAGTAGTTCCATATTTAGCGCAACTAATAAAACCTATTTTTATACTGTAACGTCATCGCTAAGTCCCTCCTCGCAAATATATATATATGAGTTTTTATCATACCTGCGAGGGGCACAGAAATATCCGACCAGTAAACGGGCGCAGGCTATCTCCTATTTGTGTGTTGGACCGTAGACGTTGTCAGACCATCCAACTAAGGGAAAGACAAGTTTGATAATAACACCTTGATACTAACCACTTACTTCTTGGTAGCAAGTTTTTTGGGAGGGAGACCTTATTAGTCTTTATCGACAACATTCCTAGAGCTAGAATACCGAACAAACCATCCGGTTTGCAAACCTGAAATTGCTTAAATAGTAGATGTACTCTTCGTCTCTGTCTATTAGCCCGGCACAGAGGTACCAGCACTGTAAGCCTCAAAGGCGCCTAGTACCGAGCCTGCACTCCTGACTAGAACAATAAATGCAACCTCTCTTGCTCTCTATCTTAGCAACTTGAGGAAATCTTTTTCGTTACTTACGCTTACATCACCAGTCTGGGTCGCTCTTGTATCGACAGGTTGAGAGTACAGGTTAAACAGCTTGTCTAGCCTCTGTTTCCGACTAGTAGTTAGGAGCTCCAACTCTTTGGTATCGCTTACAAAGGCTGTTCTATCATCAGTTGTATGATACAGTGTGTAGCTGTACATGTCAGGTCGTGCAATAAACAGGGGCCTATCAAAAATCCCGAGTAAACTTTCCCGAAACATCATCTCACATTGCAAAATAAAATATCACGCCTGAATCAGACAACCAACACAAAAAACATGTTCGTCTATGCTAATAAGGCTCGCATGAACTAATATCCGTGGACTTAGAACTAACATTAACGACGTAGAAACGTTTCTCCTGACAAACACACCGGATTTCCTAGCACTAAGTAAAACGAACCTATAATCCTTAACCTACTTTCATCAGTTTGTCATGACTGACTATCTCACTCTCTACCGTAAAACTCTAACAAATATATGCACGGGCTAGGAGTTTATGTTCGGAACACCTCTCTCTGACTAGAGAACATAGGTTAGAATCAGATGACCTAGACTACATGTGCTTGAGATTGACTTTACATCACAGTGTCAGTTACTTATATTTTTATACCATTCCCCTTCGACCCAGGACTGTACCCTGTCAAAACTCTGTTTCTGAAAGAATTGATATATCCCTCTAACTCGACTCGAATGCTTAATTACATGTATTTGGGTATTTTAATGCACACCACTGTAACTGGCTACCATTCTCCAGCCTTACTGACGCAGTCGGTAACTCTACGTATCATTTCTTCTTATCTCACTTCCTCTCATAGACTGTCGCTTTCCCGACCCGCCTACCTGATCGAGTATACCAGCAAGCCCCACTTGTCGACATGTTCCTGACCTCACTGTTCGAAGCTTGTGTGACTAAAGTCCAAATCCTTCTCGAGAATGCTGAACACATCGCGGTTATTATATAAACCCCACACGCGTACATTGTGGTCTTGGTTAACCTCTCATGTGTGAAACCGTGATTGCAGTGCAAGATTGTGACTCCCACTCGTACCAATAAAAATATAGATCGAAATTCCTCAAGACCGGAATGGCAGCGATGATGATGATGTCATCGCCGATATTGTCGTCTCGTCCATATACAAAGACACTCCCACGTTGAAACTGGTTATATCAGCGAGCGATCACTGGGCGAACCTCAACCGGTTTGCTCTGTAGGGGCGAAAGATCATTCAAAGCCGGAAAATAACAATGTTCAACAACTCGTTCGGGTTTTTTTGTAAAAAAGAGTTATCATTAATAAAATAAAATAATTGATGTTACATTGGATTAATGTCTAACGGATTCGTAAATGTCCGTAGCAAAAGGTTCCGTTTTCTTTAAGTCATTTCGTAGGTTCTCTGTGTGCGCAAATTTTGTACACAAGTAGTTGTTTAGTCACAAGTTAACAGGCGAAGGCGATGACGGGGATTTTATCCGGTTTGCTTTCGTCGACGCACACAACCTCAACGCGCGCCGGATGCTCCGTCCAACTCTCTCTTACTGGTTCTCTCGTCGTCTCTACTCTTCTGCTCGTGCGTGAAACACGCACATTATTTTATTGAAGATTTATATCGTCGTACCCCCCTTCTCATTCATCTTCCTACTTATGTGTACACCTCTCTCAAGGCGGGTGGGGCCCCACGAACCACTCACCACTTCCATTAAATAAATGGAATTTTCTTTCTAGCCTGGCGTTATCGCCAAAACAAACGCTTTCTCATTCTGTCACACAGCTGGAGATGATCTCTGACCGCATTCGTGATTAACGATAACAGTCCCAACTAAATCCTTTCTAAGACAAAACAGCCCTCACAGAATCGTGAACACACACCATGCAATTCCCACAAACAATAATATAACCGTTATTGATATTTTAGAATTAAATGTAAGATCATGTAATTTCATAAACTTTACTTCCGATCTGGCAACTGTATACTTGTCTTGGGAGTGAATCGGTTCCGACCATCCAACACGGCCTATCGAGACAAATTGGCGCCACGTTCCCGTCATTTGAATACGTTCGTTTCTACGTCAATATATACTAGTTGTCTACCTCACTTCGTCTTGATGCAGGACATAGTATCACCACCAATATGCATACTAGCGCGTCACCAGTGTACCCGATCCCCATGGTGCCCGACTACATTGTCACAAGAGTGCTATCCCACTAAACACTCGTTCCATAGCTGATGAGTTATTGCTCAAAACAACGATTTCGAGTCCATCAGAAAGCAGATAAGCGATACCTCATGAGCTGAAACCTTCTTATTCACTATTGGTCAGTGTGCAAATGAGTTAACTGAAGGACTAAAGCAAGCATCGAAGCGTATGTCCAGATGCGAAAAATTTTCAGCAAAACTCAGTCTCCTCAATTGTTCACCTCAAAATGTGAAGCTTCCATTGCTAAGAAGCAGCAAGCTTTCCGAAAGTGCGCCCGCCATTAGTCAACTGCGAATAGACATACATTCATAGAAGGAAGAAATAATTGTAAGGTAGTGATAGTTGAAGCAACCAGAAGGTATACAAAGATAACCAAAACACGCATTCATTCTCATAAACTAGACATTCGCGATTTCTGGAAAATCTACAATAGTATAGTAAACAACTGACAACTAACAGTTTTCCCCGCTATCAAACCACAATTATGTAAACAGCAGCTTCTGATACTTAACTACTTGCCCAGTGTTTCGACTCAAGCTCCATTTTGGACTTAGCAAGCTGCCATCTATCAACATTCCTATTGTGGACTTAAGTCACATTTGATAACCTAATCAATCCTAAGTCAGGGGCATCATAAAATACCTTTACAGCTCCAAAGCTTGTGGGCACAATCTTATACCAGTAATAGTAGTTAGAAAATACATTGCAGAACTGGCCCATCTCCTCTCCAAACTTTACAACAAATACCTTGCTGAATCCCCCTTCTCTGATAGCTGGAAAATTTCCCACCTTGAACTAATCTTCCAGAATTCTAGGGATATAACATATCTTCAGAACTATCGCCCAATGATATTTGCTAACATCTTTAAAACCTTAATCAATCGATAATTCGGCAAATTGTTAATGCTGGTTCTGACCGCCAGTATTTATTTAGACGAGCACGATCTTCTTCGGTTATCTTAACGGTCATCTCTGAATGCATATATAATACACTGAACAAGGCAGGTGTAGCTAGGGTAGTAGCGCTTGATAAGTCCAAAGCCTTTTACAAGGTATAACATAAGAGGCTACTCCAAAACATTCACACATATGGTATTACTGAACAAATATTTAATATAGTTAGATCCTGTCTAACCAAAAGCAAGATACATGTTGTCCTTTATGGCCGTTCATTTGAGCAACATAACATACATGCGGGTGCACCTCAAGGTTACCTCCTCGGACCTTTATTGTTCCTGATCTTCATAAATGATCACATCGAGTCTTAAGTTGGTATATTTGCTGACGACACAACGCTCTACGTTCATCATATAGAGAACACGGAGGAGTACACATCCGATGCAATGGCTGATTCATTAGAAAGTTAACTACAGGCTGTAGTGGATTGAAATCTTAAATGCTTGGTACCTTTTAATGCAGCAAGGACAAAGCTCCTTTCCTTCAATAACTACAAGACTCCTTTTCACCCACCGAATGTCATGGCAAATAACACCCTACCTGAGAGATCTACATTCAAACTACTTGACCTAACGTTCACAAGTAACATGCATGGGAACAAATACATTGAAGAAGGTGGGCTCCCCTTACCGTGCAAATACACTCCTCACACCTGACATTATACTGTATCTCTACAAAACACCCATTCGCCTATGTATTGAGAAGTGTTGTCACATTTGGGCTGACCCATCATCAATTAGTCTCTTCCTGTTAGACAAGGCCCCAAAAAGAGTCGCCAACTTAATATGTCCGCCACTATCCACCAAACTCTAGCCCCTGTGCCAACACCGCAATGTTGCATCCTTGTGCTTGTTTTACAAATACTCCACTGGATTGTGCTCCGATTAACTAGCTAATCTAGTGCCCGCTCGACGCAAATACACTAGAACAACCCGACATTCAGTTAAGTCCAATCTATTCACTGTGGAGATCCTGAGATGCCGGAGAGCGTGCTACTCTAACATTTTTTTCCTCGTAATGCAGGCCTCTGGAAGTCCTTCTCTAATATGTTTCCCCGCCTTTTCTGATATGAAAAGGTTTAACACTAATGTAAACAAACATCTCGCTCCACGGCTCCTAACTTAGAATTACACCCCAAACATACTCTCTAATAATCAGTAGCCTTTACGTCTACAGTTGCGACCTGCCTTGTTTGGAAAGAAATATCTAAAAATAATAATAACAATACTACTGATGATGTAGTATAGACTGTTGGTGTGATATGGACGTGTGGTGTCGGTTGTTTTTTCTTCTACTTTTAAACATGAAGACGCGTATGCGCGCAGGATAAATATCGAATATAGAGTGTTTGCCTCTTTTCTTATTCTTAATTCCTAATAGCTGCTAACAAAAACTATTAACTCAATATTGTGTGTATATATATATATATATATATATATACATATGTATGTATATATAGATGGGAAGTAAATCACACCGAAGTGTCTGTATCGGTTTTCAACGGGAAATGATCAGGGATAAAGATAATTTGCAATATGTGTTTTCATTGTTCCTACTACTATGTTCTACTCCCGTACAAAGCACTGTTAAAGGAATTACTAAGATATACATACACGATATTACTTAACCGTATTATATTATATACATATTATATATATATATATATATATATATATATATTTATATATTCATATATATACGTATATATACATATGCGTATAATTATATATATATATATATATATATATATATATATATATATATATATATATATATATATAAGTGTAATATAATTATATGTGTATGCATGTATGCATATATAGAGACAGAGGGGAAGACAAAAATGTGCTTGTATTATAAGATATTGGCACGATTATTACCGACTACTATATTTACAATACAAGTAAATTAATAAAAGTGTATTCCCCGAAGAGATAATGCGACTAAATGTCACATTGAAGAACGAATTAAATGTTCACACAACTTAGATTGTATATATTAATCATATTACCTATTATTTGATGAAGATAATTCAATAAAACATTAAGTCAATATATGTCCTTCATGACGCTTGATATATATGGAGACATTGCAAACCAAGCCGAAATATAGACATGTACATACACACATACTTACACACTTATACGCGTATATATATATATATATATATATATATATATATGTATAATACCTTAGAAGTGAACATCTAACATTTTGAGAGTATATCTTAACTATATATATATATATATATATATATATATATATATATATATATATATATATATATGTATATAGATATATAGATATATATACATATATATATATATATATATATATATATACAAACACACATATAGATACATGTATATATATATATATATATATTTAAATAGAAATGTATTTATACAAATACACATATATAGATAAATGTATATTTATTTAAATATATGTATACATACATATATATATATATACATATATATGCATATATATATAAATATTTTTACATATTTATATTCATATATATATATATACATATATATATATACATATATATATATATACATATATATATATATATATATATATATATATATATACAAGGTGACTAAAAAAACAGGCCACGTGTACACTTTATTTGATATCTCCTTTATTCACCGATTGCCGTTATTTTACAGGACATGGCAGTTTCAACGACCGTGAGTACACCAATACCACAGTGAGAACTGGGACAAAGAATACACTGTGTTAAATTTTACTACAAGACAGGCTCGTTTAAGAAAACCCAGGGCTGTTTTGTGCGCTAATTCGGATGTGAAAAGGCTCGACCCAAAAGCAGAATTCAGAACTGGGTGGACCACTTCGAGAAGTATGGGACCGTGGAAAACTGCAACGCTGCCAGTGAGAACCGTCCAAGCCACTCAGCACGTCCCAAGAAGCGGACAACCGAGCTGGTCGAAAGTTTGAGAGAGTCTCTCCAGGAGAGTGCGAAACGCTCTGTGCGTAAGCGAAGTCAGTCCCTCGGTATCTCGCGTAAGACTTGCAGGAGAGTGCTGGTGAACAATATCAGGGCTTACCCATACATAATACAGACGCTATAGACCCTTAACGTCTCAGACAAGAAGCAGAGGAGTGCTATGGCAGTCAAGATGCTCGATAAGATCGAGGAGACACTAGGTTTCCTAAACCTCCTTTGGACCTCAGATGAAGCCCACTTCCATCTTGACGGAAAGGCGAACTCCAAAACAAATGTCTTCTGGGGGTCCTCACGACCCAATGAAGTAGCCACCAAACTGACCCAACGGGTCACGGGTGGTCTAGTATATGTATATACTCTCCTAAGTGCATGGTGTTGGCTGCAGTCTCGGTCAGAGGCATCATCGGACAAATCTTCATCGAAGAATCTGGCGCAGCAGTGACAGTCACCAAGGAGCGGTATATGGAGGCCCTCAAAACCTTCAAGAGGGAGCTCCAGACCCCCTACCCGTCGCTCATGAGCAAGTTCCGGTTCCAGCAAGACGGAGAAAGTTCTCACACATCAAACCTGTCCTGAGATTGGCTGAAAGAGAACTTCGGAGGCCGAATGATCAGTCTCAAGACTAATTTTGAGTGGCCACCCCATAGCCCAGATTATTTCCCTTGGGGCTATCTTAATGGCAGAATGTACGCAAGGAAACCAAGCACCATCACAGAACTAAAGAGAGCCATCAGGGAGGAGATGAGAGTCATTCCAATTCAGTCTGTAAGAACGTCATGGATAACTTCGTTCTGCGCCTCAAGAAATGCATGGAGCTAAAAGGAGTCCATCTAGAACACATGCTGTAGAATGGAGACATCAAGGACAAATACCCCAGTGTTTTGATATGATGTTGTGAATATATCAAACTAGGTATGCCATAAAATTCATTTCATTCGGACAAAACACTAAGAACATATATATAATGTACATATATATATATATATATATATATATATATATATATATATATATACATATATATATACATATATATACGTATATGTATATGAATATTTATACGTATATTCATACAAATATGTATCTCTCTATCTATCTATCTATCTATCTCTCTCTCTCTCTCTCTCTCTCTCTCTATATATATATATATATATATATATATATATATATATATATATATGAATATGAGTTTAAAACACGTCTAATAACTGGGAAAACTTATATATATATATAATTATTTGACTTTCTCGACTATCGAAATCATTGTAAATACTATTTCAAAAATCGTGAAAAATATCACACTTACCGTTTATATCCATATATATATATATATATATATATATATATATATATATATATATATATATACATATACTAGACCACCCGTGACCCGTTGGGTCAGTTTGTTATATTAGCTATGGAATTCATGTATGTGCGTGACACTTGTGGAGAAAACAAAAAAACTATTTGATGAAATTAAATGTAATTGTTGAAAAAAAAATATAGATAGATTTCTATGCGTCGTTCTGTTTATTATAATTGTTTTTTTTTTAAATTACAATTACTGAATTATAAGTGGTTGGCCATACTTATAGGTAAATATGCACTGAACAGGTACCATAATACTTATTATAGTTAAATTCAAATTTTTATATATAATCTTTTAAATGAAATTGTTAGTTTCAACTAACAATTTCATTTAAAAGATTATAAAAATAAAGGCGATTTGAGAAAGGAAGGGGGTACAACCGGCTGTCTCGCGTACGTAACGAAAACAGAGGGAGTAGGAGTGGTGAAATCTGTGAGAGGAAAAGTGGGAGGTGGTTTCGTTCACCGCCGCTATTGATATTAATAATGATTGTTGTTGTTTTGTTTGTTTGTTTTTGTTTTTTAAAAGGGAGGAGCTTTTTTGAAACTGCGACAAACTTTACAAAGTCCTGCCGTTGAATGTTTTTAGCCGTGGAGAAAACAAAAAAACTATTTGATGAAATTAAATGTAATTGTTTTATATTTAAAGCGATATAAACATTTCCAGAATGAAAAATTTCATGCGTTCGTTAATATTAAGAGTTCAACGGAATTGGAATAACAGATTGGAAGACGATGCTATTTACGCATGCGCAACCGGATGTTGAAAACCGGAAAGCTGAAAGCTGATTGCAAACATACAAGACAATAGAGTTTTAGTAGTATATAGATATACATATATATATATATATATATATATATATATATATATATATATATATATATAAATATATATATGAATATCATAGAATATCGAATCTACATTGTGTGGGTTTGTCATTGCTTAAACAGTGTTTTATATATGAGTAAATATACTCTTTTAATATAATATACTTATAACACGTTATTTGCACCGTTATATTGTCATCATATTTTAAATGATTATATGCGTGTCTATGTATCTGTATATTTCAATATTTCCCACTCTCTCTATCTCTCTCTAGACACTGACACACATATATACATGTATTTGCACACACACATGCAAATAATACACTAAACTAATGCACATACATATTATGTTTTCTATGCTTTCGCGTCAGTTGGTGTGCACCTGTTATAAAAACACCGAAAGTTTACGAACGCGCCTAGATTCTTCAAAAGAATTGACTGTTTACAACCGCGCGATGGGGTACAACATGATCGAAAGTGTATCGAAAGTTTCTGGACGCGCCTCTGTTGTAAAAAAAAATTGAAAGTTTACTTACACATTAAAATCACTACAAGCGCGCCTCTGGTGTACAAGAAATCAAAAGGATAGTGATGTGTTTATGCTGTACAAAAGAATCTCAACTTTACAACTGCGCCTCTGTTGTACAAAAGAATAGTAGTATATCGAAAGTTTGCGGGCGCGTCTCTGTGTACAAAAGAATTGAAAGTTAACCTACACAATTAAGTTAGCGTAAACCGAAATAAAAATAAAAAGTTACTGAGATCACTCGTTCTCGTCTCACGATGACGTAATTTCCGAAAGTATTGGTGAAGGAAATTAATACATTGAAGTGTTCATGTAATCATCTCCCTTGAAAAAGACAGTCTAAGTGAGCTTTATAAGATCGATAATTTTTTAAAAAATAAAATGTACCTAATTAACTGCATTAATGAGTTTTATTTATTTTACTATCAAGGAAATTGTCATAAATATATATGGGAATTTGACAATACAAGTTATAAGTGTGTATTTTCGAATATTAATTTGTTAGTAGTTTAAAACAAACCACTTATGTAAATTTTGAAAAAAAATCATGTTTGTTTCGTATGTTTATATATACGACCTGCCAGAATAATATAACTATCTGTAATATTAACCAGACGAACATACGAAAGCCATCAAGTTTGTGGTTGAATCGTCTCTGCGTCAATGTTGTTTATTTACAAACATTCTTAACAACAGACAGAAATGCTGATATCGGTACAGAGAACTTCTTACTTATATAATAAGTAAAAATACATGTACCGTATAAGGCATCGGGCGTTGATTCCGCCAGTTAGAAGTAATGTTTTTTCAGTTCAAGAAGGTCCAACCTCCCAAGTTTTGCCTTCTTACCCTTTGAGAAACAGGTTACTACATTGGTAATTGCCTGATGCGCTTGTAGGCCAAAGCTTTATTTAGTTTTATTTCAAAATAGATCAAATCAAGTATCCTTTTAATTTAGAATAGGCAGTTAGTTGCGCATCTGTATATTTAACGTTTAATGATTCTCCTGTTTCCGGGTCATTACTATTTATTTTTACCACTAACCCTAAGTCCGACGACAAATCGTTAAACAACACGTACTTGCTTTAAAAAGTAGAACCAAACTAGCCCGCCGAAAACAATGCATCAAATGTATCTCCCATTGCAACATAAAATTGCTTATTGCCCTTAAATCAGAATCTTCGTGTTGCTCGAGTGGAAAAGACAACCAGATATGATATAAAAGTTAAAAGAATACCGTTAGATATTGATGTTTTCTTTGTATTGATGGTTGTGAATGCGCACCGCTTAAATATTTTCGTTAGTGTCTATTATATTTGTTTATATCAGGACCATACATATTTTCTTGTAAATGTAGAAAAAATATATTAGCATTAATTTTTGGAAGAAATCTGGAATATTTTCTGAAGTTTTTTGAAGAAATCTGGTATTTTTCTGAATATAGTATTATATTATATTACATTATGAGGTATTTTCGTATTGTAAACTATCGGGCTTCTACATAGTCTTTTTGTTAACTGACAAAATTATATAATATATATATATATATATATAAATTGATTGATTTATTGATTGATTGAGTGAAAGGAAAATTCTTTCGCGCGTGAACAAGATATAAAGTGTACGCTACTTCAGCCAAAAATATAAAGATCTACTGATTTATATTTCAATTTTTTACTCTCATTTTCAGTTCTCCGAGCAATTCTTTCCACTAAATTAAGGGCGCAGACCCAAAATCTAATTATGCTACTGTGTACACGAATTACTTTGGTTTATTTTGTTCCTGGGCGTTTAAGACCGGTTATATTACACGTTTCCTCTGGTTTTAATTCAATTATTGACCGTACATCACATCATCTCCACTTATCTTCATTCTATCAGATTGCTTTTTAATATATTTTGCAGGAATCCAATTCCAAGAAGATCATCTTAAAGCGCGATGCGTCTTTAATATTTGTATCACAATTAAGGATCGACGCGTCGAAGATATTGACAGTTTCTGTTATGGTGACGTACGTGTACAAAGAACAAATGGACTCGTCCATCTATAATAAAATGCGAGAAGCATTTCAACTCACAGTCTTCTTCCACCCCAGTTCTATACTGACAGTCTAGAATACCACTTCTTATATATATATATATATATATATATATATATATATATATATATATATATATATATATATATATATATTCTTTTTCTTCGATAATATATCTTTGTTCTTGTAACCCCACATCTCTGTGTCTTTATTTCGGCCCCTAACAAGGTCACAACACACCAGCGACGATGCAATTCGAACTGATACGGGTCGCCAACTAACGGTCACAAAGTACCCACACTTATACGGGAAACCACAACGAAACTATCGACGAGCTGCAACAGAAAAAAAACAAAACAACAGGATTTGTGCCGGAACTTTCGAAAAAACCGACGTTGGATTTTAAAAGGAACACAACTTGATGAAATCGAATACACATTGTCTAGTTCCGAAAACAAGTTAACGGTGAAGAAAAAAGAACAGGATAAACCAAATTGATTATTTTCCTAATTGTAAAAAGGGTCAGTTTTTGGTTCTCTCTCCCTACATTGTTATTCCGACTCTGTTAGAATATGTTACAACTAAGGGAATATATGATTTTATTTCCACTGAAAAGAGAAAAATTATGAAACAGTACTTTTTAAAACTAAAACGCGTAAAGCGTAGTAAGAAAGGGTTTCTTAATCTTTTCACAACTAAGATTCCGTCTAGCAAGCGCTAATCTAAGGAAAAACCTTCTCACAAAGCCTTAGTAAAAAAGTAAATATTCATTTTCTAAAAAAAATAAATAAATATGGAAGACCTTGAGTCAATCATCGCGGAATTAACCAGTTTTCAAATCTTCCAACAACAACATGTTGAGGGGAAATTTAAAAAAGCATTTACCCGAGCAAAATACAATATGACGGCGCCAGAAAACGTCACGACGTTACAGAGTTTCGTGGGACTAGCAAATTACTACCAGGCTTTTTCTCCCAGAAATGCTTTATTTGCGCGCTCCATAACATGAGTTATGAAAAAAAGATAAAGCCTGCGTGTGGACATCTGAATATCAGGATGTGTTTAATTAAATTATAGAAAGGATTACGTCAGAGGTATTTCTAAAACATTACAACCCAGAATTAGACATAATCCTGGTTTAGAAGCGTGTATCCTACATAGAATGCCGGATGGGACCCATAAACCCATCGTGCATGCATCTAGGACCTTGCTCCCGGCGGAAAAATACAGTATTCTCAAATCGTGAAAGAGGCCCTAGCAATAATATTTGCGGTAACAAAGTTTCACCGATACATACATGGAAGACGATGTACTTTATAGACAAAGCGCTAATTACGATTCATGGATATAAAAAGACCTACCGGTATATACGGCTAATAGGCTACAAAGATGAGGAACTATCTCATTAAATTACAACTTCAAAATGCAACATTTGCTTTCAAATAAAATATATAATGCAGATGAGTTGTCGAGACTAGTGCCAAAACAGAGAGGGACTCTTGAAGACACAGTGATCGCGCCCCTTCAAACAGAATGATATTTTAAAGAGAGTTTGTGCAACACAGTGAGAAGTGACGCTATACAAAATAAAAAAGAAGCTCACAAGGATGAATTTATCACCAGCACCCAAATGGAAATGGTAGATAAGGATGTACATCTGGCAAAGTGTTTCTTACTCTGTGATGAGGTACGCATGAACAATGAAAGGGTGGTCATGCCAGAAAAAAACTACGAAAGAAAATTCTTAAAGATGTTCATGTTGGCCATCCAGGGATAAGCAGGATGAAGGGTTTAATGAGGTGTTTTGTGTACTGGCCAGGAATGGATGATGCCATTGAAAATGCAGTAAAGCTGTGGAAAGGCTGTGCCTTGGCGGCAAAAGCACCACATATAAAAAATAGCCCATGGCCAAAAACCGACCATCCGTGGGAGAGAATCCACGTGGATTTCACGGGACCATTGGAAGGTGTGTACTACTTAATCGTAGTCGACAGTTTTTCGAAGTGGCCCGAGCTACTACGTAGCAAGAGCCCCACGCCGGAGGATACGATAAGATTCCTACATGAACTATTCGGCAGTTTTTGAGTAGTGGATTGTCTGGTGAGTGATAATGGAATGCAGTCTACGTCATCAGATTCTGAGTAGTTCTGAGCGACGTTTCAAATCAGACATATAACCACTCTCCCGTATCATCATACGTAAAACGGCCTAGCGGAATGTTTTGTAGACACGTTTAAAAGAGCACTAAAAGAAAGAGAAGGTTTTGCAACAATTTCTGCAAGTATATATAATTACTAAAAACGTAAACGTATTATCTTCATGATCACCAGCAGAGATGATATTTGCGGGGAAAGTGAACTCCGTGTTTGATAAGTTACTACCTAAAAAAATAATTATGATCGAATCTCAACGGTACCGGAGAAAAAAATACAGCTCAGGAGATAGGTTATACTTTAAGATGTTCAAACATTAAGCATCGTCATGGGAACCCGGTATAATTGAAAAGAGGATCGGGTCGATGGTCTATATTCTAAATGGACCACAGCTCTCGTATAAGAGATCTGAATCAGATCAGAAAAGACTGTCTGATGACACTGACATCTCTCTACAAGTAGAAGACTTGATGGACGTGACATATGACGCTTTCAATTTGCCAGCATCCCATGTAGTCACACAGAAACGGCAGGAAAAAAGAAAACGAATGGTTCCGGACTACATCGAGATAAATCCGAAAAAGAAAACGTTACTAAGACTTATGACGAGGTAAAGCTTGGAAGGAAGATGTTATGGGGCCGTACCTGTACGAAGAAAAACTGGACTCGTCCATCCATAATAAAATGTGAGAACCATTTCAACTCACAGTCTTCATCCACCCCAGTTCTATACTGGCAGTTCAAAATAGCACTCCTATATATATATATATATATATATATATATATATATATATATATATATATATATATATAAGGAGTGCTATTAGGTAAACACGACTTCGAGCACAGGCATTTGCAATGTTTACTAACATTGAGATATTTCTTACATTCAGTCAGTGTCGCATGACAGCGTAGGGGTTAGCAGCGTTTCGATCCTTGCTTAAGGCACTAACTGGTCTAACCGCACTGATGAGCTGTGAAACAGCGAAACAGTCTGTATGTGTATGACTATATGAAGCTCACCCCCCCGGGTAGAGCTTATGTTTGTAAGGGTATCGCCAACTGCCATTAGCTTAAAAAAGGCAATGCTCATTAAGTAAACACTAATTCGAGCTCCGGCATTTGCAATGTTTAATAACATTGAGATATTTCTTACATTCAGTCAGTGTCGCATGATAGCGTAGGGGTTAGCAGCGTTTCAATCCTGGCTTGAGGCACTAACTGGTCTAGCTGCACTGATGAGCTGTGAAACAGCTAACCAGTCTGTAAGTGGATGACTATATATATATATACATACATATATATATATATATATATATATATATATATATATATATTCTTTTTCTTCAATAATATATCTTTGTCTCTGTAACCCCGTGTTTCTGTGTCTTTTTGTCGGCCCCTAACACAACACTTTCTTTACATATTTCCTCACGTTCCCGCCGTCTGTGTGATAATTTTGTGTGTATGACTTATTGTCTGTCTTTCGTTTACCGTATGTTTTGCGTGCTACGTCACTCCTACGAAATACTACTTTGCGAATAAAAGATACTAAACTACTTACCTCATATTCGAAAAGAATCCACATCCAACAAGCTGATTTGGATGACTTTATCTTTTCATTTGTAAATGGGCTTTCGGATGATATACTTTGCCAAAAGGAAACCCACGTGTTTGCCACTTACAGTTCTATATGTTAGCTTTCATATCAATTAACAGCGACAGGTCTTTTGAAATGTTCACGAATCTTATATTGACTTAACTAAGCATCGCGCAAATCAAATATCTATGTAGAACCGGCGTGCCAACATTATAATGTTCTATATCAGGGTGATACTGTTAATTTATATTACTTACACATGTAATTGTTTTAACTGTACATTCAGTTTTCTTCTCAGAATATCCCATTAAATTAGTCCCAATATTTTTGGTAAATAGACTTAGTTGCATTTTAATGTTGTAGTATGTCGTTTTAAAAATGATGTCTAGTGATAGATAAATACTGCGATGAAATCCATGCACAAACATCAATGGACAAGTAGAAGACTTGATGGACGTGACATATGACGCTTTCAATTTGCCAGCACCCCATGTAGTCACACAGAAACGGCAGGAAAAAAGAAAACGAATGGTTCCGGACTACATCGAGATAAATTCGAAAAGGAAACGTTACTAAGACTCATGACGAGGTAAAGCTTGGAAGGAAGATGTTATGGGGCCGTACCTGTACGAAGAAAAACTGGACTCGTCCATCCATAATAAAATGTGAGAACCATTTAAACTCACAGTCTTCATCCACGCCAGTTCTATACTGGCAGTTCAAAATAGCACTCCTATATATATATATATATATATATATATATATATTGATATTGATATATGTTATTTTGTTTGCACTGTTTCAGCGACTGAGTTTCCTTTATATGACTGTAGTGATATTCCGGTTTTATCGAAGCGTCTAGGTTTATGAAGGGACAAATCGTATTATTAGAATAATGCGGACTAATAGTCTATTTCTTGTGTTATTCTCACAACATTTTTGCCGATGTCAATACTGTAGTGGAAAACTTAAAAACATAAGACTTACCTGTAATACCAGACCAGGCCATGTGGAACAACAGAGTTAAAGCAAATGGCTTGTTTTATAGAAAGGAAGTACCAAATGATCATGTGAACTATTTTGCATTGCATGATGGGAGTCCCCATAAAGAGGACAGGAAATGAGAAAGCGCACTTCTTCTTTGGTTTTTCCCGGATTGAGACCAGCTAAGGTGGAGGTCGGATTTGGTGCTGTCAGAAGAGTGAAGTTGGAGTTCAAGTTGGTGTTTGCGGACAAGTGAGTGTTTTGGGTCGGATTGGGTGCCCTCAGAAGAAAGACATTTTGGTGTTTTCGGACGACAAGCTATTTCGGCGGCCTACCTTCTTAACAGGATAAGTGACATAATCAAATTAAGCAATGACGTATTGAAGGCTGGTGATGGAGACGTAGTGCGATGGCTGTCTAAATTGAAGATGGTCGCAAGATTGCAGAAAATTGTGGATGTGGCAACCTTGATTCTATTATATTTGGAAGGAAATGCACTGTCGGTCTACCTGGAAATGAATGACGCTGAACAAGACGACGCAGATTTGATAGAGGCAAGACTAAAGACCGATTTCGCAGAAAGCGTTTTCGACGCCTATAGCAAAATTCGCAGGATCACATGGACAAGGGAGCCAGTAGATGTCTTTGCGACGGAGATCCAGAGGCTAGCGGGACTGGCGGGTTATGCAGGGATGAGCCTTGAAAAAAAGGTGAAAATTACGTTTGTGACTGGTCTTCCTGATAGTGTGTCCACAGAGATGCAGAGACTGACAATGATCGAGAGCATGAACATGTATGAAGTGCAGATCCATGCTAGGGTGCTGACAAAGAAGAGTCACCAGTTGGAGGCAACCGCGAGTGTAAGCCTGATGGGAGGGAAGTCCGCAGTTAAGGAGAATCTCTCGTGGGGGCTGTCACCTGGAAAAGCCCCAGTGAAATGTTTTCGATGCCAGGGGCCTCATTTTGTACGGGACTGCCGAGAATCTAAGCCTGGCATAACCTGCTTCCGTTGCGGACAAACTGGGCATATCAGCCGAACTTGTACGGTACAGGGAAAGGATTAGAGGGGTGGCATAGCGCCAGCGCCCCCCCCCCCCCCCTCTATCAAGTGGCGGCGCATAGGACTGCATTAACACAGGTGGAGATCACCGCAAACGGGAAGAGAGTCAAAGCCCTGGTTGATACCGGCTGCACGACCACGTTGGTGACAACGGATGTTGCTAAATCATGGCATGGAACGACCAGTGTGAGGACGGTTGATGGCCGTGAGGTAATAGTGATAGAGACCGAACTTGAGGTAAAGGCAATTGTGATGGAGCGGCTTGTTGCAGGTGTTGATGTTGTGTTGGGCCTGGATGTCATCAATCGACTTGGGGGTGCTATGTTTAGCATGGGCATGATCACATATGGATGCGAGCGCCCAGTCGGATTGGCAGGAATGGAGAGTGTTAAACCCAAGAAGGCGGAACCGTGCCAAATCAAATACAAATACTTTAAGGCCAGTTTTGATGTAGATAAGTGGACGATGGAATGGCGTGTGGTTTCAGAGCCGCCAATACTAAAAAATCAAGTTGGGTGCTAGGAAAGTACTCTGAATGGTGACACAAGGGCTAAATTTGAGAAAGGATAGCGAGGTGGATTGAGGAAGGTATCCTTGTACTATGGTCCGGGGAAGCAGACGGAATCCTACCACTCATGGCGGTAGTCCCGCCCACCAAAGGGAAGGTATGGCCAGTGTTGGACTACAGAGAGCTAAACCAGCATATTACTTGTCACACAGGGGTCGGTATCGACGTTTGCGAGAAAGTAATGCGAGAGTGGAGGAAGATGGAGCGGGCAAGCAAGATTGTGGACCTAAAATCAGCCTACCTCCAGATACACATAGACGAGAGGCTATGGCGGTACCAGCTGGTTAAGTTTAAGGGTGGGACCTTTTGCTTAACAAGGTTGGGTTTTGGGCTCAATTCTGCACCCAAAATTATGACTGCAATTTTGAAAACAGTGCTGGGGAAAATATTGAGGTGGAGAGGGCCACAAGCTCATATATTGATGACATCCTGGGCGAGGAAAGAAATCTGTCCGCGGAAAATGTTAGCAATCACGTTGGAAGATATGGATTGATTGCGAACCCACCTGAGCCACTAGAAAATGGCACGGCCCTAGGACTAAAGCTGCAAAGGAATAACGAGGGAACGTTGATGTTCGGACGGGGTAATGAGGTGCCCGATATCTCAGACGGACTGACTAAAAGAGAGCTGTTCTCCATATGTGGGAAGCTGGTTGGCCATTACCCCATTTGCGGGTGACTGAGAGTAGCATTAAGCTATATAAAAAGGCGGACTGAAAGCGGCTGCTGGGATGACACAGTGACCGAGGATGTTGTGCAGTTGATACGCGAGGTGGTGGAAGAAGTTAAGATTGAAGACCCGTCAAATAAAAATGGCCTGTTGAACGGAACAAATAACGTGTGATCTGGTGTGATGCTAGCACTCTGGCTCTCGGTGTGCTGCTTGAAATTGGAGGAGCAACAGTGGAGGATGCCGCCTGGCTACGCAAAAGGAATGACCATGCCCACATAAATGTTGCTGAACTCGAGGCTGCAGCAAAGGGAGTGAACCTGGCTCTAAATTGGGGCTTAAAAAATTCAGAGTTGAAAACGGACTCGGCCACAGTGGCCTCCTGGATCCAGTCAGAAGTCTCAGGAGACAGGAGAGTAAGGACCAAGGGAGCAGCTACGATGCTGATCAAGCGTAGGCCCGGGATGTTTGGAGACTTGATTCGCGAGTTTGGACTGAGAGTGTCGGTTCCGCTTGTCTCAACTCAAAAGAACAAAGCAGATAGCCTGACCCGAGTAAAGAAGGCCTGGCTTAAAGAGAAGGATGCAGCGGTTGTGTGCGCCGTTAGTGATGAAGCGAGGGAGCTGCATGAAATGCACCACTTTGGGAAAGAGAGGACACTTTTTCTTGCAAGAAAGGTGAATCCGAGTGTGACAAATGAGGCGGTTAAAGAGGTGGTGGAACAATTCAGAAAGTGTCAATCAATTGTGGCTGCCCCATCCAGGCACGAGAGAGGGGAATTACAGGTGACTGAAACTTGGAAACGGCTGGCCATTGACGTCACGAATTATAGGGACGATACATTCCTGCCAATGGTCGACTGTGGACCTGGGAGAGTGGCAATCTGGCGTAAGTTGAGAGCGGAAACTGCGAGTAAAATCTGCAGAGCCATGGAGGCGGTGTTTTTGGAGAGGGGGCCAGTGGATCAGATATTACTGGATAATGGTGCCGCCTTCCGCTCTGAAGACTTTACAGAGCTGTGTGCTAGGTGGGGAACCCGCAATGTTTTCGGGCTGCATATCGACCGGTAGGAAATGGGATTGTCGAAAGGCATCACCGAACCATAAAGGCTGTTGCAGAGAGAGGCCGAATTTCACCAGAAGAAGCGGTATTTTGGTACAACATGTCTTCAAAGAGTGGTCAAGATGAAGAGTTAGTGCCGCATCAGTCAGTCTTTCGGTATGAGTGCCGTCATCCTCTTGCTAGAACGAACATGAGTGAAGAGGGACAAAGATCCATCACAGTTGGTGAAGAATTGTGGGTAAAGCCACCGGGAGCTCTATGCACTACACGTTGGGGACGAGGAAGGGTAACGCATGTACAGTCTGTAAACAATTTGAGTGTTGACGGGATGCCGCGACACGTGCTTGACATACGTCGTGTCTCTCTGCCATCAAGTGGAGATGCTGAGGAAGAAGCCGGTTAACCCCCATTGGAAGAACCCCCGCGACGCTCTAATCGTGAGAGGAGACAACCGGTCTGGATGACTGACTATGCGAAGTGAGATGTGATTTTAACATCACGGGGGCATGTAGTGGAAAACTTAAAAACATAAGACCTACCTGTAATACCAGACCAGGCCAGGCCATGTGGAAACACAGAGTTAAAGCAAATGGCTGGTTTTATAGAAAGGAAGTACCAAATGATCATGTGACCTATTTTCCATTGCATAAAGAGGACAGGGAATGAGAAAGCGCACGTCTTCTTTGGTTCATCCCGGATTGAGACCAGTGAAGGTGGAGGTCGGATTTGGTGCTGTCAGTAGAGTGAAGTTGGAGTTCAAGTTGGTGTTTGCGGACTAGTGACTGTTTTAGTTAGGATTGAGTGTCCTCAGAAGAGAGACATTTTGCAGTATTCGGACGACAACTACTAAACTCATTAAGGTGCGTCTCGTCGAACTAGGGCATATTAATATCAAACTAGCGTATATATACATAGTTTTGAACAGTCGTCTTCATTTAACTTACAGAGCTGGCTTGTTCTCGGTTCGTCAGTCATGACATTATATTAGCACGGACTAATACTTAATTGTATTCTTAGTATTGCACGTGCTGATTATTTAACCTTCGACATGGAGAAGACAGTAACATATAACTGATTAGTATTTAACGCATTCATCCGCTGATCTACAGGCCCTACAAGGCGTGTCTTAAAAATGTGTGACTTTACATTAGTAGACATGTTGTGTGCATAATATCCAAGAGTAGAAGAGTAGTCAAATTAACACAAATAATAGTAATTATAATGTTCGCCCCGAATAATACGAAATATATGTATTAATACTCGTAGATATATTCTCATATTAAATGGTAATGTATACAAGCAGATATTAGAATACTTAGCATAGAAGTTAATTTACTTTGACATTATACCCTGTATGTAAACATGCCCAATAAAATAACATCATACGACATGCCGGATATCATCATGGAGACAATACAAAAGTAGGTTAGTCCAACTGGAATCTGTTCGGGAAGTTACCACACAAAACAATATGGCAACATCCTTGAACGATTCCCAGACATCGCCAAAATATTTGACATATTGTGTACAACATAGAACATACAACACTACTAATTAAATAACGTCTATTGCTTCTAAATTACACGAACGCCAAGTGATAAATTCAGCAAATAAAAGAGTACGAAATGATCTAATGTTTAAAAAATCTATACACTTCACCTGTCCACCTTGTTCCTAAACAGGACTTAAATTACAATAGTGTGTGTTTTGATCATCGGCGCCACAATGCACTGTTTATACAAAATATCTATAGTGTTCTGAACATGAGCGATTTAACCTGAGGACCTCAAAGTACGAGAGTATTTTAAACCTGGCTACTCAAACTTTCTATGAGATCCCAGGAACAGAAAAGGACATTCCGAAAAATACCGGGGCCACCCCTTTTCCGATATTTCTAGTTCAGACGGATGCATTTCGGGTTGAGAAATAAACACTTACATTTATATAGAGAAACATTTTACGCTCTAAATAAAGCCAAGTCCGCATTGATAAATCAAACCAAACGTATATAACTCACCGGCAACGTTATGGCTAAAGTAACTCTTATCAGTGATAAAGCATATCGGTTTTAGGAGTTTTACTAAATCAGTAGATTGATAACGCCAACGTTTCGGTATTATCTTTCACCTTTAAGCATAGCCGAACATAATAAAATACAGCGCATGTTTAAAGGCGTGTTTAGCAATCTACGTTGCAATCAACCATTTCAAACATGCACATTACCAATCTACAGATGTAATTTAAATATGGATAATCTCCATACTCAGACAAATATACACCTAGAGCATCTCGTCACTTGGGCTATATATACGATTCTTAATTGAAATATAATATATACAAATAGACCTAAACAGATGAGTTGATGCACTTTTCGGAACATGCACACACTCTATCACTACATACTTTCTTAACCTGAGTTAGTCGCATGGATGCCAGCATCAGCCATTAAGTTTAAATACACTATATAAAGTACTTATCTGCGAAAACAGTAGTGCACACCTTATTTACTTAGCAAGATGTATATTGCGATACTACAAATCAAATACCCACGTATTACGTCCCATACTCACTGTTACAACAGACATCTGATCATTTAAACTCGCTCTTCCTTGCCTGGGATATACTAATGATGTCAAACTTTTGACTGACAGCTGTATAAACTGCCAGCGTTCAAACATTCATCGGCTGACTGAGTTCCCTTTTATAGAAAAGTAATGATACCCGAGGTCATGTTCCTCCACCTTTGATATAATGATTGGCTCTTGTTAACGATTGTTGTCAATTTACTTGTTGGCCTACTGTTATTCTGTTTAAGATATCTCAGTAGATGTAGTAGAAAACTATTCTGAAAGTAGCAATAGCTACGTATAATGTACCCGAAGTCATTACGACTGGCATAGCCACACTTCTCCAGTCAGAGCTTTTGGCCGAATTCACTCTCATTAATATAGAGAAGCATATAAGAACAACTGCGTACCAACATGCTTCATCCCTCTAGTAGAGCAATTTGACAGAAAGTTGAAAAGTGTTTTCTAATGATACCCACTATAACGACCTAGGTTGGTCATTTACCTTCAGTCTTAGTATATATTAGGAACGTCGTTAAACATGACTTAGTCTGCACACCAGCTATCATGTATTAAGGAGCAACATTATATTGGCACGGACAATATTGTGATAAAAATAATGATATACAAACTATGATTACATGTTTGCTCCAACTAAATGCGAGGATGTCAAAATTGCATTACACCTATACACGGCAAACAGCGAAATATGTGTACATACATATACCACTGTTTTGATAGTAAATATGTATTTGTCTTCGACGATGCAATAAAACAACTATAAAACAGCAGTAGAAGAGTCTAGCAGAAAGGGCGAACACGTTTCTACAATCACAAAAGAATAGCAAAAAATGCAGTGTTTATATCGGTAAACTAAAGTCTGCCTTTGTGGAAATACCACATAGCTTAGCCAACAGACACCGATTCTGAAAATCAAAACGCAAAATGTAAACAGACTACAAAAATGAAATGCAAGCACACAGATCAAATCAGGCAGAACAGTTCCATTCGCACACACAATTAAAACATACATATATTAATAAAAATTGAAAAGTAATTTCGAAAAGAAACGCTGGCGTCGTATTTGTAACATTACCTACCTTGTTCTACAAATTTACGCGTACACTCATCAGAGGATTTTAAACACCTGAATTAGGGTATAGCAGGGAACGCAACAACACGTCGTATGAAAAGCGACGCTCAGGAAAATCCACTACTTTCTTAAAGTGTGGCTGATAAAAAACACACGTTACTAGCACATATACGCTTCACCCAATATAGTTTACGTAAGATGTGTAGCACAAATCACACACAAAGAACGAATCATACTCATACTTTATTGTACACATTTTCACGAACACAATCGGAAAAGAAAATCATGAACTATTGTAGTTATAATTGTAGAAATGGACTGCAACTACCGAAACGTCGACCAAGTCCATCACTTTATCACATTATTCATAGAATAACGAAAAAAAAAGTCAGCTACAATTGAGTGTTGTCTCTTAAAAGCACGAAACTCGTTGTAATATTAGAATGTGTGGATTGAATTAGAAGTTACTCATATCTAATCAAACAATGTACACAGGATATCTTACTGACACACATGGATACATTCATATATGTATATATGTATATATACACAAGTATAGAGATATACATATATATATATAGAGAGAGAGAGACAGAGAGAGGGAAAGTGAGAGATATATATAGAGAGAAAGATACACATTTATATATATATATATATATACATATATACACATATATATATATATATATATATGAATGTGTCTCTTTCTTTCTCTCTCTCTTAATATATATACATGTCTATATGTATATATATATATATATATATATATATATATATATATACATATATATATATATGAAGAGTTCCAATGCAAAACTCGATAAACTCTATTTTCAAAATCACGAAGTTATCACCAACAATAATGTTACATTACAACACACATCCACCGCCTAAAGTAATTTTTCATATATGATCCCGGCATAAATTTGATTTTGACTCTAATTAAAATGAACTTTTAGGCAAAGTCTAAGTCTTATACATTTGTTCTTTTTATTGTTTAAAATATCAATTTAAAGCAGTTGTATTAATCGCGTTTTGCATTCAGACTCTTCATATATATATATATATATATATATATATATATATATATATATATATATATATATATATATATATATATATATATATATATATTTCAATGAAAAGCAAGTCCTTGTAACGTAGAAGCCTTGGTCGTTATCCAATGATAATACAAACAGAACATTATTAAAAAGAGTGGCGAAAATGGAGCCCTAATTGCAGCGAGTGTGCATGTTTTTTCTTTAGATAACATCAGTAGAAAGTATTTTACTCAGTAAACAAGCGATTTGTTTAAACATAACAATTTGTTCATAAAGTTCGAACATAGTGTTTTATAATATCTAGCTTGTATTGGTAATTTAGATGTTACTGTCAAAGAGTGCAAGTGCTGCTCATAGTTAACCTCTGTTTAGGGTCGTGAGATATATATTAATTCATACATGCCTTATAATGAAATATTGGTATCGTATATAACTTTTAATATTTATTCAGCTTAATATTTGAGTTAGCTTACAGAACTATAATGTATACAAACATATACACGTATATATATACATATATATATATATATATATATATATATACATATATATATGTATATATATATATATATATACGTCTATGTATATATATACACATAGGCGGAGGCACAGAGGGGGGCAGTTTTTTACTCCCCCCCCACTTTACGTCCATCAATAATGAAGTTATATATGCATGTGATAAAACCGGCCCTCGCACTTTTCAGGAGAGCCCCCCCCCCCACTTTTATAACTGTCCCGCCGGTCCTGATACATATGTATATATATATATATATATATATATATATATACATATATATATGTATGAATATATATATATATGTATATATATGTATGAATATATATATATATAAATATGTATATATACACATGTATATATTATATCTATATATATATATATATATATATATATATATATATATATATATATGTAGAAGGATGAAAAGGAATCAGAAAAAGCGAAAGTCAAATCGTATTTCTATGCAGTTGCTCAGCGCAAGGTACATTCCGCAAAAAGGCAATTTATTCAAGTTAATTTTTTTCCTTAAGCCTGGCTTTTCAAAGATCAACATCTTATTATCAGAGGAAATCGCTGGGATAGATAAGTTGGCAAGATTTAAAATTTGGAAAAGTAAAATAAAAATTGTAGGGAAAAAACACAAGGGAAAATTCGAATGCAAGAAAATGTCCGATTGCAAAAAAGTCCGGTGTCAAAAAGTCCAGCTGAGAAATGGAAATGTAGATAGGCAGGTCGTTAAAAGGCACGAAGAGTGACAAGAGAGGAGTCAAAGTTAAATTCCAAACACCACATCTTCAGGTGCGGCGAAGATAGATAGAATCCAGAGGGTAAAATGTCCAATAAAAGGTACGTTCGTGGATGCAACAAGGCTCAGTAAAACGTGAGGTGGTAAGTATTCGCAATTTAAAAAGACTTCCTGGGCTGAAAATCATGGAATCGGTTAAAATTGGCAAAAATACATCGAATTAATATTTAATGGCTTGCCCGTTGAATAAAAAGACTAGTCTGAAGAATGTTAAAAACTCATATGCGACCAGTAGGCAGGAAAGGAAAGTGTAGGGGGTGTGAAGGAGGAGAAGGGTGCGGTGAATAAGTGCGATTTAAAAGTTTGAATGTGGGGGTTATGTCGCTTAAAGTCTAAAGTGTTCAACTAGAAATGGGATAGAAGGGTGTGGGGGCAAGTCAATGAGTGCGGGGAGGTAGAATAAAAATACCAGAATGTTTCGGGGGAGGGGGGTATGAACAGGGGGAGGGGGTTAGGTGTTTAATCAGATGATTTTACTTATAAACAATGAAGCAACATATATTTGAAGGGTCGAAATAAAAAAATAAATAGTAAAAATAAAAATTAAAATTAAAAATAGAAATAAAAATAATTAAATGAAAAAAATAAAAATAATAATAATAAAAATAGTCTTAGGCCTGCAAGAAAAATTATGGATTGACCGATAAAGAAATATATAAATGAGGGAATAGTCGTTAAAATTAGAATCGGGGAGTGAGTATTAGAATAAGGAAAAGGTAAGTTGCCCTCGAGTAAATACTCGGAATAGAAATCCCTAAAGTGGTTAAAGATGTGGGTTGAAATAAAATGTGTTGTTACGGGACGCTAGTGCTTTTTGGATGTAGGAAAATTAAACCTTGAATTAAAAACAATTCAGAATAAAATATATGGAAGTTAATTAAGAAAATTATTAAATAGGTTAATGATGGGAGAGATAATTTGAGACATACTTTGGTTAAAATAGTGACAATAATTTAAACCAGAGTGAGAATGGAGATGGCAGTTAAGAGTAAATGTTATGGGGGTTAAAAATGTAGAATGAGTACGGGGGTCGGGATTGAGCAGGGTCCGAGAGAAGTGAGGTGAACGAGGAGGGAATAATCGAGACTGTTAAAAGAGTGAGAATCATTATTTAGAAGTTTAACAGGGGGGAACAGTAATTAGAATGCACAGAGAAGATGGTGAGCAGTTCGATATCGAAATGTGCAAAGGGGATTATAAGAAGATAATGCGAATTGTCAAAACCAATATACCCAAGGAAGTTTTCCAAATTTTAGACAGATCTTTTAAGCACTCCCACAGATATAGCACTATTCTTTACAAAGATTATATTAAATTATCTTATTCTACAATGCCACACATTGAACAAACTATAATAACCTCTTACAATAGGAAAATCAAACATATCCAACAACAACCACCCACCGTTCCCCTCACCACTTGTAACTGCCGTAAACCCAGAGATTGCCCCTTAAACAACGATTGTGTACAGAAGGACGAAATATACGCGTGTACTGTGAAACAATTCCCCCGTTCCACCACTATTGTGAGCAATCACTGTTCCCACAGTCCACCCGGATTCCACATCTCTCCAATCCCAATCCGTTTCTCCTCAAGACCCCCACATATACAATCATACTTCTAACCAAGCACCGCCAATAATAGATAGTGTCCGTGGGCTAACTGACATTTCCCCCATATCTGCTCCGCCCTACAACTTCAACCAATCTCCCTCACATAACCTGAATCTCTAAACCCAAATCTTATCTAATACCACTAGCAAGTGTTATGCAACTATTGCACCACCCTTCAAGATACACACATACATTGGGGCGTCCGCTTTCCCCATAAAGACCCGGATCTCTAACCATATCTACTCCTTTAAAAATAGTAACGATAATAGCACTAGCACTTCACTCTCCAATTTAATTAGAAACCAAAATCTTAAAAATACCCCCTATTCACTTCACTGGTCAATACTTAAACAAGTCAAATCATATACACCGGGTGCACCCCACTGCCAACTTTGTACATTGGAAACCTTTATGATAGCTACACCTACTAAATCTAAAAATATTATTAATTCTAAGAATGAACTTATCTCCAGTTGCAGACATAAGCGTTAATTTAAGTATAGCAACCATAGTAATCCCCCAGACACCCCTCCCCCATTTGATTAACTACCCTCCCTAGATCTCGGCTTTACCCTCCCTACATCTCGGATTTTTTCTCCGATAGTTCTACGTTTTTGTTCTATAACTCTGCATATATTTCCCTCATTCCTTTAGCTTTTCTCTTAACTTAAAAAATTACCCATAGAATTCCGTTAGCTTTACAATCCCCTTAGCTTTAGTACCTTTCTCCCACTATCCCCTAAATCCGTGTACTTAACCTCCTTATTCGTATAACCTTTATATGATTTGTATTACTTTTTCCTTTAACTTCCTTTAATACTCTCGTCCGCTTCCCATCAACACATCCAACCTTCTAATCTTCCGTTTCAACCTGATAACTAACCCACCATATTAGCATTAGACCCTAGCCCTCTTATTTACTTGATTATTCGCCTTATCTACTTTTAATTTGCTTTGCCCACTTCTGATATCGAACTGCTCACCGTTTTCTCTGTGCATTGTAATTACTGTATTCCCCCGCTGTAGAACTTCGAAATAATTATTCTTACACTTTTAATAGCCTCGATTATCCCCCCCCCCTCGTTCACCTCGCCCCTCGCTCACTTCTCTCGGACCCTGCTCAATCCCGACCACCGCCTTCATTCTACATCTTTTAACCCCCATAATATTTACTCCTAACTGCCATCTCCATTCTCACTCTGGTATAAATTATTGTCACTATTTTAACCAAAGTATGTCTCAAATTCTCTCAGCGTCATTAACCTATTTAATAATTTTCTTAATTAACTTCCATATATCTTATTCTGAATTGTTTTTGATTCAAAGTTTAATTTTCCTACATCCAAAAAGCACTAGCGTCACGTTACAACACATTTTATTTCAACCCACATCTTTAACAACTTTAGGGATTTCTATTCCGAGTATTTATTCGAGGGCAACTTACCTTTTCCTTATTCTAATACTCACTCCCCGATTCCAATTTTATCGACTATTCCCTCATTTATATATTTCTTTATCGGTCAATCCATAATTTTCCTTGCGAGCCTATAACTAATTTTATTATCATTTTTTTAAAATAATTTTTATTTCTATTTTTGTTTTTACCATTTATTTTTACTATTTATTTTTTTAATTTCTACCCTTCAAATATATTTTGCTTCATTGTTCATAAGTAAGGTCATCTGATTAAACACCTTACCCCATACCCCTGTTCATACCCCCCCGACACATTCTGGTATATTTATTCTACCTCCCCGCACTCATTGATTTTCCCCCACACTCTTCTATCCCATTTCTAGTTGAACCCTAATTCGCGCTAACGCCCACTTTCAACTTTAAGCGACCTTCCCCCATATTCACACTCTTAGTTTTAAATCGCACTTATTCATCGCACGCACACCCATTACCTCCTTCACACACCTTACACTTTCCTTTCCTGCCGCATATGAGTGTTTGCTATTCTTCAGATTAGTCTTATTTTTCAACGGGCAAGCCTTTAAATCTTTATTCGTTGTCTATTTGCCAATTTTAACCTATTCCATAATTTTCAGCCCAGGAAGTCTTTTTAAATGGTGAATACTTTCCACCTCTCGCTTTACTGAGCATTGTTGCATCCACGAACGTACCTTTTATTGGACCTTTTACCCTCTGGATTCAATCTATCTTCGCCGCACCTGAAGATGTGTTTTTTTCGAATTTAACTTTGAATCCTCTCTTATCACTTCTCCTGCTTTTTAATGACCTGCCTATCTACATTTCACTTACTCAGCTGGACTTTTTGACACCGGACTTTTTTGGCAATCGGACATTTGCTTGCATTCGGGCAGAGTTTTGCCTTGTGTTTTTTCCCTACAACTTTTATTTTACTTTTCCAAATTTTAAATCTTGGCCTTGGCCAACTTATTTATCCCAGCGATTTCCTCTGATGATAAGATGTTGATCTTTGAAAAGCCAGGCTTAAGGAAAAATTTAACTTGAATTAATTGCCTTTTTGCGGAATATACCTTGCTCTGAGCAACTGAATAGAAATACGATTTGACTTTCGGTTTTTTAATTCCTTTTTATCCTTCTACATAGTTATCTGCTCCATCCTGGATATTGAGCTGTATACTTTTCACAATAGGTTCTACCTTTTCTTAAAAGTTCGGTTTTAGTTCAGCACTTTATATATAAACATATATATACATATAGTTACATATATATATATATATATATATATATATATATATATATATATAAATATTTAATTGGAGTTGAACAATACTTGTAGTTCAGGGTTTCGAATCGTAGTGAATAGTCATATTTCTATGCTGATGCGTCCCGAGTGAAAAAGGACGAAACGTATACGCCCATAGATAATAAACAATTACATATATATATATATATATATATATGTGTGTGTGTGTGTATACATATATATATATATATATATATGTGTTCATATGTATGTATCAAAGCAGTGCGCGTAAAATGAACGCTATAACTTTATTGAATATTGTTAGCAGATGTATAATTTCAGTTGGTTCCATATTACCCTACACATTTCGTTCGAACGTACATCTACAGAATTCTCATCACGTTATTATCTGTGTCTCGGTATAATATATCAAAGTATGAGAAGATATGAGTGTAATATGCGTATATAATTGTTTGTAAGAAATGCCTAAACACATTTAAAATCGGAATTAAATTTATGTCTGACACCATAGAAAAATTCATTCACGTATAATATTTTAAAATTATACTTTCTGCCTGATTGAATGTTTTAATCAATCGTAAAACTAATCTCAGTGTTTTTATAATCTAGTCTTGCATGTGATAAATAGTTGTTCTTAGATTTACAACAATGTTAACGCATGATTACTTCAAGTATGAGTCGTACCTGCTATATTTTGGTATAAAGTAGATACGATACTGTCATAGAAAAAACGATGAATATTATTTTAAATATTCCTTTCGTAGATCACCAATTCGTTTAATGCAATGTACTTTTTCAGTTATGTGTACTTTTTTTCTTATATTTTTATCGGAGTAAACTATCGTAAAAAGTACAATTATTTAAAATCGTCAAACAAAACTAAACAAAACCCATTTCGTTAGATGAGCATATTTCCAACGATTTATTTTCATCAATAATTAGAAATTATAAAGATGTCCGTTTATTCACTTGCATATTCGTATTTCTGTATTAATTAAAAAAATACCTCCGCTACTTGATCAGAATTAAAGAGTATGTGTAAGACATACTCTTTAATTCTGAGCAAGTAGCGGAGGTATTTTTTTAAAAAATTTATTCAAATTTAGCGACGATTTCAAGTAATTTGTCAATGCGCGCAGGTCTCTAAATGTAATTAAATTTGTACTTTTCTTATTTTTAAAAATACATTAAATTTATTCAATTTACCTTTTATTAATATTAAATTAATATTTAGAGTGTAAATACATATAAAGTCTTCATAATTAAAATATATTTAATAAATATTAAACATAGCTAACGTTTATAAAGATACAAATTATCATACACGCTATCCAATATAGGATTTTGTTTGTTAAAAGTTTATATATATATATTTCTATAAAGTTAAAAATGTGTATATATCAATACTTCATTATATATATGATCATGTGAAGGGAAAACTGATTATTATGTAGTTTACAACTCAGCTGTCATGCGTAAAGGGTTGTAATGTGAGTTCTCCTTAGTTTACTTAATTATGTAGGAACCCTTCATTAACAATAAGATTCATTAATATTTGTGAAATTTTAAAAAATAAGTGTAAGGCAACCTCGTAACTGAAGCTGCTTTATTTTGTCTTTAAGTCCACACCTTCCAGGAGTGATGTTTCTGCCAAAGGGGAGTGGGCAATTGCTGTTAATTGGGTCGGAATTTAGTTGGCTAGTCTTTTACCTTTAATGATTATTTCTTTTAAGATCCTTACCCTAAGTGGGTTCACACCTTGTCTGGAGCGACTTGCATGAAGACTAATTAATAAAATGTAACCACATTGTTGGTTCGATGGAGTATTTTTACGAAAAAAGTGTTAAGAAGCATTTCGAAATAACAGTCAATTTGGAAATGCGAAAATTTGAGTTTCGCATTGAATTTTATTCAGAGTCATATAATAATAAAGCTACCCTCCATTAATTTCAATTTCTTAAGAGCCGGAAGCTTAAGTATTTAATGTTAGACCTCAGCTAGAATTTCAACTATGTCATATAACTAAATCAAAATTTGAAAAAAAATCATAGACATAAGGTTTACTAGCAATATATATTTATTTACATTTTTGAAAGTGTCAACACATTGTAATGAAGGTATGTTTTTTTGGGGAAATAATATTACTCGTTCCGGAAACGCATCTTCTATTATATGATTTTAAAATTAAAATGAGTTCTTGATGAAGCAAATGGTTCACCTTCCGTCATTGTTATTTTGGTAATTTAACGGGAGTAATTTTACCTAGTCTACATAAAACAACGCATATTTTCAACCTCAAATGTTCTAGTATTTCTACAACTCATGAAACATTTTGGATTGTGTGACGAACAATTTGCCGTAAATCTTCTTCTAAAGTATATGCGAAAGAGAAAATATTTTGCAAATATTCTTAATTATTAAGAGGTAAAAAACTACCAAGAAGTTTACAAAAACATATCTTCCTAGACTAAAATCTATTCAGGAAAAAAAATATCAGCTCCACATGAGTCTTAACTTACCAGAATATTACACAATTTGAATTAAACAAGACTTGACAATATGGAAAGACATCTTAACTTGAAGAGTTGGAGAGTTTAACTCTCATAATTATAATCTCTCTTAAAGTAAATAACTTCACATTTTTCTAAGTATAATATTCGTAAAAGTTAATAACTACTAGAGTTTTAAGAATACAATCCCTGGAAGTAAAACCATTCTGTTAAAGTTACTACGAGCTTAAGTGTAGTGCACACAACTTAAACACATGAATGTTGATAAATTATAATCTCCTGCGTTTTCCAATCCCAGACACTGTGTAAAAGATAAAGAACATAAAACATCAATTTTGTTTAAAATGCACCTACTCATGAAAATAATATACAGTACCACTTGCATAGGCTTTAAAAGAACCTTATGGTATTCAAAATCATTTTTACATTATGGGTATACATTTTACGCTAATTATGATTATTAACTTAGAACGTACGCCATGGTGATAAATAAATAGCATTTTTATCTGCCAGCATTGAAGATTCATGATGATGTAATCAAACAATTTCTAGATGATATGTGTACTGATAAAGTAACTTTTCTGCGAAATGTTTTTAGTGAAAATGCATCTTTTGAAACATTATATTTTAGATTAAGGAAATGCACGAGTTATACTATATTCCTACACGGTAGCATTGCCCAAACTAAAGCATAGACATATTCGTAATGTAGTATACACATATATATGGGGTTACATTTCATATATTTGCGTACTTGCTAGTAAGACGTCTTACTTATAAAATTAAGTGATTATGTACTCAACAATGCCCAGAATATTTACTGATACAAATATTATATATGTATTTTGTAGTGTAACTTTTAGGAAAACAGCAATTGTAAAATGTTCATCCGACTTAATTCTATGTAAAAAAGGGTCATGCTTTTCAGGTTTTTTATCGGACACACGCGGTTTTTATTTTTGTAGATACATTTACACTATATGTTTGCTGATGTAGTTGTCGGCAATACCAACCCCATACACACTATATATCTAAACCTTTAACACGAATAATACTTTACTATCCTATATGTAGAAATAACATTGCACGACCACATATATTCAGCGTAAAATGTTTTCTCACGATAAAATAATATCAACGACGCAGAACTCGAAATCCAACTCCAACAGAAAGTTGATATTGTAAAAATAAATCATTTCCAAACAATTGCGGCGATCCTTCTTTAGGTTTTTACTTACATTGTTACCATATAGACGGGCACTCTAATACTAATAACGTTACACATATGTTTAATATTGGGCATTTATCTTTTGATTTCTTCAATTATTGGTACTGTTTTGTATATATCCAGCCATTCATTCTTGATGAATTGTTTATTTAATAATATGGCCCGCGCCAACAATAGCATGAACAAAAAGTCGCATAACACATAACGTACTCGAAACTGTTGGAAATACATTTTCGATATTACAAACAGTATGTAAATATACATATATATATATATATATATATTTATATATATGTGTGTGTATATATATGCATATATATATATATATATATATATATATATATATATATATACATATATATATATATATAAGAGTGAAAGAAAACGAGAGACATGTGTATGTATAATGATTTCAGCGTCCGTGTAAACATTCGATATATTGTTTAATTTCTTTATCTGGGTAATAACATACTATACATAAAGATACCACTGGCAGGTAAGCCATAGATTGGAAGCGAGGTTTGACAAATGTAACTCTGTTTCAAAACAGACCAACTCATACGATCATTAGTCATTCATTCTATGGCACTTCAAACAGAACGACAGTAAATAATTCTGATGTTTGTGCAGCTGGAAACAAGAGAAAATATATAATTTCTCACTTCCGGGTCATACCTTTTTTCTCCTTGTTCTTTTATATAAACGCAGGCTGTAATATATGCCGAGATAATGTAGTCGTAAACATAGTGAGAAGGATCATGTATTTAGATAATGTTTCCACCAATTTCCAAAGTTAAGATGTTCTTACTTGTGCTGTCCTATATAATTGTAGTTCAAAAGAACAGTACAATTATTCAGTCACTATGACATTGGCTCACTTTGATAATATCCTTAAATGTTGTAAATTAAATACTAAAAATACGGTTTGCTTTTTTGTGTAAATGTTATATTGTGCTGTGGTTGCAAACCTTAGGAGGGGTTTAAGTTCTCTTATAAAATAACATCATAATACGTTGGTGTGAGTGGAAGTACCCTAATATTGCGTGTGTTTTTTTATAATTTGCATGATTGATATACATAAAAACGATGTTCTCTTCGAACAGTTATACATCAACATTGAGTAAAAACAGCTAAATATTTTAGTCATTCACATAAAATTATGTAATTATTTAATGTAACTAGCATTTACGTTGATCAGTTTGTAAATATCAGTCTGTCTTGGCACTATGTTCAGTTCCGTCTACATCAAATGAAGATTTTATGAGCTTACGATGCAAATTTGCGCTTTTATTTGTTTATATCCAGCCCCATGTACTAGATTAATTTGTTTATCAGCAATATTACACGTGCTACTAATAAAATAAAACGTAAACCAGCTTTAGGTGCATCCAAATGTATACTGTCGGAAATTAATTTAATATACAGAAAAACACACGTGCACATCTAAATAAGGAAAACCATGTACATGCAATACACACTAGGAGATGTGACCTAACGTCTCAGTTTAGAGAAACATATGTTATAACACCGATATCACAGACAGCGTGCACGAAAATACCATTCTGGGGAATTGGTTTTCCTGTATTTAGTGTCAATTTAAAAAATAGCAGTTATAGATTCGTAAGTTTTCCGAAGCATATTAGTTCTTTAAATTAGTTGGGCTTCTATAAATACGAATTTCTTTTTTACGAAATTATCTAATCTACTACAGAAAATTCATGATGCATTTTTATTCGTAGTATCAACTAGCTTATATTTTTTTTATTATCATCATTTTTGTTTACATTTGCGAAAAGCCAACTATTTGAACGACTGTACATATACATATACCTTTATGCTACGAATATGTTGTTTTTTTCTGCTAAAATAAATAATAATATTATTTTTATGAGAAGAAACGGGTCGACAGTTTTTGATTGTACAGTATTTCAGTTTGTAGACAGAACCAACTTGTCGTATGTATTCTTAAGTACATTCAAGAATAGTACATTTAATTTTCTGAAAAAAATGATACTAATATTGGCAGTCTCACTTCGCGCACAATGTCTTTCCAATTATGTACAAAACTAGTCGTAACGTTTTGATAATCGGCTTCCAAAACTACTATAATGTTTAAATACATAATCGCTGTCACTTGGACACTTTCATTTCTATTTAAATACACAGTATTGAAAGAAGAAGTAGCGGCTAAGACCGCGCCAGACGTCCATACAAACAATACCCTACGCATTCAACGATAAATGTTGAGATAAATAAAAGAAAATGCATATCATGTCACTAAATTAACAGGACTACAGACATCAGTAGATATCATATTTATTTAAGTGTGAACTATATAATTCTTGGATCAACATGAGGCCGGACAAGGATAACACATATTTCGTAATCCCGTTGTATAGTTTTCGATATCGCCATATCGTAGTTATATATGTTCCTTAACACCATTAGAGTGCTCATGTCGTGGTGGCTTCATCTATGCAAAAGAACATTGCTTTTTGTAATTGTATTTATTATATTTTTAACTTATAAAATAATAGGAATAAAAACAATATACTTAGTATTTCCCATTAGAGTATAGATTAACTTTTATTGAACGTTTAAATGTTTGAAATTACTGATTATTATTTCAATAAATGCCACTGTACTTAAGCAAACAATTATTTAATCAAGGTGGCATGCCCCATATTTTATTAAAAAGGGTAATGTGTTTATACGGGTGTGTAAGCAGCTATCAATTATGCGTATTCAACCAATTATTCAATCAAGATGGCATGCCCAATTTTTTTATTAAAAACGGTACTGATATTATGCGGGTGTTTTAAGCAGCTATCAATTATGCGTATTCACGTATATTTAATTTCACACTATGTGACTACATTGGTCAAAACGAAGTATTATTATATCTCCTGTTAAATGTGTTTGATTGCGTCGTGTAGGGTTATTAGTTTGCTATTCCGCGTCAACATTATTGAATATTAGACAATATTGAATTATTTATATTTCCAGTGTTGATCCTCAACGCTTTATTTTCATGATGCCTGAGTGAATTTAAAGAGAAGATAAGTCTGTTAATATATAGTGTTTAATATTTTATGTTACTTTCGCTTGTGTCATCCCCTTGCAATCCTATATTATATTATATTTGAGTTTAATTAGTATTCCTTTTTTGTAAGTTGATATTTCCATATATCCATAGTAGGCGGATATATTATTATAGAATAGATAATCTGTGTTAATTGTTTTCTGTGATATTTCCAATTTCTCTTACTCTAACTCGTTTCTGTCTTGCACTCCTCCTCTCTCTCTCTCTCTCTCTATATATATATATATATATATATATATATATATATATATATATATATATATAGAAGGAGAGAGAGAGATATACATATATACATGATAATGTGAACTTGTTTGACTAAACTCTGCAATTCTTAGACCAATTTTTGAACAACGCATAATTTATAGTATATTATCACGACTTATATTTGTGTTCCCCTGAACAGTTCCCAGATATTATATTTTTTAAAAAGTTTGTAGGCTGAAGCTTAAGAAAGAGTTTCTATTTCAAGGTGAATGATTTATTGGTGTTCAAATCATTACATTGGAAGGAGTACATACTATCAATAATAAAAACTTACATTAAATAGATGTGAGTTTAAACTACGTTTTTGTATAAGCTTTTTACTCGGGTACATGTCTTATATACGTATAAATGTAAATCCACTTCGACCATAAACTATGAATTATATAGTAGAGACAACTAAACCACATAATAGCTTATGTTTGGTCACATGAACTAACCTTATTATATAAAAGTGTTAGAATTTAGTAAAAGTAGGACTCTTGGTGTATATGTATACGGCGTCGTGAACAGATGGGTCTAAGTGATCATGTAACAACAACGAATATTGACCACTCTCATAAATAAGGCATTAAAACGTGGACGAAATGAAACAACACGATGTTGTCGAAGTCACTACGTATATGTTTTAATGTATCTTCTCAGAGATTCAATAGTAATATATATCGAAAACTGCCCATAGTTATTCGATGTTCTAAACATTAATAGGCAAACACTTAATTGTTCATTACTAGTCAGTAATCAATCGTGTAGGCACGCCTTTGTAGATCCTAGTTTTACAAAAAAATAATACGAGCTAAAGATTAAATAAAAAAAATCAAATTGCATCATTTGTGTGTTCATATATCTCCCGAAAAGGTATATTTCTCGCAAATTATGATTCGTTATCCTTGCATTTATATAATTAATTGAGATGTCTCGATATTCTGACGCATTTTCAAGAACGCAAGTATATTCTATGCACAAACATATATTAGCTGTAAGTTTATTTTTCAAAATCGTTTTGTTCGTTTTCAAAACCAACATAAAACGTATAGTAACAAAAATTAATATTGTATACAGTTTACTTGCATGAGAGATGATGCATATACGAGATACGATTCTCAAGAAACCTTTACGATATGGTGATTTATCAATTTCCTAAGCATCTTTCTCATCCTTTCTGTCTCCTCGTATCGAAGATACACAATTGCATTGTGTTTGGTTCTTTACAAATAGCATTATAATAGGCGCATGAAGAAGTGTTTGTTTATTTTCAGGTGACTGCCCATCTATCCGTGCAAGTCCCAACGACATAAATGATGGTTTTCCTAAACAATTAAAATAGTATATGGTTGAAAAATGTAAGTAGATTAACAAGTTTTATCTATTGAAGCATAACTAAGTTGTGTATACGAATAATAACTGAAGTACATGCATACATGTTAACATGTAATCGTAAGCAGACACACACATGTGTATATAGGATGATTTAAATTACTTACTAACCACCATCCTTGAGCATTTTCGCTCTCTCTGTATAGGGTTTTTCAAGTCATCCTGACATGAGGAGAGTTCTCCCTACAAGTTCCCCCTGACTAAATATAATAAATAATAGTGTATTCGTAGCTCAAATAATATATCCACGGCACGGCTATACACTGGCTCATATGAGGAATAGTGCCGCTTTTTTAAATAATGTTACCTCAGGTAACATCACGTAGCTGGATACTCAACCATACAATAGTAATTATTCCCCAGGAATGTGATATAACCGAGAGCCAAGTCAAGGATGTTATAACATAGGTTACTAGTCAATTGAGAAGAGGAACATTAATGTTCTTTACTTCTTTAAAAACTCAACGTTTGACAGGCAAAAATAACTTTAATAGGCTATTCGAATATATGTGTATTTCCTTTAGAGTTCAAGTGTTTGATCCAAGAATGACTCCTTAACTTCAAAGTTTGTCGACTAAAATAAAACAAAAATATGTATATTTAAGTATACATATTAAGTCAAAACACTCTAACAATAATGTATTTAAACAGCAAATATTTTGTTTGTTGGACTAGAATTTTCGTAAATGATTTAAGTCGATCGCATTTCATAGCACTTGATATGCCGCTAAGCGTTCAATCACTAGTTGACCGCGACATTTCAATGTTTAATACTAAAACAACGCCGATGATATCTTAAATGTTAGCAATGCACGACACGAATTGTACGCGTACTTTGATGGTGTAATCACCGAGATTATATGTGAACGTTCTACTAGTGTGTCAGTGTAATTATTGCATAGATATGATGCAATACAATGAGATTAAACTAATAGAAACTACGATGTGGAAAGGACGATACAACAGTCTGCAATTGTTTTATAATTATTGATGCTTTTTAAATTTTATATAAACCGAAACGATAGTGTCTGTATGTTAAATAACACTGTTATATGTAACTAACTATTCATAGTTAAACACCTTTTAAATATGTAATAGTCTTAAAAGTAGAGCCATGTTTAGAATTGAAAAGTTCGTTGTCATTAACGATAAGCGAGTTCTGCACAAGTTTCAACCATTGTAGACAACAATCCCACTTTCCCTGCTTCCCGGTTAAGTGCACCTTAATTCCAATTACTGTATGTGTCGATTTCCCGCGGCAGTGTTATCCATGGATTGGGTATCGTAATTGTAGACTGAATCTACGAACAGCATGCAACCGCTTGCAACCGACACTTCTGCACTGATGAGGATAACACAACCTAAACAATAACGTCTGTAAGTGAAATACCTTTTAATATATATACACACACACACACATATATATGTGTGTGTGTGTGTGTGCATGTATGTGTGCATCTTAGTTATTCAGACTATACCCTTCCTCACTCCATTATTAAACACACATTATTTACACGCAATTGTGTCTACCCATATTAATAAAATGTACTCTCATGATATACAAAATATCACTATACTACATTATGAAAAAAAACAAATTAGTCCGGCTGAATGAAATAAAATCTATCTTACATTCATTTTTATTTCACAATTGTTCAAAAGAAGAAAAAAAACGTATTTATTTTAATTTTACATATAATGATCAATATGGTAATATCTTGATAACATGTGAATGGTACAACAGTGATTGTATATGATATGATATTACTTAAATATATTTATATGAAGATATTAATAAAAATAATTCGCGTAAAAGGTGTACACATGTCTAGTAATAATGATGGGTAATTGATTTAAATGTAAATAATACTATAGTAAATACTAAACTTTTAGATGTTATTAACCTATACTATATTTTATGATTATAGTGATTGCAATAACCGCTGATAATAAGATTTTCATTCATTGAAACAGGTATTGAATTTAAATGTTTTAAATGAAAGAAAAATATGTATTGCCATTGTATTAGTGGGGAAGTTTTAATGGCATCGAATCAATATCTTAGAGGATAAATAAAATAATTAATAATAATATAGATGACGAAAATTGAAAAGTATGAACCAAGCATCATAAATAAAAACACTAAACTACGTTTTGCAAGAAATAATATTAAATTGCTTATTTAATAATTATATTAGATTTTTAAAGAATGTGTGTGTATCAATAGGCTTAAATTGTAGTTGGAATTAAATTTAATGACCCATAGGTATTTAATATCGATGTTAGTTGATGTTGTGCTAAACACCGGATATGATTTATCGAAAAATGTATTTTTCATAATAGTATACGGGTAACTAAATACGAAAAAAACCCCTCATATTTTTATATTATAAAGTAATGATATTTTTCCCGTATTCTTCCAGACAAAATAGCTATTTCAAGACAATCTCTATATAGAAGTATGACCATTCTTTATTCATATGATTGATGCGTGTTTTAAAAGAAATTCAGTCAGCTTCAATAAATTTTATAATGCCCTATATAATTGATTGCATACATGACTCTCACAAAATAGTCATATGTAGCGGAAGTCGAATATACTTTAACCAACATTCAGAAAACAAGAACTACAGCATTGAACTTACCCCGGGGCTTATTCATTGAACGATAATGGTGATAGCTTACACCGCTCTGGCATTCCTTTTTAAGATAGTGAAAAAGTCGGCTAACATTTCAGGAAAAGCCGATTAATCAAGTCGGCAAGTCATTATGGCGCAGAGGATATCACATAACTTCTAATCCAGAAGTGGTGGGTTCGAATGCAATTTGAGTTGTGTCACATTTATTTTTCATACATTGTAATTTTTCTTTGAATTCACTCTGCATCTCAAGTTTCTGTAAAGAAATAAAGTTGAAAACAGGAAGATACATCGTATAAAATGCTATTTTTACAAAGCCATTCGTTCATATTCTTTTTTAATATAAAATATGAGCTAAACTTCACAAACTCTTGACTAATCTTTATTCTATCTATACAATAAACTTTCCTGTCTACTTTCAGACAAGATAGCACTTTAAACACACGCTCTATGTAGAATTCTAATAAGGTCACACTTTATCCTTTAATTGATGCTTTTCTGCGAAGATAAGTAGTCCGCTTCAATTATTAAATTATTTCTGATATACCTGACTCTCAAACAGATGTTATACTAAGAGGAAGTTGGATATACTTTTACCAACATGCAACACAAGAATAAAAACAAACTACAACTGCTAATAACTTAGAACGGGACTTATACATCAAACGATCATGTTCTGAACAAAACAAATCAATGTCGGTAGACTATATGATTCTTATGCAAACTATCACTTTTGCCGCTTCGATGTTTAGTAAAATATCTTCTACTGCTACGGTGTTCAGATAAATTCGAAAAGAGATGAAAAAAACGTCAGTATCATGATAGTGTACCTATCTATATAAGAGCTGCACTCTTATTCATTGTCCATATAAATACTACTTACAAGAGCGTTGGTCATTTCAACGAAAAAGTGTAAGCATTTACAACATTTGTTGTACATACGATCGAAGACAAAATAAAAAAAGCGGTTTTCTTGTTATAAACAGTGTCAATTTACTTACGAATACGCGTTTAAGCGAGACAAAAACGAAGCAAATACAAAGTAAGAAATTGAAAAAAAATGTCAGTACGATTTTCTTAAAAACAGGTAAGTGGAGAATGTGATGTCACCCTTCATTATTGGTGAAACTGTAACGGTGGTAAAATAAAATAAGCACATCGATTTAATTGAATTAACCGCGGACACGACAGCTGTTCAGAAATTTGAAAGAATACTGGCCATTCAATGGTATTATATAGTAAACTCAATGGGACATATTTAAATAGATGAGATAAACTTTGTAACAAAGCAGCCGGTCTGCATATATACTTTTTTCAAACTCTTAGATTACTGGCTTAGCTTACAACTATGGAAGCCTATATCAAGTTGTTAAATTTCAATATAAGATTTGGTAAAATAAATATTCAATGTTGCAGATAGTATGGTCCTAAATACATGTAGTGTACCACTATGTCAATAACTTATCTAAAAAAAATGAAACAATATTTTATCTAAGAGCATCTAGTTGGATGCTTCACTTCCACTACGATTTTAAAGGAAAAGTATGTATTTAGTATCTAAATTTCTTAACACACATTTAGATGCGTCAATTAACATTCCTAAATAACTCTGTTTTTGTCAGTAAAGTATTACGCAAATATGCAGTCTGATGGAATTTTACGAATACGCAGAAATGCATACCTGTGACAGACAAAATAATTGATTACTGTAAAATGAATTAATTTCTTATGTAACGTTAAGCTGTCGTTCGTACACCCGTTTTATAAATCAGCACCCCCCACACACCCGGATATTTTATCATACATGTTAGCCGTCGTAGCGCCGAAAGTTTATGGCTCGACACTTCTAAAAAAACGGATGTAAATTCTTGAGTCCCTCACCCCATATGAACAGAAATCAACATCTTTTCTTTCTTTTTCTAAATATAGCGACTAACCTAACAAATCAGATCCCATAAACGCTTTGTACCAGCACACGTAAATTATAAACATGAGTCCATCTTCACTATTGGCTAATTCAGGGTATTTACCCCTTGCCCTATACGCCTGACGTCGTCGCTGCC
>OY744515.1:238770668-238808168 GCA_963556195.1 Sepiola atlantica | reverse complement strand
TGAATATACCGGATAAAGCAGCTAGATAGGTAGAAGGATGAAAAGGAATTAGAAAACCGACGGAGGCAGATCTTTTTTTCAAATCAGTTACTTAATGCAAGGTATATTCCGCAAAAAAGCAATTTATTCAATTAATTTTTTCCTAAAGGCACGCTTTGCAAAGATCAAAATCTTATCATCAGAGGAAATTGCTGGGATGGATGTTGGCAAAGGCCAAGATTTAAAATTTGAAAAAGTAAAATAAAGATTGTGGGGGAAAACGCAAGGCAAAAAGCTTTCTGAATGCAAGCAAGTGTCCGATTGCAAAAACATCCGGTGTCAAATAGTCCAGCGGAGAAAGTGTTTTGTAGGTAGGTCGTTAGAAGGCACGGGAAAAAATTGAGAAGTTTCAAAGTTGAATTCCAGAAACCACCAACTTCAGGGGCGGCCAAAATAGTGCGTTTCCGTTTAGTTTATGTTGGAGGTTTATACCGGGTATAGAAAGTTATATCTGTTATTAACCATAAGTTATACGGGGAGCAAACGATGTTATTGTTACCAAGCTATCACAATCAACCCTTTAATATCGATGCACAGCCCCATGGATATTATCATGATATGTCCTGCTATACATTCATCTTAAGATATGCACAGTTCAGTTCAAGTGCTCCGAGAAACGCATAGGAGCTTCACAAAATGCCGGACATTATTAGGTACCATAGTCAATATGTCAATAATCAGAGTCAGTTCGTAATCAAGGGTAAATTCATGGCAACATGTTCCTTCATCATCAAGAATTGTGCAACAGGCTAGCAATTCTATTTTTTGAACAGTAACCTCGCCACACACTACATGTTAGTGGTTGGTTTAAGTACTGATTTAACTCTTATATTTTTTTGAAATATTTATTATGATAATATATGAAAATATGTCAGTAGTCGGGTTGAAAGAAAAAGGGAAAGAGAGAGATAGAGAGAGAGATTCTAAGCGAAGGAAAGAGAGAGAAAGAGCGCGTCTAAAAGTCATGGGAAAATGAATGATGTACACATTCAGATTAATATGACAACAAAAGCCGTAATGCAAACTACTTAATTATCCGAACTTAATTCATAGAATTTGAGATAAGCAGCCGCGATGATTATATACACCTACGTGGAACACACCCTTTTAAAAGTTATTCCAGCTTTACTGCCATTAAATTGTGAATAGGATAACATCAGACTAGCTAATACTTTTAGCTTAAACAACTTTATGAGTGGAAGCCAAAAGGAAAGACAAACTACTCAAACATCTATCCATTCAGTTATGATAAATAACCGCCAGCCGGCTACGCAGAAATGCCAAGCTTTATTCTCAAAATTATTTATCATAACTTGTGATGGTTAAAGTACATAGAAGCATGTAGCCAAGTATTAAGGAACCTACATATACCTACGTAGATTCTCTATTCTCTACCAGTACAGATTACTGCTTGGTATATGGAACTTATCCCCGATTTGACATATCTTTTTAATGCTGCTAGTCTTCCCCAAAACCCAAGGATGGCTTATTGAGTGTTAGTTCGCCGGGCGGTAACTCATGTAAAATGTTGCATGGATTGACATCAGACGACAACCAATTAAGTAATTAAACCGTATCTGGTAAAATGTGTGTATTTTCTCAATTTTACATAGTCTACCCCGAAACTTTATCTCAATTTTCTTAATACACATCGATCTTGGGAATTCCGACAGTAAAAGTGTAAGCACACGTTTGAGATGTTTCGTTACTTGAATCTATAAATTATTTAAGAGATGAACAGTTTATATTTCCTTATTTTACTGCCAATGTTGATTTCCAACCTATACATTTCACTCTTATCCATATTCAACATTGTGTTACATTTTATTTGAATAATTTCTCACGTGTACGTTCTGAGAATATTTAAACGAAATGTCTTAAAGTGATGTAATTATATTTCCCAATAGCATTTCCCACATCATATTCATTTATGAATTATGTTTACTATCAAAAGAAATCGTATTTTTTTGTAACAGAACCAGTTATATCAGAATCTAAAATTAACAACTAAACCAACTGGGGGAAATCCGCATGTGTAGACATAGTATAATAATTCTTGCACTGATGAGAGCAATAAGCTTGAAACGCTAGCGTCTGTAGGTATTAATAATTTATAATTAATATATATATATATATATGTATATATATATATATATATATATATGTGTACACACACACACATATATATATATATATATATATATATATATATATATATATATATATATATATGCATATATGCATATCTATATATATAGGATAGTAGATAGGTGTATATAAATTAAGATTTTAATAGTGGATGATACACTTTTCTTCTAATCTGTTGATATCAGGCAGTTTGAGCATTTTCTTATGTTTACTATTATTTTCCCTTATGATTTCCTCTCTTATATATCATATCTATTGTCACTAATTTTCTCTCTGACTTATATCTATTCTATCAATATTATTTAAACTGACACTCAATCTTCGCTTTGCATTAGTTGTTTTATATACTTTTTGTTCCCTTTTGTAACAATACATATTGCGCCCGCTGTGGCAATTCATTATGACAACTTACTCTGTCTTACATGACTGATTATATTACACATATTTAAATAATGATCTCAAAATAAAAATCAGCAGTAGAATAACGAATTGAATATTGAATAATATCATAGGAATAGGTTTTATTGGGTCTAAAACATTGCAAAAAAATCGCATTATAACTAGTATAACAACACTACATCTCGGACAGTACCAGGTTAAATATAATTAATATAGATAGCGACAACTTTCCCATGGTTCATTTCAAAAATATATACAAATACTGAGGTAAACTATTTTCTTGTTTACATTTGAAAAGTTGCACTATAAATATTGATATTCGCAATAGACACTGGCACATGGTGAAATATCCACGTTATCTTATTAATTCCAATATTCCTTTTTCTAGAATGAGTCAGTATTGCAGGCACAATAGAATAGCGTAACAGTTATTATGCCATGCGGCTTTACACGACGACGATCGACAGAGTGCGTGGTTTGCAATCAGTTGCCACTTACATCAGACTTCCAGTTTCCGCTATCAATTCCTGGATATAAGGCGAAATGGTCCCAGCGGAAATTGCAGAGAGCTAGAGTGACATATAAGTCTGCTTCATTGACAGACGATTTATTACTTCAGTGCAAATTATCGTAGACATATTCAAAAAGCAGGTCCAGCTGCAGTCATTCCGTTCGCGTCAGCCGATATGTTCATGACTTAATTTTAAACAGCACTTGAATAAACAATATCACACACATGCACGCACACGAATAGTATCACAGAGTTATAACAGTAGTGTAGAAATGTAGAATCATATACAAAGTCAGTATTAATGTGTACGTCATCGTCGAACATATACGCACAGAAAACGCATTGCTATATTCTTAAATATGTTATCATCAATAAAATATGGTTAAACACCAATATACATAAATGTATTTCATAATGTGTAACGTAGGTCCAGGATTACAGCAATAGAGGTCAGCACTTAATAACATATTTTGATATATATATATTTACATACATCATACACGGTGAAAACTGTTGGTCAATATCAAAGTGTAGTATCTGTTCCGATGAATATTACACCCTATAGACCTGTGTCGTCTAGGCCTTCGGGGCTTGATTTACGCCGGTCTATGGGTGTGTCCTGTGCAGTTCTAGGAGCTCAACCCTTTCAAGCTTTGCCTTCTCACCCTTTGAGAAGAGGCTAATTCATTGCCAATCCCATGAGGCGCTTTACCGGCGAATGCCGACGGGGCTGGCCAGGCAATGTTTAAAGGTCATAAGTGCATATCCTCTTGGGTGCTGACTTAGCTAACCCCACTTTCCGACCGTATGTCACATTTTACTCTGTGGGAGGTAGATATATACCTACGCGATGAAAACTCACTGTCTACAATTGGGTAAAATATTTATTTTCATCAACAATGTTTTATGCCAAGAGAAATATATGCACCTGGTTAAATGACTTACTTAAGAAGTTTACGTTTGCTTTCTCTACGTGATTAACGAATGCTATGCATAGTCCTATACACAGCGACTTAAATAGCTGGATATTGCTCATATATATATATATATATATATATATATATATATATATGCATATCTATTTGCTCCTCCAATATATTTGAAGGTGATGTAATCGATCGTGCGGATTAAAAATACATATAACCGGGCACACACTCCCGAAACGTTACTGATATTTCCGTTACAGAATTATTTCATAAATCCATTATTCTCTTCCAAATAGACCAACAGGTACAATATGTCATACGAAAGTAATAATGATTAAATATAAGTACGCTGTGTTGTAAAACGTGTAGAGTCAGAAACTCGGAGAGATATAGATTCCATTTAAAAAATATATTATCATAATTATTTATTTATTAATTTTAGACTAGTTATTTTCTTTTTACCAGTACCCGGAATCTATTTAACGGTACATGTTTTAAACAACACGATTTATAAATATATACCGATGTATTACACATAATGGTTTATGATATTAAACGACACGTCTTTATATTAATTAAGACACGCAGCGAGCATAAATTGTTGTGAGAATATATTCCATTGTTTTCTATGAAATGTATTAACGTAACTCATTATTAATTGGTCCCAATTAAATGAATAAAATGATAACTCATTTTACATTAATGAACATGTAAATCCCTGAGTATTACATCATATACATATTTAAATAACATTACCAAGTATTTAATTAATAATTATCGGTTTACAAATATAATACTTTGATAACTATCTAAATGTTAATAAATACATTTATTAGCACATACTGACAATTATATTTTCTATCATCATTCTCATACTACAATGACATATACACATATAATAGTTTAATATACATGCCGCTTTCATAGGATGACATTTTTTGTCTGGAAAACTGTGCCCAACGGAAAATAATTATTAACAGTCTTAGCCATCATAAGTTTTACATCATAGTTAATATAATGCAATAATTAGAAAATAAGCGGGCATTTCTAGTTTTAATATTGATATATTTGGTTATCATTAATCACATTTACTAAATAGTGATATTTGATTTGTTGGAATAGAAAACGATCACTATGATAAACTAACTGATGAATTGGGTTTCTGAAACAAATATTTTAAACAAGCAGGACTGATGCACGGCGTTGGCCGGAGTAGATATAAATGTAATTAAATATGGATGTGTTACACTGGCTGTTCTAACAGAAAAGAAACTCCACCGGTTCTCACTATAAATAGTGCGAGTCATCAGAGTCATGAGAGAGAGAAAAGGGGCAGTCTTGTAACTGTCTAGCCAAATGTCAGTCAGTTTCCTTACCTTGTACCTTTTATGTTAATACACTTGTTATCTTAACCCAACCTGGACTTGACTTCTTTTTAGTGTTGGACTACTTCACAACAGTAAGTATAAGAGATAATGAGTATAGCATATATCTATGTTTCGAATCAAACAAAATATATTGTCCTGTTATAAGTGATTTCCTTCTTACGCTTTTTCGTAGAGGTTTATTGGCTAAAATAAAATAAAAAACACCACACACAAAAAAGTAAATGTGATTCAAAAATAGTAACTAAGAATTCCGCGGTCATTACCAGAGTAGTACTTTTAGAATGAGTCCATTTTTATCCTAATCCGAGATTGCACTTTTGGGGGAGATTTGCGATTGATATAAGTCATTTACTGTAAGTAGTCTGCACTTGTATAAATTAGTGTGCTCTACTAATTTAGTTTCCTCATAACGTGTGGAATATCCATCTGAAGTGTCAGTCTATGTTTGTGAATTAAGGGCATTACCGCAGTCTAGAAGGTGATCTCCTTCACTGTCTGAAGAAAAAAAAAGAATGCCTGTAACATATGACACATATGGGTTTGTCCAGTGTAGTAAAAGTTGAAGGGGCAAACACGACTTTATTTTATTCCCATTTTTCATATATATATATATATATATATATATATATATATATATATATATAACATACGTTTATACAGCACCTGTTTCATTAACTTTCAAGTAAAACGATTGGTCCCTTCCATTAGAAATAGTCTGTATAAATGAGCCCCTTGTTTACACTACATGGTAACTCCGAAGTAAGTCAATGACTTTTTATTAGAATGTTGCAAATCAGAACAACAGTCAAATCTTAGGAATGACACAAATAGCAAATATGGTAACACTTTAGGCATCAAATAATAACATATGCGTAACTTAATATATGGTTCTTGCTCGGAGGAACCTGGAATTATTGAAAGTATATTTTATTGTGTGTTTCTACTGTGTTTGGTGCATTTGAATATAACATTGTTGTAGTTCATACTATTACAAAACTTTTAAACGAATAACCTAGTGTCTACATTGAGTTTTGATGTAAGTAAATTACCAGTAGAAATATGGACTGCATATGCTAAAGTCTTTCTAATAGACATCAATAATAAGATCAAACGTTAAGACTGTCGTGAGATGTGAGTAAAACAAATATTATGAATTTACATATTCAAGTAACAGTATAATTTGAAAATAGGCATTAACATAAAAATGTTATAATATATATCGTATAGGAAATATAGAATATACTTCATATTTTCAAATATTGCTATAATAAATGTTATAGTGCTTCTGTAGGTATAACAATGCTACATCGTATATAAGCGGTTAATCTAAGTGCTTAATATTCTATATCTGCATATTATTGTAAAATAACATTTACGAATGATAACTTTATAATATACCGGGGTCATGTGTTCTACTCGGTATTGTCCACGATCCAAAAACTGTAAGATTACATTATTACATTTAGTAAAGGGATATATAGTGAAACTCTACAGCCTATTGAGTTCATTAGGAGCATGTGTCTTCGTAATATGTGTAAATGTTGGGGAGGGGTCAACAAGTGGCCGTTACCATTTGTTAATTAAGACGTTGTCCGGGACCAATAATTGTAAAATGTCAGTATTACTTGTGTAAACTGATATATTATTTCTCTTCAGACAATTGACTTAATGGACGTAATGTATTTTCTTACTATGTTGAAATAGAGGGCGGACAAAAATTAAGAATTGACTACCACCATTTGTTCTATTCTCTGTTGTCATGGATCAGTTATGACAATATTACTTTCGGAAAATGATATACAGTTGCGCTTCTTGGATTAGTGGCTTCATGAACAGTACGCACTTTTTGATATGTTTACATACAAATGGAGAAAATTAAGAATGGTCAGGGATTTTCTTCTTCACGGCGCTGTCTAAAATAGTAAAAAAACGTAAGCTTACAGTATTACTGTAAATCTCTTCGGGTTATTGTGGTTCTACTTGGCGTTGTGCTAGATCAATAATCAGTAGCATACTTATTTCTCTTGAGATGGTAGTTTTAGCAGTTCTGTGAAAGCTTCCTTACAACAATTACCGTATTATATTCATGAAATGACTTGGTTACGGACACGTTTGTTCAGCTCAGTGTTGTCTGTCAGCAAGTACATTGTAATTATCAACATATTTTATATTCATAATTTGATGTTAACTGTACATTCTGCATTGATATAAAGGCCTCCTTACTAACCTAAAAGTATTATATTTTGTGAGACACATTATGTTATTATATGTGATAAGCTTAGTTAGTAAGAACATCATTTGATCTACTCTATTTGCCCGGGAGAATTACATGAACATTACAGTGTTACATGTGAATCTCTTTCGACAATTGTATTACCAACATCATTTATTTTCATATAATTGTGCAATCCGGGCGGAATTACTCGGCATCAGGAAGTGTATTGTGTTGTATTTAACTCTGCGTTGTATAGGACTAATAAACGTAAGGGATAACACGTGTATATGAATTTCCTTATTATTTTAAGACATTATAACAAAATAGATGGATGGTTTGGGCGTAAGGGAAATAGTGGTAGTGGAGAGGGGCAGATGAGTGTGGGAGAGAGAAGGGAGCCAAATGAATAGTCGGCTAAAGAGGGAAAGAGAAGAAGAAGAAGATAGAGATTGTTAGAATGATGTTATTCACACTTTTTCACTTGTTGTATTTTGTTTTAATGGCCGGTGTATCGTTGCTACTATATACACATTTGTCTATTTCTGTCTCTGAATGTATTTGTTGTGTTGGACCTTAAAACATGTCTTGCAATTAATCACGTAATGAATAGATAACATATATTCAATACTTTATATTAATTATGAAAATGATATCAAGTCAAACTATTCGAAAAGTATAAATATTATCAATTATATAAAATAATGTAATTTCCTCATGAATTAAATTACCATAGTAAACACACAAAACACTTTATATGAAAATATTTTGCAATCATAAATGCGAGAATTTTCAAACCTGTGTTTTGCGAAAAGACAAGTAAATTTCGTACCCGGTTTTCATTTTATTATAATTATTCTGAACTAACTGCTCTCCCAAATACATTATCCAAATAAGAAGACTGCAACGACTTTTTTATGTAATTTAGCCATCCAACTGAACTCACATCGCCGTGTAATTTGTGTGTGTGTGTGTGCATTTATATATATATATATATATATATATATATATATATATATATATATATATATGTATATATATATATATACATATATATATATATATATATTTCTATAGTCCTGTATGTGTATAGCTGAAACTATATATATATATATATATATATATTCTAAAGCGGGGAACTGCTTAGTAACTGCATCTTCTTATTATTATCTTTTATATTAATTAATATGTTGATTCTAGTGTCATAGTTATTTTATTAACATTTTTACCTTACTATTATTAATCATTTATTTTTATAGTTCGTTTTATTTTTATTTGTATATCTCATGGTATAGTTATTCATATAGCGTATTGTGAGAGTACTTTTAAAGTATGTGTATATGTGCACATAGGTGTATGTATACATATGTACGTGTATGCGTGTATATTTACATATACAAATTTAGAAGAAAAAAAGAACTATAAAGAGAATAAGATCTACTCAGAGTAACCAGATTGACTTATACCCTTAGGACAAACGAGGAAAGTAATATATATATATATATATATATATATATATATATATATATATATATATATATATATATATATATATATGTATATATATATATATATATATATATATATATATATGGAGAGAGAGAGTAACAGATGGCATCATTAGTAAACAAGTGTACATCGATGCTATTCAGTTCGAGTTAGTACCAGGTCGATGAACAACATATGCAATCTTCATTCTACGTGAAATGCAGGAAACATGAACTGTAGCAAACAGTGGACTATACTTGGTCACATGTTCAACTTGAAAAGTATTTTGCCAGGGTTCTCCGAGAAGTACTATAGTCGGAAATGTGCAATCTTATATTGGAAAAGTGATTCATTAGACTAGTGCAAGACTACACGAAGCAAGGTACGAGTAGATGGTATTTATAGCAGTGCAAATGTTGAACATCAAGGATAAGCTGTCGGTCTCTTGTTTTTTATTGTTGTTCTTGAGCACATTCCTAATGAGTTCCGAAAAGGGTGCCCATAAGAACGAGTGTTGTAAATTACTTGCCTACAATAGCAGAGACTATGAAAGATCGGGACGAAAAATTGATAGTATTGGAGAAGGGCATGGCAGCAAAAGGTATGAAGTTAAACACTGGAAAGACAAAAGTGAGCGTTTGTGTCTACAGACGCCATTATAAAAATTACTCTGGTCAGTATAAATTCGTTCTATGTAAAACGGGGGTAAGATCAATGCGATCCTCTTTTACAACTGCACTCTATGGGTTCACAAAAAGTTCAGCGGAGTACATGGTAGGCTGACACCAAGTAAATTATTCAGAAATACATTTCTAGAACTTGCACCCCGAATTGAATGAGACACTTATCAGAAGTTGAAATAGGCGAAACCACTCTTAAGGTGGTAAACTCATTATGCTACATATTCTGGGGGGTTGAAGTGTTTTCGTAGTAAGTTCGGCCAGCAGTCAAGACAGCTTAGGGAAGGTTCAGAGAAAGTGTCTTTATTCTAATGTCCCGATCCATCCAAAATATTACCAGGTGTAAGGACTATGATAGTTGCGTTAGAAGCGTGATGTTGTATGGCAGTAAGTGATGGTTCTTCATCCAGCCTTGCCTAGCTCGACTACAGCGGAATAAGAGGGCAGTTTTTAGGTGGATATGCAATGTAAAACCGGAACAGATACAAAAGATGAGGTCAGACACTCTACATGAGAAATCTGCTTTTCCAAAACTTGATGGCATAATAAGAACAAATCATGTTCGCTTTTTTTGGGCATGCTGAAAGAAGCCAGGGGTATTTCAGCACATTCAGAGACCTACGGCTGGCTAGCAAACAAAAGCTAGACGCCCAAGAAAGGCATTGACACAAACCATCAGGCTCGACAGTTAACAGTATCAGACACCGTGCAACTTCTAGTCAAAGAAGAACAATGACACTAAACATGGATAGTGAAGTGAATGATTAGCTTTACACTTCATTAAGGGTGTATTTATTTTTCGGATTATTGAAAACAGTTCACATATTCATAAAAAAGTTAATTGTATTCATGCTAAATTGCGCTACACTTTTACAATTTGCCGGCAAAATTAATTTAATACCGTTTAAGTATACTTCTTTTAGTAGTTGCTCGAAATTGGACCGCAGTGATATAACCGTGTACACCTTTTGTCATAAATTGCGAGAACACTAATATGAGACTGACTGTATATATTCCATTCCTTTAAAAAATTGTTTGTACTAAATATTCAACTAATGTCCAGTCAATCCAGGAAATAACACCAACTAAAATCAAATTGATTTTAAAAAAGAGAAATATATAACAGGCAATCTACTATGGTAGATATGAGCACCTACATTCATCCCAGGTGCTTTACAAGTGCACCTTTAACCGATAGGTATTTTCACTGTTTCCATTCCACACTGACATATAATGCTCTATTTTTTCTCTTAAAAAGAAAAATGTCGCTGATATATAGTATGTTGTGTTTTTGTTGAGGCCACGCTTAGAGCTAGAGTGATAGACTGAAGTTCGTTTGTTTATTTCATATACAGATACACCTGGCGGTTGTGTATGTTTTATTAATTTAATAAAAAAGAAACTTCTCCATACTTTGGTATATAGAATACACGCTGTTACCATGTTCATATTTTTATTCCTCACAGTGTGTTACATGTTAATTTACTTATATTATACATAATGAGCGCACATTCTGTTACACATCTATCTTATCACATTATAACATTTAAACTAAAACCTACATCTAATACATAGTGTAATATTTCATACACTTCTTTTCTTTCATATATTCAATGTGACTTAACGTGTTATAATGTTCATTCAACCGGGATGAGAAACTTATTCGAAATATTTACACAATATACCTGTATAACCACACATGATCTCAGAAATGTCGTCAAATATAAATATAATATAATTTCAGTTCTTGGTTCTGTAATTGAGTCAATATTTTCGTTAAAGTACTACCCCACTGTCGCTCTTCAACATTAAATAGAATAAGCCACTGACAAAATATGTCCATTTTTAAATGGAGGATATTATCTGAGATGAAAGTTCCCAACTGCATTGTTATGTAGTGTTACTAATAATGCTCCGGCTTCAATTAATGCCTTCTTAATGTGTTTCTGCTTTCAGCATAAACGAGTGTCATCTAAAAGCAGGAAATGTATTTTATGTCTCCTCGTACACGAATGCTAAAGTAATCGCTTCGCAATTTAGTTCCTCGTCATTAATGACGGTTGATGGCTTTGACAGATAATTTCTTTGAAAGAGATTCGCCAGATTAAAGCACAGGTGTTTAGCTATTATTTTCTCTCGAATCGCAGGATTGCTTACAACTTCCTGGAAATAAATATTTGGATAGCCACATAGTACAAATAATTGAGCAATTACTGACCTGTTCTCTTTTTAATGCATTCGTATAAACAGATGCTTTAAACGTTGTACGGTTCATAATTAAACAAATTACTATTCCGCACAGATCGGTAATGGAAACCATTAGCTTTTCAATAATTACTTTATACAAGTTTGTTATCTCACGTAATCTTTCATGATTTAAGGAATACGCTTGGTGCATAACGTAGTTTGGAGATCTTATTCTCTGTCTACATGCACGCGTATTATATATTTTTTTTATTAAATATTGATGATACACAAATGGAATTTTTTTTTAATGAATAATAATTTATTTTTAATTACAAGCCAGTGCAATTTTTGCATTGTGTAAAATATTTAAGAAAAATCAACTTCATTAGATAGTTTGATGGGAACTGAGTTATCGGAACAACATTTTCGAAAAAAATATGCACGTAATTAACTCGATGAATGATTCCATATGAAATCGTAAACGATAATTAGTCCAAGGAAAATAAACTATTACACATGTTTATCTGTTAAGTAAACGATCATTAGGAAATACAGGTATGGTTTCGCATTAAGGAAGCCGATTTGGGAGTATTTCAGGAATACGAGGTAAGTGAAAGTTCATCAGCCACGCGACATGCTCTACCCCATCCATACGTCAATAAAACTCAGGAGTAATCAGGCAGATATATTATGCAACTTCTAACTCTCTATTAATCGTATCCATTTCTCCGAATTATTATTATTATTATTATTATTATTATTATTATTATTATTATTAATACTAGTATGTCAGCACAACACTCGTCTAGTAGTTATTTACGACATTTGAACAATTTACGTAGCTTTTCATTGATAGATTAAATGGTCTTGCTATATGTAAGATATACTTTTTTCGAAAACATAAACTAATTTTATTTACTATACGTTTACAAGCTATTTTTTTCAAGTAACATTTTCTTTCAATTAGATGAAGCTCTCGGTGTTCGTCTACATGCGAAATACTCCATGCTCTATCTCACCACAATTATGTACGAGGAAGTATTTGTTAAATAGACCTTAAATCACTGGATGTGAACACATATATTGTGCAATCACACACACACCTGAACGTCAATTGTAAATTGTTGAAGTCCTAACCAACACCACACCGATCACAATAAATGACATACCTTACTTCATGTTCAACCCCCTGATATTAATCTGTTTTGACTTGTGTACATGATAGCATTTTTACAGGGGCATTTTAAATTAATAACAGGTGTGTACAATTATGAAGTTGTACATTCATATGATATTTCACGAAGTACGTATTTTTTTATAAAAGTATCAGCCAGTCATGAGACACGAAACCTGGGTAACTTCATTTGACGGTTCAATAGAATGAATTAAAAAACGTGTATATATGTATATACACACACACACATATATATATATATATATATATATATATATATATATATATACTATTGTTTAAAATCACAAAAAGAAGGGCTGAAATCACAATCATACATTTCAATATTCATAAAAACTAGCCCATGAATGTATGAGCTCAAATATAAGAAAGGAAAATAAGAATTCTAGATTTAAATACTTATTATTGTTTGCAATCTTTTATTATGCCCAGAAAACACTAAGTTGAGTACCTGAAAAACACTGAGTCTCATGCAGTCATATAAATAAATATGTGTTTGTTTTGCTCCATTTATTGTGATTTCGCGATGTGCTGATAAAAGGTACACATTAAAACCGGAAAGAAAGCGGGAGTAACATTTTTAAAAAGTACAACGTCGATGGGATTTCGGAATGATAAATTACACATGTATATAGCAAGGTAATAAATACAAAATTATATAATATAGTACGCTATAATTAATAATGTATTTATAAATATATATATATATATATATATATATATATATATATATATGTTTATGTGGGTGTATATACGTATTACATAACACTTATACTCATCATGTAGTATTAATGCCATGCATTCTGCTGACTTTCCCGCACAATGCCAGTCTATTCTGTATCACACCAGCCAACTCTGCGTATTTGCATTGTGAACCTTCTGTTAGTCACTCGACGTGTGTTCTGATTTTTTCTGTCTCGTGTCAATTCTGAGAAATAAAGAAAGTATCTGTAGAGTTTCTCTCGGGGTTACTACGTCAAAGAGACATTAATAACTGCTTTTAACACTCTGGTGTACACACTGCCAATTGTATTTACTAATCATTTGGGAAGAATTTAGGTGCTACTTCCATAAACAAAACTCATGTAGCAATTGTTTCAAAGTAATCACATTTACGCTTGGTAGGAATATTTTACTCCCATATTACTTAGATAGTGTCCGGTCGAGTTCTTACCATGCTGATTCAACCATTTAATTCACACTTTCTGCAAATGTTCTTTGAAATATTACTGTTAGTTAACGCATCGACATTCATGACGAGCCTTATCTAGGGAAACAATATATCAACGTTGCTTCATTAGAATGTGCTCTGTGTTGCGTGTGTTAAAAAAAAGTCTATGCAATTTACTATTTGCTCGAAAAAGTGTATTAACGCATCTACTTATTTACTATTGTCACCACACATGGGGAAGTGGTCAGCATAGCTTGTTTAATATATTGATGTTGCTTTAAATCTTCTGTTTCTTGCATGTACTATTGTCATATGATTTTATTTTAACTCGTTGACTGACATAGGATTGATTTTGTCAAGACATATTATATACTGACACACAGCAATAACTCTTTTGAAAAAATTATTACAATTTAGAATAACGGCGATTTAATCAAATAAAATCCCCCACTAACGTAATCCACCCCAAAACATGTGAAATATTGTCCTTTACATTCTTATATTTTTCTCTTACGCAGAACACACAATTGTAGAATAGTAGTGTTTGACTGCCATTTAGACTTCGGGTTATCAATGGGTTTTGCATTTAATATGTCAACATAATTAAAGGTTGATGTTAATATAATATACATCTTGTTTCGAAAACGCAAAAAGTGTCGTGTACTCCACATTTTAGCAATAACTTGACATGCAAAGTGTACTGTTTTCTAAGACGATGATATTCTCTTGTAAACCTTGTGTTCCACATTGTCTTATTTAGATTACTCTGTGTTGTGGTATAACCTACCTACCCTTTAATAATAACTAAATGGTAGCAACCAGCTACCATAAATACCGGGTTTTGCCTGGAGAACATTAGAAGGCACATTTAGGCACTAGCACTGCCAATACTGACTTGTGTATACTTTCTCTGTTCAATACAATTCATTATTATTATCTCTAAATCTGTTGTTCTTTTATTTCATTGTTGGAACCCCTAAACGGGTCCGCATCAACTGGCGGCGATTGATTCGTAAAGGACTTCGTTGGAAACACCTTGGACCTTGCAAACTGTGAGTGATAAACCAGTGTCTGCAACACGGTCCACCTTCTAAAAAAAAATTCTACCCGTTTGAAAAAATCCAAAAAAAACCTGTGCTTTACAATTTTCGGGAATATATTGGAAACATCGAATACATTCAATTTTGGGACGAGTCTGCGTTACAAGAAATATCCAGTTTAAACAATTACTGGACGAAAAAAAAAATAAGACAGATTTTACTGTTTGTGTTCTTCATATTTCAATACGGGATTTTACCTCGTGCAACAAATGAAATTGGAATACCATGTGCTTATAAAACTGAAAGGTAAGGAAAAAAAATAAAACAAACTCCATACTACAATAAACGTTTTTCTTGTCTGATATAGTCAAACGTAGTTTTCGAACAGACTTGTCACTGTAAAATCGTATAGTCGGAAAAAAAATCTGACAAGTAAAACGAAGTTACTTTCTTGAATAACTAGTTAATTTTTAATCTAGCCATTACTTGCTATTTTGCATTGTCAGCTTACACTGAAAGGCAAACGGACTTATTGGAAAAAAAGTTCCAGATGAGAACAAAAATACAAATAATTTGTTAAATTAATTACCCAATAAGCCGTATTAATAAAATCGTTTTTTTTTTCTCAAAGAACTTTGAAAAAAAAGATTAGCAAGTGCCGGTCGTATTCCAGACCCGAATGACGCAGTGATGAGAAGGGGTTAAGTTTCATATTAAACAGTAAGCATTTGAAAAGAAATAAATAGTGTAGGACTATTTATGACTAATTATTTTCAAGAAAGTATTTCTTTAATCATGGACGATTTCTCGAAACAGATATTGGAGATGATTACATTTCAATCAGAACAACAGAAGGCAAACGATGAAAAACATCTTGCTCAACAGAAGGCAAACGATGAAAAATTCAGTCTCTACAGAAGGAATTTCAGTCGCAGCAAATAAGTTCGTTGAAATATTTTGAGGAAAAGAATTTAGCACAAAAGCGAGAAGATAGAAAATATTTAGACGAACAATTGATTGGGATGAAAAATGTACAATTAGAGCAACAGACTCAATATGAGAGAACATTTTAACAGCTGGCGCAAGCAATGATAGATACGACGAATGACGACAGCGACACGTTCAACCAAAATGCAATATGGTCAGCTATAAAAACCTTCAACTATGTGCCTGAAGAGGACCAAAACTTGGAATCATGGTACCGTCGATATCAGGATTTTTCGACATTGATTGTAGCACATGGTCGGAAAAGAATAAGGTTCGTTTAGTGCTTCGTAGACTAGGTACGGTAGAGCATACACAATTTGTCGATTATATTCTGCCAAAGAAAACGAGCGAACTATCTTTCAAGGAAACCATTAAAATGTTAATGGAACTATATTGCCCCAAAACAAGTTTATTCCACAAAAGGTGGAAATGTATGAACCTAACGCGAAAAGAAAGCCAGGATTACTCAACGTTGTCTTCGATCGTCAATAAAAATTGTAACGAATTTAAGTTATAATCCTTGACAGCGGACAATTTCAAAGTATTAATATTTGTTCAAGGGCTCGTCTCGCAAAAGGATGCAGAGTTAGAGACGTGCAATAAGAACACTTGAAACCGAACCAAATGTAACATTGCAACAACTGGCCGAAAGCTGTCAACGACATATTTCCGAAAAAAAGGAAGCTAAAGAAATAGAGGAAGCAGAAAATTCTAATATTAAAATGTTCGTCGTTTTCCAAAAAAAATCATACTCTTCGAAGGAAAAACTCAGGAAGGTTTACCTCAACGGTCGGATGAAAAATTGCAAACCCACCCTTGTTGAGGTTGCGCGGGCCTACATTGGTACCAGCATTGTCCTTTTAAACGAAAACAATTGTGACAAATGCCATAAAATGGGACACAAAGCCTCACATTGCAGAAGTAACACTAGAAAAAAGTTACATAAAAACAACCAGAATTAATGATGGCAACCTCAACATACGAAAGTATGTTACGGTAAAAATGAACAATCAAGATGTTAAACTACGGCTTGATTCAGGGTCTGACATATCAATTATTAATATTAATATCTGGAAAAAGATCGGCAGACCGACTATGCTACGCACATATAAAGTGGCCCGATCGGTAACCGGAGAGAAAATACATTTTGAAGGGGAAGTCATTTCAAAAGTGACACTAAAAAATAAGACATTAAAATTACGCATGTTCGTAATGTAAGATACAGGAAATTTATTCGGTTCAGATTGGATTCAGCACTTCCAGCTCCGGGATTGGCCGATAAGCGCCTATTGTCAACGAATAGAGAATTTGTTTTCTAAAGCAGAACAATTGAAGAAGGATTTGAAAGAGTCATTCCCCAAGGTGTTCTCTAATGAATTAGGACGCTGTACAAAAATGAAGGCGAGTTTTGAACTAATTGAAAATAAGAATCCCGTTTTTGAGAAAACGAAGTGTACCGTTTGCCCCTCTTGAAAAAAGTAATGCAGAAATAGACCGATTATTGGAGAAAGGTATTTTAACACCAGTTGACTACTCGGAATGGGCGGCTCCAACCGTCTACGTGAATAACAAATCTGGAGAGATCAAATTGTGTGCCGATATCTCAACCGGTTTGAACGATGCGCTGAAAGATTATCACTATCCTCTGCCGACTCAAGAAGAGGTTTTCACAAAATTAAACGGTGGAAAACTGTTCTAAAAAATTGACTTCAGTGAAGCCTATCGGCACATACCTTTAGAGAGAGATACCTCTAAGCTTCTCTGTATTTCGACACACAGGGGACTACTAAAGTTCAATCGTCTCTGTTTTGGAATTAAAGTGGCCCCGTCGATTTTTCAGCAGGTAATCGACACTATGTTGAACGGGCTCGATTTTTCGATCGGCTACCTTGACGATATCTTAATGAAAAGAACGAACGTCAGGGAGCACCGTGAGCACGTAAACAAAGTATTCGAAAGGATAAGCGATTTTGGTTTTACACTCAAGGAGACAAAGTGTGAATTCTTTCTAGAAGAGATCCAATACTTGGGACATGTCATTGATAAGAATGGAAGACGTCCCGACCCAGAAAGATCTATAGCCATCAAGAATATGCCCGAACCTAACAATGTTATCCAACTACAAAGCTTCCTGCGTCTCGCAAACTATTACGAAAAATTCATCTCCAGTATGCACAAATTGCGAGCCCCCCTTAAATGAGTTACTTAAGAAAGATAGTAAATGTGAATTGTCTGCCGACTGTCAATCTGCATTCGACAAACTAAAAACGAAGTTAACTTAAGAATTATTATTTACTCATTTTAATCCAGAGCTAAACACTATTGTTGCAAGTGACGCCAGCACCTACGGCATTGGGGTGTGCATTTTGCATAAAATGCCGGATGGCTCGATGAAACCCATCGCGCACGCTTAAAGAACTTTACTTCCTGCAGAGAAAAATTTCTCTCAGATTGAAAAAGAAGCGGTGAGTATTGTGTTCGCAATGACCAAATTTCACAGGTATCTACACGGCCGTCATTTTATCCTACAAACAGACCATAACCACTTATCACCATATTTGGATAAAAAAAGGCTTGCCAACCTACACAGCAAACCGCCTACAGAGATGGGGTATAATTCTGTAAAATTATGACTTTGAGATGGAATTGTTAACGTCAAAAAGACTAGGGCACGCAGATGCTTTATCGCGGCTAATCCCAAAGTACACGGAACCGCTCGAGGATACAGTTATAGGATCCCTTTGGTCTGAATATGACGATAGTAAAGTACTGTGTAACACAATATAAGAGCTGCCAGTCACACTTGGCGATATACAAAAAGAGGCAAGAGAAGATAATTTTATTATCGAAATTTAAAATAAATACAAAGAGACTATGAGCAAACGGCAGAAGCTTTTTCAGTCTGTTGCGACATATTATTATACCGGGAGCGAGTAGTAATCCCAGCTACGCTAAAAAAAATCCTGAAGGATTTCCATGAAGGGCATCCGGGAGCGAAACGCATGAAGAGCCTAATGAGATCTTATATGTATTGGACAAACATGGACAAGGACATAGAGAGGAAGGTGAAGGCCTGTGCGAGCTGCGCATCGGCAGCGAAAGCACCACTTATTCAATACTGTCCATGGCCAAATGCAGAGCAACCATGGTCCCGTATTCACCTATATTTTGCGGGGCCATTGGACGGCTTCTACTATTTAATTATAGTCGACAGCTACTCAAAATGTCCAGAAGTTGTTAGATGTAAAAACCCAACAACGGAGGTCACGATATGCGCGTTGCATGAACTGTTTGCCCGATTCGGAGTGGTGGACATTGTTGTATCGGACAACGGTACAAAATTTACTTCACGAGAGTTCAAAGATGTTGTGAAGACTTTCAAATTAAAGATTTCCTCACTCCGACTTACAATCCGAGGTCAAACGGACAGGCAGATAAATGTGTTGATACCTTGAGGAGAACGTTGAAAAATCGACGGGCACGCCGAGAGAAAAGGCACTCCAGCACTTCCTTCAAGTGTATAGAATTACACCCAACGAGAAAACACCAGCCAAAGTACCACCGGCAGAAGTAATGTTTGGAAGAAACATAAAGTCGGTATTTGACAAACTTTTACCAACAACAGGTGAAATCGACCAACATTAGGGCACCAAAGAAGAGATACGAGGAATGGAGAGAAGTTGTTCTTCCAGGAACACAATGGAAACAAAACCGTGTGGGAAGTGTGAAAGGTACAAAAAGATTGGGGCGGATGGTGTACATTGTAGAGGGCCCTAGAGGCACCTGTAAAAAACACATTAACCAAATGCGTCGTCGCATGTCGGACGACCCAGGGGAAGGCCCATCGGATCAGTGTGAGACCATCATGGAAGATCTATACGACGCATTTGAGCTGCCTCCGGAACAGAGACGTTCATCAAGAAAACGTAAATTAACCGAGAGTTTCGAGGTGAATCCTAGGAAAAAGATATACCTTGAGATTCCGGGGGAATGAGTTTCGGAAGCGGGGTGTTGTGGGTGAACCTAGCTACCCTTTAATAATAACTAAATGCTAGCAACCGGCTACCATAAATACCGGCTTTTGCCGGGAGAACATTGGGAGGCACATTTAGGCACCAGCACTGCTAACACTGACTTGTGTATACTTTCTCTGTTCAATACAATTCATTATCATTATCTCTAAACCTGTTGTTCTTTTATTTCATTGTTGGTACCCCTAAACGGGTCCACAACATATATATATATATATATATATATATATATATATATATATATATGTGTATATATATATATATATATATATATATATATATATATATATATATATATATATATATTGACTTTATATTCCACATATTACTGATCAATGGTAATTGAGAATAGGTAATGTCAGTTTAATAGTGTTGTCATTATTAAGCGATGTTTAATACATTTGGTATGTTATCTATCTTCCTATTCTATTAAATTTCTAAGCAGCCAGATTAACTATAAGGATGGTATTAAAAAATCAAACGTTTTATTTCGCGGAACCAATTAAAATAAAATAATAAGCAATATGTACCACGATTGAATAAACCAACTAAGACCTGAGAAGATATGTACAGTTTTAACATGTTAATTTAATGTTTTCTAACTTGATAGATTTATTAAACACACCTACCTCATAAACAAACTAGGTTATGGAACAATTGATCGATTATATGTCTGCAAAATGGCGTGATTTAATGTTATATTTGTTATACCCAACATAGTTTTGTAAATGCTAAATATGTTACTTTTACTTTCACATGTAAGGAAGTATCTTTATCTGCTAAAATAACTTATGTCCTGAAAAATGTTTCAAATCAATTATAGTAAAAAGAGGTTAAGTATAGTTCAGTGCCTGGAAATCACGTACATAACAGTATTTTATTTATGTATATATATATATATATATATATATATATATATATATATATATATATATATATATATATATATATATATATACGAAGAGAGAGAAAGAGAGAGACGCAAAGATAGAAAGAGAGAGAGATACAAGCACGTCACCCAGCGTTACCGAGGGATTGAAGTGCAAATAGTGTATAAATTACAGCAACGATATATTTACTAATTACAACATTGTATGTTTCCTGTAGCAGGAAACTTGAAGACGCACACGGACGTTAGTTTAAATAAATGAAATACACATGAACGTGCGAGAAGTGTTATCCTGTTTTTATTATTCAATTGCCACTGTCACATTGTATGGGTTATAATCAGCGCGAGTAATGTATTAGGTATGAAATAAAACACCAATGAGTGGTGAAGCCTTTTTTCTGATTGAAATCCTTGCACGAGTGTAGTATAAGTTTCAAAATTTAGTGTAAATGTGCGCGTCCGAATATTTGCCTGAAAACAAAAACGATCCTGCAGCAATTAAACACAATTGATTCACAAATAATGAATGAATTCGTTTGGATATTTTCAATTGTAAATATAATAATACATAGAAGTATTTAACATTTTACACTTTTAAAAAATAAAATCTGTATTTAGTTATTTCGTGTTATTTTTGTAATACTGAATGAGCAACGGTCATTTAAAAAATATTGGGTTTCTTTTTTTTAAACATATTTATCTAATATATAGATCTAAGTGCACATTTCCCCCAGTGTTCTCAGATGAAATATGAATAAAACATTTAATAGGGTCTTCATATTCTGTTAAAAATATAAAACTTAATGAATACGATTGTAATATTTTATTTACATATCAGTTTCTATAAAACACAACTAAACAAACATTGATAGTTGTATGTATACGCCCCCCCCACACACACACACACATATATATATATATATATATATATATATATATATTGGTGTGTGTTTAGGCAGGATTTTCTCATTCTTGCGAACATTGTTAAAAATAACAGAATTCATATAATTTAACAGACGAATTTAGTTATTTTTACAATCTTTGCATATATATATATACATATATATATATATATATATATATATATATATATATATATATATATACATTGTTATCAAGCCCCTTTAAGAGATGAATGTTTAGAACTGTCTGAATACTCTCACTTAAGCTATGGAGTAAGTTCGTTGAAGCTTTTACATTGTCTTGTGTTTAAAGCCCACTGTATTCAGGATGCTTATAACTTAATTCACACCGTATCACTTGCAAATTACTTGTTGCCTTGTGAACAGAGCGACGCGCACGAGAGAGTTATATTAAAATCAGTGACTTTATTTTTTTTCATTTAAAACCTCTATTTAAGAATTTAATAATAAATAAGGCTAAAAGCCCTTAAAAGCATGTTTAGATGCGATATCTAGAAATAACAACTTTTTTTCATTTTAATAGAAATATCGCGTGCATGCGCGTCATCATATTTTTAAAAAGTGAGTAAACCGTCAATATCAACACCACCTCTATTGTTTCATTATTACGGACTGCTACAAACACACGGGGCTGTTAAAACCGCACCTCATACTCTGACGTATGGTATCTAGCGAAAGTACAAGTCAAAAGATGAAAGTAAACAATGGAAAAGTAAAAAGTATGTTCTGATTTTATTTTATTACAAAATATCGCATCTAAACTTGCTTTTAAGAGCTGTTAGCCTCATTTAAAAAAAAATAGTAAACCGTTCTTAATAACACCACGTCGATTTGCCTATCTTTAGTGGCTGCTACAAATATACTCAACTGTTACCACCACACCTCATACTCTGATTAATCTAGGTATCTAGCAAAAGTATTAATAAACATATCAAAGTATAGAAAAAATTGTTTGATTGTATTTCATCAAGAAATATCGCATCTGAATTAATAAACACATCAAAGCATATTCAAATGCGATATTTCTTGATGAAATACAATCAAACCATTTTTTCTATACTTTGATGTGTTTATTAATACTTTTGCTTAGCCTCATGTATTATAACATTCTTACAAAAATGTGTCAAAAGAAAAAAAGATATGTATTTTTCGTATTTAATAAAAAAAAATATCACGTGCATGCGCGTCATCGCATATTAAAAACAAGTTAGTAAACCGTTAATAACATTACCACGTATTGTTCCATTCTTACAGACTGTTTCAAAAGTACGGAACTGTTATAACCTAACCTCATAGTCTGACGAAGCTAGGTATCTATCAAATTATTAGTTAAACGATCAAAGTAAACCATAAAAATGCAAACAATTCCGTTCTGATTTGATTTCATCAATATCGCATCTAAGCATGTTGTACAGGCGTTTAGCTTCATTTAATATATTTTTAAAAGATGTGTAAAATAACATATATGAACTTATGTATATTAATTCAAATATGGCGTGCCTCACTCTTATTTAAAAAAGTGAGTTAACTGTTAATAACAACACCAAACATTTTTGTGAATTATTACGGAACTGTTAAACACTCAACTCATACTCTAGCTAAGCTAGGTACCTATATCTATATATATATACAACCCCACACACACATTTATATCTATCTATCTATCTATATATATATATATATATATATATATATATATATATATATATATATATATATATATATATATATATATGAAGCAATCCAACAAAAGATATAAGCGTCAACTAATATCTTATAATTAGTGAAACATCCGGATTCAACAAAAGTATGTTTTTGGATTGATATGTTTGATGTTATGTACTTTTATATATTTGTGTATATAATTTTATATTTTTTCAAAGCGTAATTTTATTGCCTGTAGTAGTATAACTGCGGTAATGGTCCTCTGAAGAGAAGAATTATCTTTGAAAACTCATGAGCTAAGGACTTAAGGATGCTTTGCATGAACTTTGAATTCTAATAAAATTTGATTGACACCTTATTTTATTACTTCATTTTATATTATAATATATATATATATATATATATATATATATATATAAATATATATATATATATGTGTGTGTGTGTGTGTGTGGGTATATGGGTGAGTATGTGTACCTGCGTCTATTTATGTATGCACTAATCATTGCAGTATTGATATGTGATACCTATGTTAAGATATATTACTGATTTCAAATATTGTGATGTTTTCAATATGTTTCATTAACGAACTAATACCCAATATTTGTACTATGAGGTCAACAAATGTGTCAACTGTCTCCTCGGGTGTATTACTTTTAACACACCCCGCAACATCAGCTATACTGATAAACTCGGAAGAGTTGCTATATGAGTCAGATGTACTAATGGTGGAAACTTGTCAACTTAGATGCACACAGCCAAATGACTATATTCAGCACGCGTTTACAACATTTACGTGACACCTATATACTTGCTACTCGAATGATAGTAGACAGCATACCAGATCAACCACTTTCTTGTTAAATAAGCGGTTGCCGTCAAGCTCTCGATTGTCGACTATTCCGGGGAGCAGAAACCACTAGCAAATTTGTTTACGATCATGTATTTAGACGTGAAAAAATACCCATCTCAAGTCGCATGTTATGTTTCTCAGTTATGACGTTTCGAGAGTTAAAATTACATAAAAACGATGATGTATTTCGCACAGAAATATCCAATTAGTTTAGCAGTCTCGAGGTACACACACCGAGCATGCTACATCAGATTAGCTTTGGCTAACTACCAAGTATTACCTACAACCAAGGATGTTTGAGACGCCAGGAAGAACTAAGTGAAACTCAAATATCGGAGCTCGGGCGAAACAATTGAAATTGCTGAAAGAGCAAATTCAGCCGATTGCAAAAATCTGCAAACTTCAGATATCAAATATGTGTTATCAAGGGTATAAAAAGTGTTTGTAAATGATATTATTCAACACACCTGTCGTTTAGCCTATGTGGACAGCCTAGTTAACCAGAAAGTGTATTACAGCAACATATGATTGGTATTAAAATTATTGCCATCAAAGTAAGATTAACATTATTACTACCATAATTTCTCGAAGAGTATAGTTATCATTATTATAATTGTTTTGTTTATGTCCCTGTATTATAGTATATTTGTAAATTACACTCGCATGTCAACAGAAACAATTTAATAGACATGCATTTATATACAATTATATATATATATATATATATATATATATATATATATATATATATATATATATATATATATATATACAGTAACATCAAATGTTACACATTACAAAGTTATAAGTGTAATCCTATTATTTGATACTATTTGAGCTTATTGTTTTTTAAGGGAAATCGCACCAAACAGTCAACTCGGTCTAAGGAGAAAAAATTAACGAAATATGCGTATCACAAACACATGGAGTCTTTATTGAAAAGACACAGCCTATAAGTAGCATGAGAACAGTAAGCAGGAAGAGAGTCGCACAGGCGTTCAGTTTTGGGAAATAAGCTACTGGAATAGGAATAGCTTTTTTTTTCTAAGTTAGGTACTGTAGAATAGCAACTATTCTATATTCATGCAGCGCTCTAAAATTTTCTAAATGATATTAGTTTGTGTGAAACGCTTATTGAACATAATATAAGTGCCCCGCTTCTTCTTGCCATTTTGTCGGTAACCTTATCCTCATACAAGTGTTGGGTTTAGGTTACCTATTCATCGTTATGTTATGGGTGATAATATTATAATTAGAGGCTCTTGGTTTATATTATATATATATATATATATAAATATATATATATATATACATATATATATGTATATAATATAACGCTAGAGAATGTATATATATATATATATATATATATATATATATATTAAATGAATAATATACAATTAGTATTGCCTACATAAGCGAGCGTTTCAAACTTTCGCTCTCATCAGTCCAGGGATGATAATCTAAGGCGGTCGAACGGTTCGAACCCCTGCCAGCAGGTTTACCCGGCGTAACCCGGAGCGATAAAAAAGGAATGAGTAGACATATAGATAGTGTCTGTAACATCTTTATATACACCGTTCAACGTTTCTTCTTTTCCCTAGCGCCTTTTGGGTCTATCGTCCCCGTTATTTCCCTAACTCCCCATCTTATATATGTCCTTATTTCTCATCTGAGGCTTCGAATAATATCGAGAGAGGGTCCAGTTGTACCAATGAACAAAAATGTTAGATAGACCCTTCTTCGTACCAAAGAACTACACATTTAAAGACACGCCTAAATTGTACGAAATAACAAAAAGCTTAGAGACGCGGCCCTGTTCTAGCGAACAGGTTTAAGTTTAAGGACGCGCCCCTGTTGTGCAAAATAGCTAAAAGGTTAGAGACTGGTCACTGTGGTAGCCAATAACTAAAAGGTTAGACACGCGCTCCCTTTGTACCAAAGAACAACAGCGCCTCGGTTGTACTAAAGAACTACAAGTTGAAGGACGCGCCCCTGTAGTACTAAATAGTGTAGCGTTTAGAGACGCGCCCTAGTTGTACAAAACATCAAAAAGTTTAAAGGCGCGCCCCCGTTGTACTAAATAACTAAACGTTTAGAGCCGCGCTCCTGTGGTACTAAATAAGTAAAAGTTTAAAGAAGCGACCCTGTTGTACGAAATGAAAGAAAAGATTAGAGACGTTCCGTGTGGTACCAAATAACTAACAGTTTAGAGACGTTCCCATGTTATACTAAAGAACAAGTTTAGAGACACGTCCCTGTTTATATCAAATAAATAAAAGTGTACAGACGCCCCCTTCAACTCTTTATGACGTAATTTCCGGATTAGTAGTAGGAATCACATGGGAATCATGGAAAAGGTTGGGAGAGTAGACCTCTACTTTCGTAGAACTCGTCTCATACCGACAGAAGGAAAGCCGGTATCGGAAGTTCCCAGCATTAGCATCCATTAATATTTAATGCCCCTCTCCGCAGCCTCCCTCTGTTGTCATTTAAGGTTGCATGACTTGCAGTTTTTTTTACAAATTACTTAATAATATGATTGTGTTCTATTTAAATCAACACACAATTTAATTGAAATTAAACTGGAAATAGCTAAACTAATCAATTTCCTACCCCAACGAATTTTTCTCATATAGCTCCCCCCTTACGTGTGCATGAAGATATTTGGGGATTACCGATATATTTCTCGGTTAGTTTTACATAGAAATACACTTTTACATGTTATCTATATTCTCTAACTTTTTTTTATATGCCACACACATGCACCAAAACACACACAGATATTGAGTTATATATATATATATATATATATATATATATATATATATATATATATATATATATATATATATATAATCAAGTATGAAACTAAAAGTGTACTTTAAGTAGATAGAACTTATAGTTTAATGGTTTAATCTCAATATACGAGATAGAAAAATTATAAAGATAGATGAAAGAAGACGGGTACACATGTGTCACATTCTCACTCTCCATAACTTCATATTCTTTTTTACATTTTGGATCTTGGCTTTTCCACTGCCAACTTATCTATCTATGTAATTCTTCTGATGATAATATTTTAATCTTTGAAAAGCTTGGCTTAAGGAAAGAATAATACACATGTATATACCGAGTGCACTTGCATTGAACACTCGCAGTTGAAATACATTTTTCATTCGTACATGTTTATCCCTCTTCTTTCATCTATCTTTATATATATATATATATATATATATATATATATATATATATATATATATATATATATATATATATTAGACGAGAGCAACATTAAATAGCAAAATTGAATAGTGTGCCTACATTACTCAACAGTTGACGTTGTTCAATTGTTTAGAATTTTACCAAGCAAATAAATATTATTGACTATAGTACGCGCTCATCGTACGTTTTAAAAATGTATTTCTTAATGTAACTCAAGGTTTTATGCACACCAATTCATTTATCCATTACATATTTTGTATCAAACTTATTTTGAATATTTTGCGGCGAGTACGTCTTCGTTAGGGGTACCTTCTTACTCGTTTAGGTTCTACACAAAGCCATGTCCTACATTAAAATCAGCGAAAATTCGTGAATATATATTCGAAATTAAAAAAAGTATCGGTTCATAAAAAAACTTAAAGACATAAAACTTGCGTCGTCTCAAGCTTACGGCTCTCATCAACGTAGGGAATAAACAATCTCGGACGGCTACACAGCGCGAAACCGGTTCACAGACTTACCTCGAATCGGTGTACGTTCGCTTTATCCCCGTAGGCTACGAGAAATTGTAACGTCATAACAGATAAATTATTTCATATTTATACTGAAAGCGGCGAGTATGAATATCAATGCCTTCGATAGAATTCTACCGGCAGATGTATATGTTTCCACCTAAAATAGAATTTTACAACAACATGAGTGTAACAATTCCACTGACCGTGTATTCAAAGATATATTTTCTAAAATGTATTATATATATATATATATATATATATATATATATATATATATATATATATATATATATGTGTGTGTGTGTGTGTGTGTGTGTGTGTATGTGTATAAAGCGGTAGTTTGCCTGAAGCATTGCTGGGAATTGAAATAATTGTATTTAGAAGGCTAAAGGTAACGCTTAGAGCCAGGTTGATGAAAAGCTGAAAATATATATTTTTTTAAATCAAACGAGAGAACTTACAAATATATGTTTATTTTTTAAATGTCTATCTTACATTAACAGCATGCATAAGGTTAGATGTGTATAATGGCCGGATGATGATTACAAATTATTTTAAATTTCGGGGGAAATGTGTTTGTGGGTGCGCTATTTTCGTTAAAGGCTATAGGAACCGGTGCTGTACTGAAGACTGTATCATATATATATATATATATATATATATATATATATATATATATATATGAATATTAATAAATACATACTGCATTGATAAACGTTCTGATATTCAATTTTAATAATGTTCCCCCACCAATGCTTTAAAATTAACGACGTATCTTTCTTAACTCCCGGCGTGCCAATGCAAGCTCGTTCGGAAAAACATCATTTTAATTCATAGACGGCAAGATAACACATATTGCAAATACATTATATCAAACAACAAAAGACAAATTGTTTATTTTTATTTTTTGAAAATACAGGTCAACTCTGAGGATGAAATATGTTTGCGAAATTGATACTACTCATGTACCAAAATAAAAATGAATTACTATTGCGTTTATAAAGGCTTCTATTTTCAATTTTAATGTATATATATATATATATATATATATATATATATATATATATATATATATATATATATGTGTATATACAATGTGTTTGTTTATTTCTTTCTGGAAATATGTTCCGTGTATTTTATAAGAAAACAACTTTTAAGAGATCTAAGTTAAGCACTTTACGTAAATATTAACTCACAGATTACTTAAGCTTCACAGCAACGCTCCGATTAAGTTCGTTGACCCCTCTAGATCGTCTACTGTATACGTCCCGCTGTATTTAGCATAACTATTACTTTTTTTCCCCGTATTACATGATGCTTTTCTATGATCTGGACTGTATAGCAAAGGTTTCATAACTCTGTGTTTACCTTGTGAAAGGACGTTGCTCCTTAGTACCGTATCAAATTATCGCTTCCATACACTGATGAGAGCATGCTCTTAAAACGACGTCGTATGTAGTATAAAATAATTTAATATTAATTTATATTGTTATTTAAGAATATATATATATATATATATATATATATATATATATATATATATATATATATATATATATGGGAAAATGAAAAAGGAAAACCAAAAAATGGATGTGTTTCATGTGTACATCAACGTTTCGTCTTTATTTATAAGACTTCATCAGGATGATAAAATAGAGAAAAAATGTCATGCAAGCACAGATACATGTAGGGTAGACATATTGGGAAAAATAGAATGAAATAGTGGCCAACTGCTGGATGGACGTCCGTATTTGTTGGAGAAATAGAAATGAATGTAGAAAAGAATGAGTGGGGAAAAAATGGAAGGATGGGGTGAGCCAGGACTACTGTGGCTGATGGTAAGAGAAAGAGGTGGGGGATGAGCAGGGGTAAAGTGGTTGTCAGAGAGGGAGGTGAGGAAGAGGGAGGGGAGGGGGGTGTTTGACCAGATGGCTGCGGTTCAAGATTGAAGGGTAAAAAGTAAGTTGGAATGTTTGTGTATGGGGGTGTATGCAGGGAAAGGAGGATGGGTAGCGAGGAAGAGGGGGGGCTGTGATTTTGGTGGATGGGCGAAAGTTATGGTCTTAGAGAGCGTTTTGAGAAAATGAGGGAATTTAAGAAGGGGTATGGGAGAAAATAGTTGAGTGGGGGAGAGGGAGGATTTGTCGTGATAGGGTGTGAAATATTTGAAATACTTGGAAAATTATAGCAATGAGTGAGGGATTGGGGGGGGGGGTTGGAGTAGGGCGGTGATTGAAAGGGTGGGTAAAGAATATTTGAGATATTTGGAACATGAGAAAGTTTATTTGGACTGCAGTATTAAAAGTGTGAGGAAAAAATAAGGAGAAAATGAAGATTCAAGGAGAAAAAGAAAGGGAAAAATAAATGGGAGAGTGTTATAGAGGTTGGAGATAAAAAAGTTTAACCATGATCAGGCAAGAGTCTTACATAGATGAAGAAATAAAGTACATTTTTAACTCTCTAAAAACATTGCAATACCCCACACATTTTATATTAAATGCCAAGAAAAAAGCCTTCCAAATATTCTCCAGAAACACCACACAAAAAATCAAACTCCTAACACCTCTCTAATAGACAGACTCCTCCTCCTACCCACGCACTCCAATAACACATCCATATGCAACACGCTTAACAAACTAGGCATTCCTACAGTACAAACCACATCTCAATCCATAAAACAAACTTTAAACACATCCAGACATTTCCAAAAAACTCCCACATCCCATGCCGGCTTATATACTGTCCCTTGCAATGACTGCCATCAATTTTACGTGGGAGAAATCAAACGTGAATTAAAGAAACGATTAAATGAACACAAAAGGGACATAAAAAACAACAACCCTCTTAGTGCACTTTTCTCCCATGCACTAGAACATAGTCATGCGTTCAAATTTGAACAAGCCAAAATCACTAAATATATCCACAACAAATCTCGGCGAAGATTATTAGAAACTGCCCTCATCACCGCCTCCACCACCATCAAGCAACGTAATGGTTTCTTTAACCTATCACCCTTAATAAGCAAGATCATCCTCACAGAACAAAGACTCTTGTCTGATCATGGTAAAACTTTTTTCATCTCCAACCTCTATAACACTCTCCCATTTATTTTTCCCTTTCTTTTTCTCCTTGAATCTTCATTTTCTCCTTATTTTTTCCTCACACTTTTAATACTGCAGTCCAAATAAACTTTCTCATGTTCCAAATATCTCAAATATTCCTTACCCACCCTTTCAATCACCGCCCTCCTCCAACCCCCCCAATCCCTCACTCATTGCTATCATTTTCCAAATATTTCAAATATTTCACACCCTATCACGACAAATCCTCCCTCCCCCCACTCAACTATTTTCTCCCATACCCCTTCTCAAATTCCCTCATTTTGTCAAAACGCTCTCTAAGACCATAACTTTCGCCCATCCACCAAAATCACAGCCCCCCCTCTTCCTCGCTACCCATCCTCCTTTCCCCGCATACACCCCCATACACAAACATTCCAACTTACTTTTTACCCTTCAATCTTGAACCGCAGCCATCTGGTCAAACACCCCCCTCCCCTCCCTCTTCCTCACCTCCCTCTCTGCCATCCACTTTACCCCTGCTCATCCCCCACCTCCTTCTCTTACCATCAGCCACAGTAGTCCTGGCTCACCCCATCCTTCCATTTTTTCCCCACTCATTCTTTTCTACATTCATTTCTATTTCTCCAACAAATACGGACGTCCATCCAGCAGTTGGCCACTATTTCATTCTATTTTTTCCAATATGTCTACCCTACATGTATCTGTGCTTGCATGACATTTTTTCTCTATTTTATCATCCTGATGAAGTCTTATAAATAAAGACGAAACGTTGATGTACACATAAAAAACATCCATTTTTTGGTTTTCCTTTTTCATTTTCCCATCACGTCGGATTACTTTCATCCTTCTCTTCCCATATATATATATATATATATGATAATTTTATTTACACAGACATGTACAAAATCTGCGACACTGGCATGTCGATGTTATCGATCAACAGTTACTATAAACTGAGATCTCATCAGGCAGAGTTAGAATCCGATCTTAACCTCAGATCATATTTGGAGAGAATGAGCTCATTCTCTCCAAATATGATCTGAGGTTAAGATCGGATTCTAACTCTTCCTGATGAGATCTCAGTTTATAGTAACTGTTGATCGATAACATCGACATGCCAGTGTCGCAGATTTTGTACATGTCTGTGTAAATAAAATTATCATATATAAAGCTCTATTTTGATATAGAGCACTTTTTATAAACCCGGTTAAAATTCTCTGGATTACCACCCTGTGGATATTTTTCACCTGGATTATATTCATTATTATATATATATATATATATATATATATATATATATATATATATATATATATATATATATATATATATATATATACACATATATACGTACATATATACATATATATATGTATATATATATATACATATATATATATATATATATATATATATATATATATATATATATATACATATACATATATGAAATTGATAAATATTGAAATAAACTTTGTCGAATGAATAAGTTAAAAGTACGTGTTCGGTATGCGTTCAGAAATAGTTTTATAACACTACTCTATTCTTAATGCAGTCACAGGTTATACACACATCTCAGAAAACTTTCATATGTAATATTGCACTCATGTAAAGTTTCAAATAAAACAGAATGCTAAAACCGTGTCGCAAATATATTTGTCAATTTGCTGGAGTCTAGAATCACCTAAAGAAACGCAACACTATTAACATATATGTGATTTATTTTTAGAAGTTATGAATACTTTTTTGTCTTTTATCTGTGCAATATTATGAATTAACTTTTTACTTGTATGTGTTTAAAATAATATAACAATTTAGAGTTAATACTGCAGTCTTTAGCTTTTTGCGCATATATTTATGTCTATATATATTTTGTGATATTCTATTGTTTATTTTTTAAATTGATATAGTTTGCTTAATTTCAACCTTTTAAAGAAATCCACCATTTATTTATATGTATTTAATTTACTAGAGGTTGTTGTTTAATAATCACATTTCATTTTTGTAAGGTTATAGTTTGATATGGCAGTCGTATATGGTCTGAAGGAGATCACTTGTTTATTGCACAGCGATTCTTTTACTTTAATTACACATTATTAGCAGTGTCACTTCTTTTTTTTATATATTGTTGTACTAATACAGGTCATATTTATTGTCATTACTCTTCGACTCATTTGACGGAATAAAAAATAAGGTAATGTCAGTATTTTATATAGGGTTATCCAATTAACTATAAATTATATAAAATAATTTACATTCCATTTTGTTCTCCAATCATTAAACAACACACCACAGTCGTTGTTTTCAAAATAAACATACGTTTTCAAAATACTAAGGTAAGTGCAGCAAATTTACGAATGTATTTAAGAGAGAAGTGTTGTTAAGCAGTTAATTCAATTTTACGGTAGTTTTTGTTTATTAAATTATTGGATGAATGTGCAGAATTGTTTATTAACCCCCTACCTTCGCATATAAAGAATAACTTTCTAAATCATGATGCTGTTATTTCAGCCCGGTCCGTAAACTGCATAAGTAACGACATAAATTATACACTATTATATTAAAATATATAGCTTCATATGTATTTACCAATGTTTACTTACCTATATTAAGCTAATAAAAATATTGGCATAGTACACCTAGATTCTGTTTTATTCATGCAGTTTTGTAATGATATGTTTCCATCTCAAAGTTAAATAGCATTCCATATGGAATTGAATTACCGAGAATTGTATAACTTCCAAAACGCGTCGACACCATATCTATGCTATATGTTCACAAAATGTTCACTATAAGAATTTGAATTAATGTATTATAAATCCTTCTCGGTTAGAATAAGGGCGACAAATCGTAACACACGATAAATCAGTGTTCCGACTACTGTCGACTTTGTTAACCAAATATAATAACATGTGTGACGGTTTTTCTTAGAGCCATAGACTGATAAACTAACTGATAAGCAAATTGTTCGTGCACATGGGCAATCCTTTGAACAAATAATTCATACAATTGCTTCCTAAACGCGACGGTGGCAATCTATCGTGTTACTGTAGGTATCAATGTTTGCACTGCTTTCGCTTACCACCAGGGTATTTTTAGCAATAGTGAGTACAAAGTATGTTAGTTCTGTCGCTTTTCCAATCAGATCATTTAAAAACAAACGTAATATAAAGTCAACCCTTTAGGACTAATACTGTTTGGGTATAATGAGTTGTAAATATGAAACACAAACTGTACTAATCGTTATTTTAGTTTTGATACTTTATTTTTATTTATTTTATTGCAGCAAACCATTCAACATATAAGATATATTTTTATCTGGATTACTATATCTATTTATTGTATAGTTTGGTGTCAGCGTTAATAGATATATTGCTGAAGTTAGTTATATTAAAATCTGATGAATAACCGAACCATTCATAGCGCATGATGCATATTCCTATGTGTTCTAAAGTAACATATATTTAATTAATGTAATATATCTATGCAATAATACTGCATACCAATTCAATTCACATATGTTACAGCGTTATTTTAAATAGCGTTATCGATGTCATTTTTTTATGTATCGAACAGCGGGGCAGTAATTATATTACATGGGCATACATTATGTTAGCTATTTAAGAGTCGTGTCGTAGTAACAGTTACGCACATACACCAATTATTTATAAAGTGAACTATGTATGTGTTTATTTTCTTGTCTATATATAAAGGAAGCGTGCACCAGTGTTGACGGATAACATCTATCAATGCCACTTTTCGACGCGTGTTTGTAGAGTTGTGTATAAGGATATGATTTGTGTATGCAGAACAAGAAGTTTAAGCATATGTTATACAGCAACTTTAATATTTCTCGAAGTTATCGTCTAACACAGATTGTTCTGCAAAAAATAGTTGATATTCCGTTCAATAATGACTTATTAAAATCCTAGGTACAAGAGCGTAGCTATTGCTATTTATTCGGTGTAGGAGATGTGTAATGTAATCTGTAACTAGATATATGCTATCTATTTAAAGGTAATACCTGGGTGTAACAATTGCAACTATTTCATATATGTTTCAATAAACCAGCACACGGTCGCTACGCAACTTTATCATATGCATATTATGTTTCAACTCTGATGGGCGTTAGAATTTTCTGAAATAGAAGTTGTATTTCATAAACTGTTGATGATGCATACATGCATACATGCATTTCGTTTCTGAAGGAAATACTTCATGACACAAACATCTGATATGCCTTGAAGCAGACACATCTAACTGCATTAGGACATACTAGAAAAACGTTACCTCAAAGTGTATTAAGTTACGAAAATCTAGGTCAATGAAAGAGCCGCCAGAAGACACCAATATTTAATAGGAAGTTCAATTCAAAATATATCGCTATGTGTCAGATGTTAACATACGAGAATGCAAAACAGACTTCGTGAAGGCAACAAGAAAAACAGATTAAATATGTAGCACTAAGTTTATTTTCTTATTTAAACAGCACATGACATCGCACAATGGATCGAAGATTATAGTTTGTGAAATGGGAACGTGTATAGTGAATAAGGTTAATCTTATAGGCGATGCAGATAAAATTGAAGATGAAATATGTGAAAAAAAGCATCTGCAATCTCAACAGAATAGTAAAAGAGGTGAAGGAAGTTTCATATTTACATGAATACATTAATATGTAGGATTGATAACGACATTACAGCCATTCAGTATTATTGTCCCTGTACGTAAGAATAGCATTTAATTGATATAAACACGTATAAACATACATATATATATATATATATATATATATATATATATATACATATACGTGTGTGTGTGGGTGTGTGTATAAAACCAATGTTAAAGGTATATATTTTAATGTATGTTTTATTTATTTTCTATATTTTAACGTGTTAGAATATAAATTGTCCCTTATATAAACTTGTTTTTTTTAAGGAGAACAACGTTGTCGTCCACGATCTATCGGCCTTTCGTCAGAAAAAAATGAGGGGTTCTGTGTGTATGGTTGGTTGTAGTAGAATGAGAAAACATGGGGAAACGGTCAGTAAAATGATGAAAGAACCCTTAGTAGGTGAGAGGCAAGAGTCAAGTAGTAATGAACATGGTTCAAGTTCACTTAAATATAAATAAATGTAAATAAATGCGTATACATAACCACGCATATACACATACACATCGGACCATTCAACTACGTATCTCAGCTAACATATACACACGCGTACCCACACACCCGGTAAACCTAGTGCAAAAGAAATGCAAACAATTGCACATAAAGGACGGTTAGAATTTTTTTTTAAATGTCTAGGCTGGAGTGTCTGAAATAGCCGGTATATGTCTGACATCCAGTAAGATGCCCCAGCCCTCGCTAAAACAGAAAGAGAAATAATATATCCATATACCGACAAAGCGAGAAAGACAGAAGGGACGAGAGATAGGGGTAAGCAGACAAATAAGCAAAAGCCATGTAAAGTTCAGTGTGTGGGGTGGGTTTCAGTAAACGGAGCTTTGCGAAATTAGTACAAAAAAAAAGAAAAATTAAAAAGAAAAATACTGTAGAAAATGGGTACATGCATACACTCGCACACACGCCTACACCCACACACACTCATATACATATATATATATATATATATATATATATATATATATATATATATATATATATATATATATATATATAGATATATATATATATACATAAATCTCTCTCATCTCTTTCTCTCTCTATATATACATATACATATATGTATGTATATATTCACATATACATACATATACCCGTGCCCGCACATTCATGTGGGGAGAGAAGGGGAGTCATATAAATACACATATAGAGAGGGAGAGCGAGAGAGAGAACGAGTAGACAGATGAATGGATATACTTTATTGGTTGCTTGGCAAGTATGAAGAAAAAGAAGTGGATATCAGAACTCTTAAAGTGAA